>OZ014509.1:72463068-72465568 GCA_963966075.1 Aphodius sticticus
CGCGTGTGTTCGCGTGTGTTCGCGTGTGTTCGCGTGTGTTCGCGTGTGTTCGCGTGTGTTCGCGTGTGTTCGCGTGTGTTCGCGTGTGTTCGCGTGTGTTCGCGTGTGTTCGCGTGTGTTCGCGTGTGTTCGCGTGTGTTCGCGTGTGTTCGCGTGTGTTCGCGTGTGTTCGCGTGTGTTCGCGTGTGTTCGCGTGTGTTCGCGTGTGTTCGCGTGTGTTCGCGTGTGTTCGCGTGTGTTCGCGTGTGTTCGCGTGTGTTCGCGTGTGTTCGCGTGTGTTCGCGTGTGTTCGCGTGTGTTCGCGTGTGTTCGCGTGTGTTCGCGTGTGTTCGCGTGTGTTCGCGTGTGTTCGCGTGTGTTCGCGTGTGTTCGCGTGTGTTCGCGTGTGTTCGCGTGTGTTCGCGTGTGTTCGCGTGTGTTCGCGTGTGTTCGCGTGTGTTCGCGTGTGTTCGCGTGTGTTCGCGTGTGTTCGCGTGTGTTCGCGTGTGTTCGCGTGTGTTCGCGTGTGTTCGCGTGTGTTCGCGTGTGTTCGCGTGTGTTCGCGTGTGTTCGCGTGTGTTCGCGTGTGTTCGCGTGTGTTCGCGTGTGTTCGCGTGTGTTCGCGTGTGTTCGCGTGTGTTCGCGTGTGTTCGCGTGTGTTCGCGTGTGTTCGCGTGTGTTCGCGTGTGTTCGCGTGTGTTCGCGTGTGTTCGCGTGTGTTCGCGTGTGTTCGCGTGTGTTCGCGTGTGTTCGCGTGTGTTCGCGTGTGTGTCGTGCGTCGTGCGTCGTGTGTCGTGTGTTGTGTCGTGCGTCGTGCGTCGTGCGTCGTGCGTCGTGCGTGTCGTGTGTGTCGTGTGTGTCGTGTGTGTCGTGTGTGTCGTGTGTGTCGTGTGTCGTGTGTGTCGTGTGTGTCGTGTGTGTCGTGTGTGTCGTGTGTGTCGTGTGTGTCGTGTGTGTCGTGTGTGTCGTGTGTGTCGTGTTTTACCCCCTAACTCTACAACACCCCTATCAGCTATGACAACTACGAATACGAAGGCGTTGCAGAAATTGCCAAAAAAGCACTATCTCCTAAACTAAGGCCCGCATCAAAAAACTAATTGAAAAATTACCCCCTAACTCTACAACACCCCTATCAGCTATGACAACTACGAATACGAAGGCGTTGCAGAAATTGCCAAAAAAGCACTGTATCTCCTAAACTAAGGAACGCATCGAAAAACTAATTGAAACATTACCCCCTAACTCTACAACACCCCTGTCAGCTTTGACAACTACGAATACGAAGCGTTGCAGAAATTGCCAAAAAAGCACTGTATCTCCTAAACTAAGGCCCGCATCGAAAAACTAATTGAAACATTACCCCCTAACTCTACAACACCCCTATCAGCTATGACAACTACGAATACGAAGGCGTTGCAGAAATTGCCAAAAAAGCACTATATGTGTCGTGTGTGTGTCGTGTGTGTGTGTCGTGTGTGTGTCGTGTGTGTGTCGTGTGTGTGTCGTGTGTGTGTCGTGTGTGTGTCGTGTGTGTGTCGTGTGTGTCGTGTGTGTGTCGTGTGTGTGTCGTGTGTGTGTCGTGTGTGTGTGTGTGTGTGTGTGTGTGTGTGTTCGCGTGTGTTCGCGTGTGTTCGCGTGTGTTCGCGTGTGTTCGCGTGTGTTCGCGTGTGTTCGCGTGTGTTCGCGTGTGTTCGCGTGTGTTCGCGTGTGTTCGCGTGTGTTCGCGTGTGTTCGCGTGTGTTCGCGTGTGTTCGCGTGTGTTCGCGTGTGTTCGCGTGTGTTCCCCTAACTCTACAACACCCCTATCAGCTATGACAACTACGAATACGAAGGCGTTGCAGAAATTGCCAAAAAAGCACTGTATCTCCTAAACTAAGGCCCGCATCGAAAAACTAATTGAAAAATGACCCCCTAACTCTACAACACCCCTGTCAGCTTTGACAACTACGAATACGAAGGCGTTGCAGAAATTGCCAAAAAAGCACTATATCTCCTAAACTAAGGCCCGCATCGAGAAACTAATTGAAAAATTACCCCCTAACTCTACAACACCCCTATCAGCTATGACAACTACGAATACGAAGGCGTTGCAGAAATTGCCAAAAAAGCACTGTATCTCCTAAACTAAGGCCCGCATCGAAAAACTAATTGAAAAATGACCCCCTAACTCTACAACACCCCTATGAGCTATGACAACTACGAATACGAAGGCGTTGCAGAAATTGCCAAAAAAGCACTGTATCTCCTAAACTAAGGCCCGCATCGAAAAACTAATTGAAAAATGACCCCCTAACTCTACAACACCCCTGTCAGCTTTGACAACTACGAATACGAAGGCGTTGCAGAAATTGCCAAAAAAGCACTATATCTCCTAAACTAAGGCCCGCATCGAAAAACTAATTGAAAAATTACCCCCTAACTCTACAACACCCCTATCAGCTATGACAACTACGAATACGAAGGCGTTGCAGAAATTGCCAAAAAAGCACTGTATCTCCTAAACTAAGGCCCGCATCCAAAA
>OZ014509.1:72470568-72473068 GCA_963966075.1 Aphodius sticticus
TGTGTGTCGTGTGTGTCGTGTGTGTCGTGTGTGTCGTGTGTGTCGTGTGTGTCGTGTGTGTCGTGTGTGTCGTGTGTGTCGTGTGTGTCGTGTGTGTCGTGTTTTACCCCCTAACTCTACAACACCCCTATCAGCTATGACAACTACGAATACGAAGGCGTTGCAGAAATTGCCAAAAAAGCACTATCTCCTAAACTAAGGCCCGCATCAAAAAACTAATTGAAAAATTACCCCCTAACTCTACAACACCCCTGTCAGCTTTGACAACTACGAATACGATGGCGTTGCAGAAATTGCCAAAAAAGCACTGTATCTCCTAAACTAAGGCCCGCATCGAAAAACTAATTGAAACATTACCCCCTAATTCTACAACACCCCTGTCAGCTTTGACAACTACGAATACGAAGCGTTGCAGAAATTGCCAAAAAAGCACTGTATCTCCTAAACTAAGGCCCGCATCGAAAAACTAATTGAAAAATTACCCCCTAACTCTACAACACCCCTGTCAGCTTTGACAACTACGAATACGAAGGCGTTGCAGAAATTGCCAAAAAAGCACTGTATCTCCTAAACTAAGGCCCGCATCGAAAAACTAATTGAAAAATTACCCCCAAACTCTACAACACCCCTATCAGCTATGACAACTACGAATACGAAGGCGTTGCAGAAATTGCCAAAAAAACACTGTATCTCCTAAACTAAGGCCCGCATCGAAAAACTAATTGAAAAATTACCCCCTAACTCTACAACACCCCTGTCAGCTTTGACAACTACGAATACGAAGCGTTGCCGAAATTGCCAAAAAAGCACTGTATCTCCTAAACTAAGGCCCGCATCGAAAAACTAATTGAAACATTACCCCCTAACTCTACAACACCCCTATCAGCTATGACAACTACGAATACGAAGGCGTTGCAGAAATTGCCAAAAAAGCACTATATGTGTCGTGTGTGTCGTGTGTGTGTCGTGTGTGTGTCGTGTGTGTGTCGTGTGTGTGTCGTGTGTGTGTCGTGTGTGTGTCGTGTGTGTGTCGTGTATGTGTCGTGTGTGGTGTGTCGTGTGTGGTGTGTCGTGTGTGGTGTGTCGTGTGTGGTGTGTCGTGTGTCGTGTGTCGTGTGTCGTGTGTCGTGTGTCGTGTGTCGTGCGTCGTGTGTCGTGTGTCGTGTGTCGTGTGTTGTGTCGTGCGTCGTGTGTGTCGTGTGTGTCGTGTGTGTCGTGTGTGTCGTGTGTGTCGTGTGTCGTGTGTGTCGTGTGTGTCGTGTGTGTCGTGTGTGTCGTGTGTGTCGTGTGTGTCGTGTGTGTCGTGTTTTACCCCCTAACTCTACAACACCCCTATCAGCTATGACAACTACGAATACGAAGGCTTGCAGAAATTGCCAAAAAAGCACTATATGTGTCGTGTGTGTGTCGTGTGTGTGTGTCGTGTGTGTGTCGTGTGTGTGTCGTGTGTGTGTCGTGTGTGTGTCGTGTGTGTCGTGTGTGTGTCGTGTGTGTGTCGTGTGTGTGTCGTGTGTGTGTGTGTGTGTGTGTGTGTGTGTGTGTGTGTGTGTGTGTGTGTGTGTGTTCGCGTGTGTTCGCGTGTGTTCGCGTGTGTTCGCGTGTGTTCGCGTGTGTTCGCGTGTGTTCGCGTGTGTTCGCGTGTGTTCGCGTGTGTTCGCGTGTGTTCGCGTGTGTTCGCGTGTGTTCGCGTGTGTTCGCGTGTGTTCGCGTGTGTTCGCGTGTGTTCGCGTGTGTTCGCGTGTGTTCGCGTGTGTTCGCGTGTGTTCGCGTGTGTTCGCGTGTGTTCGCGTGTGTTCGCGTGTGTTCGCGTGTGTTCGCGTGTGTTCGCGTGTGTTCGCGTGTGTTCGCGTGTGTTCGCGTGTGTTCGCGTGTGTTCGCGTGTGTTCGCGTGTGTTCGCGTGTGTTCGCGTGTGTTCGCGTGTGTTCGCGTGTGTTCGCGTGTGTTCGCGTGTGTTCGCGTGTGTTCGCGTGTGTTCGCGTGTGTTCGCGTGTGTTCGCGTGTGTTCGCGTGTGTTCGCGTGTGTTCGCGTGTGTTCGCGTGTGTTCGCGTGTGTTCGCGTGTGTTCGCGTGTGTTCGCGTGTGTTCGCGTGTGTTCGCGTGTGTTCGCGTGTGTTCGCGTGTGTTCGCGTGTGTTCGCGTGTGTTCGCGTGTGTTCGCGTGTGTTCGCGTGTGTTCGCGTGTGTTCGCGTGTGTTCGCGTGTGTTCGCGTGTGTTCGCGTGTGTTCGCGTGTGTTCGCGTGTGTTCGCGTGTGTTCGCGTGTGTTCGCGTGTGTTCGCGTGTGTTCGCGTGTGTTCGCGTGTGTTCGCGTGTGTTCGCGTGTGTTCGCGTGTGTTCGCGTGTGTTCGCGTGTGTTCGCGTGTGTTCGCGTGTGTTCGCGTGTGTTCGCGTGTGTTCGCGTGTGTTCGCGTGTGTTCGCGTGTGTTCGCGTGTGTTCGCGTGTGTTCGCGTGTGTTCGCGTGTGTTCGCGTGTGTTCGCGTGTGTTCGCGTGTGTTCGCGT
>OZ014509.1:72480568-72483068 GCA_963966075.1 Aphodius sticticus
GCTTTGACAACTACGATTACGAAGGCGTTGCAGAAATTGCCAAAAAAGCACTGTATCTCCTAAACTAAGGCCCGCATCGAAAAACTAATTGAAAAATGACCCCCTAACTCTACAACACCCCTATCAGCTATGACAAAAAAGCACTGTATCTCCTAAACTAAGGCCCGCATCGAAAAACTAATTGAAAAATGACCCCCTAACTCTACAACACCCCTATCAGCTATGACAACTACGAATACGAAGGCGTTGCAGAAATTGCCAAAAAAGCACTATATCTCCTAAACTAAGGCCCGCATCGAAAAACTAATTGAAAAATGACCCCCTAACTCTACAACACCCCTATCAGCTATGACAAAAAAGCACTGTATCTCCTAAACTAAGGCCCGCATCGAAAAACTAATTGAAAAATGACCCCCTAACTCTACAACACCCCTATCAGCTATGACAACTACGAATACGAAGGCGTTGCAGAAATTGCCCGCATCGAAAAACTAATTGAAAAATGACCCCCTAACTCTACAACACCCCTATCAGCTATGACAACTACGAATACGAAGGCGTTGCAGAAATTGCCAAAAAAGCACTGTATCTCCTAAACTAAGGCCCGCATCGAAAAACTAATTGAAAAATGACCCCCTAACTCTACAACACCCCTGTCAGCTTTGACAACTACGAATACGAAGGCGTTGCAGAAATTGCCAAAAAAGCACTATATCTCCTAAACTAAGGCCCGCATCGAAAAACTAATTGAAAAATGACCCCCTAACTCTACAACACCCCTGTCAGCTTTGACAACTACGAATACGAAGGCGTTGCAGAAATTGCCAAAAAAGCACTGTATCTCCTAAACTAAGGCCCGCATCGAAAAACTAATTGAAAAATGACCCCCTAACTCTACAACACCCCTATCAGCTATGACAAAAAAGCACTGTATCTCCTAAACTAAGGCCCGCATCGAAAAACTAATTGAAAAATGACCCCCTAACTCTACAACACCCCTATCAGCTATGACAAAAAAGCACTGTATCTCCTAAACTAAGGCCCGCATCGAAAAACTAATTGAAAAATGACCCTGTCAGCTTTGACAACTACGAATACGAAGGCGTTGCAGAAATTGCCAAAAAAGCACTGTATCTCCTAAACTAAGGCCCGCATCGAAAAACTAATTGAAAAATGACCCCCTAACTCTACAACACCCCTATCAGCTATGACAAAAAAGCACTGTATCTCCTAAACTAAGGCCCGCATCGAAAAACTAATTGAAAAATGACCCCCTAACTCTACAACACCCCTATCAGCTATGACAACTACGAATACGAAGGCGTTGCAGAAATTGCCAAAAAAGCACTGTATCTCCTAAACTAAGGCCCGCATCGAAAAACTAATTGAAAAATGACCCCCTAACTCTACAACACCCCTGTCAGCTTTGACAACTACGAATACGAAGGCGTTGCAGAAATTGCCAAAAAAGCACTGTATCTCCTAAACTAAGGCCCGCATCGAAAAACTAATTGAAAAATGACCCCCTAACTCTACAACACCCCTGTCAGCTTTGACAACTACGAATACGAAGGCGTTGCAGAAATTGCCAAAAAAGCACTATATCTCCTAAACTAAGGCCCGCATCGAAAAACTAATTGAAAAATGACCCCCTAACTCTACAACACCCCTATCAGCTATGACAACTACGAATACGAAGGCGTTGCAGAAATTGCCAAAAAAGCACTGTATCTCCTAAACTAAGGCCCGCATCGAAAAACTAATTGAAAAATGACCCCCTAACTCTACAACACCCCTGTCAGCTTTGACAACTACGAATACGAAGGCGTTGCAGAAATTGCCAAAAAAGCACTGTATCTCCTAAACTAAGGCCCGCATCGAAAAACTAATTGAAAAATGACCCCCTAACTCTACAACACCCCTATCAGCTATGACAACTACGAATACGAAGGCGTTGCAGAAATTGCCAAAAAAGCACTGTATCTCCTAAACTAAGGCCCGCATCGAAAAACTAATTGAAAAATGACCCCCTAACTCTACAACACCCCTGTCAGCTTTGACAACTACGAATACGAAGGCGTTGCAGAAATTGCCAAAAAAGCACTGTATCTCCTAAACTAAGGCCCGCATCGAAAAACTAATTGAAAAATGACCCCCTAACTCTACAACACCCCTATCAGCTATGACAAAAAAGCACTGTATCTCCTAAACTAAGGCCCGCATCGAAAAACTAATTGAAAAATGACCCCCTAACTCTACAACACCCCTGTCAGCTTTGACAACTACGAATACGAAGGCGTTGCAGAAATTGCCAAAAAAGCACTGTATCTCCTAAACTAAGGCCCGCATCGAAAAACTAATTGAAAAATGACCCCCTAACTCTACAACACCCCTATCAGCTATGACAACTACGAATACGAAGGCGTTGCAGAAATTGCCAAAAAAGCACTGTATCTCCTAAACTAAGGCCCGCATCGAAAAACTAATTGAAAAATGACCC
>OZ014509.1:75488068-75880568 GCA_963966075.1 Aphodius sticticus
TTGTTTATTGCAGGGCCGAGAACATTCGCTATTATAAAAAAAAAACAGTTTTATGCAGAATTTGAGTGTTTTAGTTTAGTGTTTAGTTTAATTAAGCTCTTGAAAGTGGTTCAAATTATAGTACACATATTTGACATTACAACTACTGCAAAATCTGCTGCGGATAGGTGCGGGTGCGGCTTTTATGATTTTATTTCTATCACGTTGTAAAGGAAAATCCAAAAATTGATGTACAGGCTTATATGTAATTTGATGCAATTCCTTGAAACCGTGATAGTAGAGGTAATTTAGAACATATTTAACCATATTTAGCTATATACAAATGATTACGGTTATCAAGATATTGACAATTTTATGTTCAATGCATCTTGTCTATATTAAGTAAACGCAATTGAACGATTTTAAATCGGTGTTTCACCTGCCAAAAAATCGATTCTTAATTGCTTATGGAAAAAATGGGGAGGGCATTTCAGTCGCGCGGAGCGCAACTGTCCCCCTAAATGGACCATTCTACGTTGCGTGAGTTTTCGAAATCGACGAAAAACGACCTCTCGGGCGTTTTTGGTTCAAAATTTTCCGAAACGCGAGCGATTTTGGTGAAAGGACCTCAACATTTCAGTAGCTGTTTATTTCGCGTCGTCATGGCTGCGAGCTAGAAACGTCAAAAACGCAACCATAACCTATTCACTTGGTATGTACAAAGCTAAGCGATTTCATTATCTGCGGGGGCCTAAAGCACAAACTCCGTAGTCCGTACCCACAAATAATGTTTGAGAAACCTATAACAATGTTGTACGTATAATAATAATTATTAATTCGTGATTATTTATTTGCCTTTGCGTTAATATTTGTTCGAAGAATGTGTATCGATCCAATGAATGTTATTTGTGAAAAGTTCGCGTCTCAAACCCAACGTGAAAGCACCGCTCAGAACCTATTTTAACCGAATACGAATACAACTCTTGAGAGGTTACATATTAGATGGCACCACAAGATATTTCTGCTACTACCGCCCCTAGCGGGCGTGAAATATCGTTATATAACCTATAATTATACATAAGTTTGGATGAACACATGGAGGAAGGGATGAACACTATACAAAATTTAGCTGCAAGACCAAGAAGTAGTAGAAGATCAATAGGCTGTGGAATTGATAGAGGCGCCTGAATAAAGCCTCCAATGGCTCGGAATATGGTCCCCAGCAAAATTTTGTTGCAATGGCTGATCACCGACTTCAAACTACTTTGAACTGCCCGTGGTTCTTTCTAATGGTTTCTCCAGATTAAACTAAAATACAGTAAGAGAATTACATGGAATTCATCAATTTGTTGGCAAGATTGAGGTTAGTTTTGAGTTTAGAATGCGTAGCTTTTGTTAATTTAATATTTTTGCAGGTAACGTGGTATGATGAAAAGAGTACACATGCAGTGGAAATGGTTCAAGGTCTTTCCGAATAACAGCAACTTGCTTTGCGTAGACAAGCTACCATAACAAAGTGGCAAACAATTATTTATTTAAGAAAAAACTTGACCCAAAAGATATTGGGCGTACTAAGGGAGTACCGGAGAGACCAAGGGGCCGCAGTCGATAATAATCATTGTTGACAGTAAAGGGATATATTTTGCCTACCTGTACTTTAGATTTGGCTATGACGCAAGGTTACTAAAAATAGATAGGTCTGTCTGGTAACTTATAGCATACGTCACTCAGTTTACCACATGAAGTTAACTGGTATGGAATTTAATGTTTACGTGAGCGTATAAAAAAATACTAATAATTTTAGTTCATTGTTTTCTGAATGATTTATTGGAGATGGGTGATAAAGCCCTCTAAGCTGCAAGCCTTCTAATACCTATGAATTCAAATAAATTTGAATGGGCATATCAAGTGGTATGCAAATTTTGATATCTTTCGGTATGACGTTAAATTTTTGTAAATATGTAATAATTTAGTTCATGTGGTCACGGCACCCAAATGCATTTTTGTCAGTGAGGTGCAGGCGATACATCTTAAACAATTAAATGGGTTAAATCATCTCAAGATTAGATAATATTAATTTTAGGTATTAGTTTTGGGTATTATATACCTATTGTATTATTACTAGATCTATCATTAAGATTTCTATCAATTTCATTTGTTAACTAAATTGAAAATTATGCATTGAATCCAACTTTGTTCTAAAATTCAAATATGAATATTGTGTTGTAAATAATACTATTTAGTTATAAAATAATTAATTAGGGTTCTTCAATGATTACTTTAAATGTTGATACTTATTCTTGAGTTTTTGGTTTATAGTAGACATAAATAAATTTTAAATTAAATATTTTCACATTATTTTATTATGTGCTCTTGCTTGACGAGGGTACTCGAACATACTTTCCGTTTCTTTTACGAAGGAGGACTGGTATACAAATTTAACATTTTATGTTTTATTTTTATTTAAAAATTGAGCATCTGGCTGTATAGTTTTTGTCCAATATCAAAACAAAAACCAGAACTATAAAGTATCAAAAATTTTATGCTATTGCAACGTTTAGGTCTTCCGCACTTCATAAAATTGAGTAATTTGAACAAATTTAGCTTATTTTTGTAGTTCATTTAAGTCAAGGTTCACGGTATTGGGAAAAATAAATCTAACATTTTTTCTTCAAATGACAAGCATCTTTCATATGAACTGAAAGAAAAAAAATAACAAATCTTTTAATAATTTTTTCAATAATGTTATCTATATACGGTATACTGTAGTTGCTTGGCCAACCACATGCGTTTATATAAAAAAGCAGTGCACTGTTGCCAGATTGGGGGATTTTCTCTCACATTTGGGCGGTTTCCCTCCAAAAATAGTATCTTTACCTTAGGGATAAAGGAATGTTTTGAGGGTAAACTAAAGATTGTAGTTGTTAGGCTGACACATGGGACAAATGTTTATCACAATTTATTTTGACGACAAACTCGCCAAATAGTGAGAAATTGGTACCTCATGGCAGGTTATGTACCCAATTTTCAACATTTATTAAGCCTAATTTTATTGTCGGTGGCAACTGTGTTTTTTTGAGACATCCTTCTACATATGCTGTCAATTGATTCCTGCGATCTACCCAATTAACTGATCTACCTAAATAGGCGGTCTACAGGTCCACTAGTATGTTGTAAATGCCGTTATGTACGTATATTCTTCCGTTTTGGATCATGTATAGCAACCAACTCCGATGACCTAGGCTCTTAAAAATCATCCGAAAAAAACCTTAAACTTTGTACTTGTATGTGAATTTCGTAGAAATTTGTTGCTTGAAGCGAATCGGATTTATATTTAGGGCAAGGAAATAAATCTAAAGCACCCACTCGCGTACATAGTTCTCTGCATTAAAATGGATTCTTGTTGAGGAGAGACAATAGTAAGCTTGTGAATAGAAACTGGTTAGGCGTTTTCGGTAAATGTGTTTATACGGAATGCGAATCTGGGTTCAAAACATGCGTATTAGGGTCATGCCACTAAAAAAAAACGTCCGTTTCAGCTTGAAGAATAATCACATTTCGAAAGTTTTCATGGAAACAATAAGTATACGTATTAGACAATTTTGAAATAATACTAAAAATAATAGTTTTTATAGTGATAAATATAGTTAAATAGGGCCTTAACTGCCTCTACTATCACGTCTTAAAAGGAATGCATCGAACGGAAAATAGCATGAATAGCGTATGTACCGTTTCAATACACACTATCAATATCATTTTCTTCCTCTACCACTGGTCTTAAAAATAAAACTTTTTTCATGATTTTCTCACAACAGACCCAAAAATATTATCTCATATAACTCAGAAACGACATGTATTGTTCAATTTTAAATCCGTCTATTATGCGTATTTAATCCTGACATGCCATATATGATTTTGTAAATATCACACAGTAATAGAAATAAAATCACAAAAAATATTGATGACAAATCTTGTAGCAGTAATTAATTTACAATAGGTGTACTGCAGTGAGGAACAATTCTTAATACAGTTTGCTTTTTCCCTATTTTGTACTGTTTGATTGCGTTTATTAAGTTGTTAACCTTCAAATAGTTAGTATGAAGGTTAAATGCTATACATAAATAAAAGAACACATCTAGAGTAACCCATCATAATTTTTTTTCAGAGAAGCAATGTCCACTCGGACGGGACATTTTTTGACACCAGTTGGCCTTGGATATTCAATCCTGAGTCGTCGTTTAAAAACTGGTGGGAGGCACTTATTGTGGCAACAATTGTCATGGAATGCATCGGCTATCCTTACGAGATAGCATATAAGAGACGATTGTCAACTGGTTACGGGTCTTCGTACAAAACGTTTGGAACCTTTGTTTTTTGCGTTGACGTACTCTTCAAGATGTTTACAGTAATCGAAACCGAATCAGGTACTGCGTTTTTTTCCAATATACGCAATTTAAAGTCAAACTGAAATAAACCTACCGAACAGAACTAAAATTGAAATAAAGTGTATCTTTCAGTGACTTCAGTAATTTTATTGAAAGACAAAGGAAATGCCGTCTAACAAATAAACAAACAATAAAATTCGGCCCGCTGGCGCTGGCTGCTTTAAATAATATAAGACATTAAAGTTAGGTCAAAAATGCGTCACTTTCTTTGAAACTGACTGTACTTGTGCTTTAACTTTGCTTATATGACATTATATTTAGACCTAACCTTACAGAAAATACTAACGTAAACAAAAAAAAGTGCATTATCAATTGTTTGCAATAAAACATGTAAAATGTGAATATGTACGTTTCTGTAGTGTTATATGGAAAGACCACTACATGTGGTGAAAATATCCTTGTAGGTACTGGTTTTTTCTTATTTTCGCCTAGGCTGGACGGCCGGTCTGAGCAAAAAGTTGTCCGTTTACGTTGCATACATCGCATATCCAAGATTTATTATTTGAATAATCGTGTTTGATCTTTTTATATAATCCTGTTCTGATTTATGTACTAGCTTAATGTAAAATTAACTAATGTAATACCTACATTGCAATGTAATGCTTTTGCTTAAATATAAAGTTAATTTTGTATTGAGTAGTAGACACATAATTTTCTATTTCATCAAATAAAAATCTCTATTCAAAATACTGCATAATAACAACAATATAATATATTATACATTATACAAATTTAGATGCAATACAAATACAAATTGAATGAGATTGAAGTAAAATAAATTTTAATTTATTTGGATTTTGTGAATGCATTTGACCACGCACGAGAGAATCGCCCTAACTGCCATCTCTCGTTTCGATAGTATTGACTCCTGGGTTTGAAGGCCCTTAACTCTAAAACTACTGAACAGAAAAAATTGAAATAAACTATGTCATACTCCTGAATCATTTCTACATAAGTTGTATGACTGTCAACATTGTTTGCCTCTCGGAGATTAGCGTTCGTCTTTCCATTCTTTTCCTCGTAAACCGCTTGCCACAAAAATTTCTATAGATTGGCGTGTTTGTTTTCTTTAGTTTTTATGTAATAAAGACTGCGAACAAGATTTTCATGGAAGCGGATATCTCAGTAACGAATATTAGCACGATAACGGGATATGCACGTAAACAATCGTCATATTTTATTTAATGCGACTGTAGAAACATGTTGCATAATAATTTAAGTAATTTTTAAAGCGATTTAATATGAATGATATAAATTTCGTGCAGCGCGCACAACGTCAATCGTAACGGTAAATGGAAACGTAGCTGGGACAGTGGAAGATTATTTACTATTAGTACGATACGATCAGAACAATTTAATTTCGGAATTTTGAATAGTAGTGCGAGTTAAATATAAATAATGAATTTAGATGTACAATTAATAATACCCAACAATATTTTACAAACACGAATTCAAACGGATTCACTGATCGCGTCAAAACTTCGCATCTCGTTCGACTGCCTCGCATCAAAACCCACAAGCGAGGGAAGCTGAACTGCGCAAAATATTGGTCATGTTTATTTCGGTCTTAAAAATTAACAAATAGTCGGAATGCCATTAAATTCAATGGATATGTATCGCTGTAAATAAGGATTATTTGCATGCTAACTGCGTTGTCCTTCTAACATTCGTTCCTGAGATATCGGCTTCCATCAATATCTTGTTCGCAACCTTTATTACATAAAAACTGAAGAACACAAAAACGCCAATCTATAGAAGAGACTCTAGATGCAACCTGCACAAAAACTGAAATTTTTGTGGTAAGTGGTTTAAGAGAAAATAAATCGGAAAGACGAGCGTTAATTTAAAACTGCAAAAATCGGGTACTTTTTTCACTTCTCTCGCGCTCATGTTTACACCGAGAGGCAAAGAATTTTGACAGTCATACAACTTATGTAGAAATGATTCAGGAGTATGACATACTTTATTTCAATTTTTTCTGTTCAGTTGTTTTAGAGTTATGTGCCTTCAAACATATGAGTCATTTCGTATTATTCGTATTATGTTAAAAACCCCAATTCGAACATTTTTCACAAAGCTTGGTTTATTTTTAGTCCTAATTTGCCTGGCCTACTAACACAAAATCATTTTTTTGTAGGATTCTATTCGACAGTCGTTGAAATATGGTTACTGCGTATGGCAAGCTTATCGTTTTTAGCCGACATCCTGTCAGTTTTGCCATTGGGTATGTTTGCGCAGATGGCAAAAATAACAGACGACGAACGAGTTCTATCTATCCTCTACTTGAATAAACTCCTCAAATTATACAGGGTATGCATCTTAACAACGCATACGTTTTTTTTTTATCAACCCAACCAAAGTATCTCAGAAAATAAGACAAAAAAAGTCTACAAAAAACCAAATCTGGTCACCACAATCACCAGATTTGACAAGTTTTCTGAGATCTCCTGGATGCGTCAAAATTCCACCCTCTAATCTATTCTATTGTTTTGCAGATCGTTCTCTTAGTTCGAAAACTGGAATACAATTTCAAACTAAACATCAGCTATGTACGGCTTGTCAAATACGTGGTTAGCTTGCTGTATGCGTCCTATATATTCGGTTGCTTGTACTATACCGTCTTGTGCTATGAGTAAGCCAAGTGCATTCCTTATAATATAGGGTGTTTCAGAACCAATGGCTAACCTTGAAGGAGCATATCCGCCAAGAAGGTAGGCTGTCAACGATTTTCTTACGCTGAACAGGGCCGAACTCCTTTTTTTTTTTTAATTTTCTTAAGAATCCGCTTGTCCATACACTCCTTCAAGCTTACCCGTATATTTCTGAAACACCCTGTATATCTTGGTTTCTATGACGCTATAATATAACGTTGATAGGTACTGTATTCCGTATATGGCTCTTGGACAAATAACTGAAAATCAGTTCACCTTTGCGATCATGACGGCCATGCTCGTCATCTCTGGAACTGGCGGGGTGATTGATTTCTTTTCTATCGAGGAGATCGCCATTATCTTGTTTATGTCACTGATTGGCGCCGTAACAGTCATCTATATCATCAGTGACTACTCTGCAACACTGTCGCTAGCAAGAAGTGAAGAGTAAGTATGTAAAAGATCGGTTTAGTTATTACTTATTTCGCATACGAGTCCTACGTCGCATACAATTTCTTCGGAAAGTTATTCGAGTTATTCACGGTCAAAGACGGCCGAATTAAGTTTTTAACAATATCGTGCTTTCTACTGTTGATATTCAAATACGTTTTTTCTCTAAGTGACACCAGTATTGAGTAATTAATTATTGAAAATGCAGAATTTGACGCCGCACGTTTTAGAAAGGGTAGTAGCGATTTGACCTAGAGCCTGTGGCGAAACAGCTGACAGCTGAGCGAGGGGTAATCCCGTGCCTGCTTTAGTTTACGCTCTGCAGTTGCTTCTGTTTATCGGGTTTCTTGATAGTTATTTTGTGGTTTTGTGTTTCAAAATGGACAATTTTAGTGGTGGTGAGTACGTGGACATGTTACTTGTTTATGGTGAATGCAGAAAAAATGCAGCGGCCGCTCAAAGACTTTATTCGCAACGATTTAGAAACCGGCGCGTCCCTAATAATAGAACTTTTGTTTCCGTGGTTCAACGATTAAGGGATAGTCCTGCTCGGGTATTTTTGCCTAACCATGGAGGAAGAGGCCGTCCACGCGATCGTAATATGGGGCAAATACCGAAGAACTAATCTTGCACATGGTCCACGAAGATGATCGACGAAGCACTAGAACAATTGCTCGACAAGTCGGAGTTTCCCACGGGATAGTGCACAGAACACTACGTGAAAACTTAGTTCGGGTATATCGGGAAACGCGTGTACAAGATTTGCTCCCACAGGAATATTTACAGAGGGTCATCTTTTGTGAATGGTTTCGTGGTCAATGTCAAACCAATGAAAGCTTTCCTAATTTTGTACTTTCCACTGATGAAGCCACATTTACCCGAAACGGATTTTTTTACAGCCGGAACATGTGCCACTGGACCTATGAAAATCCGCGAATTATACGACGTACCAATTTTCAGCACCGATTGGCCATTAAGATCTGGGCCGGAAATATTGGCAATTGTTTAGTAGGGCCAATGGAACTGCCGCCTCGTCTTAATGGTGAAGAATACTTGAATTTATTACAAAACACACTACCAGGTTTGGTAGAAAATGTGCCGCTTGATGTTCGCCGTGAAATGTGGTTTATGCACGACGGTGCTCCTGCACATAAGAGCCGCATTGTAGTGCAACATTTAAGTGAAACATTTGGTGAAAAGTGGATAGGGATTAATTGACCAAGACGGTGGCCAAGTCGTTGTCCAGACTTGAATCCTCTGGATTTTTATTTCTGGGGTTATTTAAAAGGATTAGTGTATAAGTCAGACGTAAACAATGAAAATGAATTCCGTGAGCAAATTTTCAATTGTGCTGAAATTGTGCGCGATGACATTGAACGCCGCTTTTTATGTGCGAATTGGAGGCGCCGGGCAGAAGCGTGTTTGGATGCAAACGGTGCGCACTTTGAGCGGTTTCTTTAAAAATTTTGGTAAGGATACTGTTAAATCATTGAATACATCGTTATTTATACGCATTTCGTGAGCTCCGCGTGCTACATATAGGTGCGGGCTATTTTTCGTCGGAGTACTACACATTATGAAAACATGTGGGTAGCGGCAATTGAATTTTCAACTGCAAAATTTTAGTAAATTTTTTGTTACATCACCCCTCTAAATTATTGAACTGAATTAATATACACCCTGTAGAAAGCAAGATATAGTTAAAAAAAACTTAATTCTATAAACCAAACGAACAGCTGACTACGATTATATGAACAGACTAATACCTCTGATAGAACCGAAAATTGGTGGACATGATTTACACTTTTTCAGGGCCCAGTTTGTCGAGATGATAGATGTCATCGTTAGTTTTATGGAGTCCAACCATATGGCGCAACATATTCAATACCGAATGAATCAGTACTTCATCGCTCAATGGTTGGAGTCGAAAGGTGTCGACATAAACGTTCTGTATCATGACGCACCGACACAACTTTTTGAGGAGATGCAATTGAAAAAATATTCGAAGGTATTGCACAGTGTGTCACTTTTTCACGTAAGTTTTTGATTATTTTATCCGCTGAAGTAAAAAAAAACAATGTTTCTGTTTGCATTTAGCATCTAAACTACAAGATTATACACAAGCTGTGCAGGTCATGCGAAACGTTCTGCTTACCACCAAATGAATACGTGGTGTATGCTGGAGAAGTGTCATCTTACATGTACATAATCGAAAAGGGCTACGTTGAGGTTATATCAGGGGCGTCGCAGAAAGTGGAGAAGATATTAGGCCCACTTGAAAGTTTCTCTGTCATCGAGGGATTATTAGGTAAGAAATTACACTGTGTTATAGTGATTATTTTTGACGTTTCTTAAAACCAATGAAATTCTTCTTTATTTGTCACAAGGGTAAGTTTCAACCAATTATGTCATTATTATAGTGGGAATAAATTTCTTGTGATTATTCTCGGGAATAATCACTGTAGCTTTTATTTGCCTAGCAACTGTCAGATACTTGTCATAATAATTACTTAATTGTGTCAACGCGAAATGGGTGAAAGTCATCGGTTTAGTACCTTTTCTAATGCAGAAATTACAAAAAAGATTTTAGAAACTACTTCGAAAAATACTCTAATAAGTAATCAGTCTATATGGAGACAATTTAAGACCTTCACCAAAGAAAGAAATTATATTCTGGATCAATCTACTACAACAGCTACTCTGGCATTGATTTTAAAAGATTGGGCTTATAACATGAAAAGAAAAGACGGAAATGATTATAAAGAAGCACTAATAAAGACAATGTGGAATAAAACGGCAAAATTAGTTCAAGAACTTTACTTTAATAAGTATAAAAGGTCCTTTGATCCTTTCCATGATATAGAATTCAGAAATGCTCGGAATGCAAGAGATGCAAAAAGAAAAATTTTACAAAAACATCCTGAAAAGCACAAACAAAGTTCTGTGGCACTTTCTAATACAGAATTGTTGCAAATTTTAACTATTGGGACGAAGATACACCTTGTGGATTGCAAAGAAAGTTTTTTCACGTTGCATCGTATGAACTAGCTTGGAGGGGAGGAGAAGCTACGAAATGTTTAGTTCATTATTTTAAAAAAGAAACCGACATAAAAAGATTAAATACTGGCCGCATTGAATACAATCCCATCTTTACAAAAACTGCACAGGGTGGAGCACAAAGGTGCGCTAATAGTAAATGGTTGACTCCAAACATAAATAACCCAGATATTTGCCCTGTTCGTCGTTTTGAAAAACTAATGAGTAAACGTGAAGAAAATATTAAAACCGAACGCTTGTTTCTTACTCCAAATCCGGCTTGGCAAACTCATGGTTTTTGGTATAAAAACGTTCCTGTGGGAATAAATTCCATTTCAAAATGGATGAAAGAATCCGCAGAATTCTGCCAGATCAAGTGCAGTAAGTAACCTTTCAAAAGCTGGTGTAGGAGAACAAGAACTAATCAAGGTCACTGGTCATAATTCTGCAAGTTCGATTAAACCATACTTACAATTGAACCAAGAACATCATTCAAATATAATAAATAATCATAGAGAAAATACGCTAGAATGGGCTAGAAGACCGCTGATAACATAAATCAAAATATAAATTTTCCGATCAGAAGGTTGTGCAACGGTTGCGTTCGCTGAACCCTCCCATTGCGATTTGTAAGGATGGCATCTTATGGTGTAGAATCATTAGTTTAGTGATTTTATTCAAATTTCCACATGACCGTAAAACCCTATTATGCTGAATGAATAATGATATTTACAAGCTTTTTTAAATTTCAGAAGTTCCTGGAATTTTTAATATTAGAACCATTACACACGCGGTGTTGGTAAAACTGAATATAGCTGCTATATATAGCTCGTTTGTCATCAATCCGGTAGTTGAAAAGCAATTGGTAGAGATGATTACAGCAACAAAGGAATCATTCGTAAGTACGCAAGAACAATACCCTTCTATGGAACAAGAACACACAGATAGAAAAGATTTTTGTTCTTAATGAACATATTTTGAAGAATGTTTACTTCTTTGCCTCTTTGCCTCTATTTAAACAACAGACTTGATAGTTCACCCTGATGTTTTATAAACAGACAGATATTTCACCTTGGTTTTTTTAAATATTATGTTTTCTTTTTCAGGCTGCAAGACGTTTATTCACTCTAATGGATACAATCGTTGAGGAGGTAAACGTAGAAGAAACAGAGGCATCTTGGAACATTTTTCCTTCAAGTATAGTCGATCCGAAACATATTGACTACATACATGGCTGGTCGTCAATGAACTTGTTGAGGTAAGTAGGTAAGAGGACGATTCCGCTGACCTTGGGACCTGCTGGCAAGGTCAAGGCGAAATCCGTGCGCAACAACGAACGAAAGAGTCGCCGCCTAGTAGTAAAACAGGTCAGAAACCTAATTTCTGCGCTTGTTTGATAACAGATACCTAATGCTGCGCAGGACAATCATGCCGTTCGGAAAATTTGTCAAATACTGGGCGATATGCAAAGCAATTTCCGCATTTTTGTCGGCAATGATCCACCCCGTCATCAACGTTCACCTGTGTTACTTTCCTGAGATACAGTGGATTGCCCTTTCATTGGATATTGTTGGACTCATTGATATGTACGTAACTACGAATACAATGCTCAAAAAAATTAGGAGAACACTTTTTTCGAAATCTGTAACTGTTTAAATAATAGTTCTACGCAAATCAAATTTTATGCTTTAACGGCATATTTTTAACTAAAGAAAATTACAAAAACAATGTTACAACTACTAGTTACTTCTAGTAGTCACTGGACGCCTGTACTGTTTACAGACGAGTCTAGATTTCGTTTAACTCGTTGCGACGGTCGAGTACGGGTATATAGACGTCCTGGTGAACGCTACGCAGCCGCTACTATACAGAAAGTGGATAGATTCGGTCGTGGATCTGTGATGGTTTTGGCTGGAATCAGTATAGACAACAAAACTGATCTTGTTGTGGTTCCTGGTAGACTAAATGCCATGAAATACATCGAAAACATCTTGGAGGACCATGTGGTGCCTGCTGCATATGGCGTCGGCCAAAATTTCATCCTAATGCAGGACAATGGAAAGCCACATACCGCCGGCATCACCAGAAAGTCCTGACCTGAATCCTATTGAACACGTGTGGGATCAGCTCGACCGACGTATTCGCAAGCGCCCTAATCCACCACTAACCATACAGGAACTGACAGAAGCCCTGATTGAAGAATGGGAAAGCGTACCCCAAGAATCTCTTCACAGACTAGTGCGAAGCATGCCACGCAGGTGTGAGGAAGTGATTCGTGCTTGTGGAAGGCATACACTCTATTAAACCTCACCAATCCACATTGGGGTAATTGAACCAAAAAGCTGGCCATCAATCAAATTTCTAAATTGTTAAATTCCAAAAAGTAAACCAGTTTCTGGAATAGGTAAAGGACCGATGTATTAAAAGACGGCAATATTTTTTCACCTGAGCCCTGCGCCACGTGTCCTTGTCAGCCAAAAGTTAGAGTTTACTATGACTAAACATAGATGCACATGAGTTGGCGCTCTTGAAAACGGTTGTAATTTTGTGTCTTAGGAAAAATGTGACTTTTTTGTCATACCTTCTTTAGAACCAAGTATAAACTTTCATTCGACATTGCTTTTATTAAAATTTACCCACAATTTTGTTTATTGCGGGGCCGAGAACATTCGGTATTATAAAAAGAAACAGTTTTATGCATAAGTTGAGTGTTTTAGTTTAGTGTTTAGCTTAATTAAGCTCTTGAAAGTGGTTCAAATTATAGTACACATATTTGACAATACTACTACTGCAAAATCTGCTGCGGATAGGTGCGGATGCGGTTTTTGTGATTTTATTTCCATCACGTTGTAAAGGAAAATCCAAAAATTGATGTACGGGCTTATATGTAATTTGATGCAATTCCTTGAAACCGTGATAGTAGAGGTAATTTAGGACATATTTAACCATATTTAGCTATATATAAATGATTACGGTTATCAAGATATTGACAATTTTATGTTCAATGCATCTTGTATGTTGTAAATGCCGCTATGTACGTATATTTTTCCGTTTTGGATCATGTATAGCAAACAACCCCGATGACCCAGACTCTTAAAAATCATCCGAAAAGAAGCTTAAGCTTTGTACTTGTATGTGAATTTCTTAGAAATTTGTTGCTTGAAGCGAATCGGATTTATATTCAGGGCAAGAAAATACATCGAAAGCATCTACTAGCATACACAGTTCTCTGCATTAAAATGGATTATTGTTGAGGAGACACAATAGTAAGCTTGTGAATAGAAACTGGTTAGGCGTTTTCGATAAATGTGTTTATACGGAATGTTAATCTGGGTTCAAAACAGGCGTATTAGGGTCATACCACTAAAAAAACGACCGTTTCAGCTTGGCGGATGATTACATTACGAAAGTTTTCATGGAAACAATAAGTATAAGTATTAGACAATTTTGAAATAATACTAAAAATAATAGTTTTTATAGTGATAAATATGGTGAAAATAGGTTCTTAACTGCCTATACTATCACGTCTTAAAAGGAATGCATCGAACGGAAAATAGCATGAATAGCGTATGTACCGTTTCAATACACAATATCGACTGGTGTAAACTTTCATTTTCTTGCTCTAGCACTGGTCTTAAAAATAAAACTTTTTTCATGATTTTCTTACAACATAACAGACCCAAAAATATTATCTCATATAACTCAGAAACGATATGTATTGTTCAATTTTACATCCGTCTATTATGCGTATTTAATCAGGACATGCCATATATATTTTTGTCACACAGTAATATAAATAAAATAACAAAAAATATTGATGACAAATCTTGTAGCAGTAATTAATTTACAATAGGTAAATTAATAGGCAATAATAATCAATCGGCAATACAGTAACATATTATAAATGCACTGCAGTGAAGAACAATTTTTAATACAATTTGCTTGTTTCCCTATTTTGTACTGTTTTATTGTATTTTTTCAGTTGTTAACCTTCAAATACTTAGTATTAAGGTTAAAATGCTATACATAAATAAAACAACACATCTAGAGCCCTTATAGGTGAAAAAATAATTTTGGCCTGGGTTTTCGCGTCAAATACCCCACTCTAGAACTATTATTTAAAACGTTAGAGGTTTCGAAAAAAGTGCCCCTAATTTTTTGAGCCGCGTATGTATATTAGAGAGATAGAAAGTCGTAATAATACTGGAGATTATATAAATACACACAAACTTGTTTTCATTTTCTTACATGACCAAGAAAAAATTGATACCTTCATTTTCGCTTTGTTTACTGTCTTAGTATTAATAATAAATAATTAATTTTAGCTATGTCAGAAGTCACATATGCTTTTATAACGAAAACGGGATACTGGTTACACATCCACGAATGACAGCTGTCCACTACTTCACAAGCAGCTTTGTGATCGATTTCATTGGCATATTACCAACCGATTATATGCTGTATGCATTGGAAAGCAGCGACGAAATCAGATTTAACCGTATACAGTCATACGTCAGAATGAACCGCTTACTGCAAATGTACAGAGCACCCGATACGTTTGGAATTTACAGAAGAGACATTCTAGACCATGGTGGAATCGGATTGTAAGACATAATATTTTTCTAATTATTTTCACAATGAACGAATATACGAAGCAAGAAATGTATAAAGGATTATTATAAATGATGGTAGTCGAAGTTGGCCATTCCCATGTTACTACAGTTCTGCTGGTTTACACAAACAAGTCCCAAACTTACATTATGCAACAGATTTAACAGTTGCGTACACTGATAAACAAAGGTGTGAATTTACAAATAAAATTTCCTGTTTTTGTCGGTAATCCTACTGTATTTGTTAGCAATTTTACCAACATTTTAAGCAAAAATACAAAATATCACTAAATATGCAGCTACGTTCATTAATTATACAAATAGTAGGCAAATTTCCTAACAAGTTTGTAAATTTCATAATAAAAGTTACCTCAGCGGCATAAAATGTCATATCTATAGGATAAAAATTACCTTTTCACTTTTATCACTTTACATTGGATCTCAGCGCCTAGTTCGACAACAATCATTTATAATAAGCCTGTACAATGAAATACACGATAAACGTATTTTATCACATATTATTCTATATAATATTCTTATTATAGGACTGGTGCCAAATATTTCTGTCTCACATTGGTCTTACTGAATTCACTTACAGCGATTATACTCAACGAAAGTGTTGACGTTTATACGAGCGATGATGGTAGAAGGATAATGGTACCGCAGGAGAACGCTTGGCCATCCTTTTCGGCACGCTCGTGTATGTATTTTAATAGAATTACAAAAAAAAATAAACTAGGTGTATACAGGACTTACCAAAAATATATCATATAGCATCGTACACTGCCGCTGATGGAAGTTCGGATAGTAAACATATAGGAAATAATGATAAAAGCAGTGATAACGTAGCAATAGGCACCTCTATTTCTACCAAATAGCGAACACGGTCTTAACGTTGATTTCAAGTAACATACGACATCATTAAATGTGCTAACTTCAAATAATTTTTATATTTAATTATTGTGCAACATTTATGCTGTTTTGTAACTGGTTGTTGGGAATTTTCTAGTTTCCATTAAAAAGGATAAAATACGAAATAACAAATAGAGTCATAAATACTGCATCTCGGACACATGTTGCGACCCCTTTGTTACCAGATTTTTGCATCAAATGCTCGAATTCGTATTCAAACGAGTCTGTGCCTGCAATCTGTAGTTTGCACAAGATAACTCTGTCACGCGGAAGACATCATGCGACGCGGAAAGCCAACAAGCAAGAAACAGCGTTCTGTAATTGACGCTTTTCATCAGGAACGATTGTCAGTTCGTGAAAATGCAAGAAATAAGTCAACGATAAGTGAGTCAACGATAAGTGACACTCTTCACCAGTATGAAGAAACATGGAATTTGGATGACGTGTTCGGCCGGGACTATCACGAATAATTTCCCAAGCGGATGAAGAACGATTAAAATTAATTTTTAAGCAAAACAGAAAATTGACCGCACCTAAAATCACATCTGAAGTCAATAGCGATCGTGAAAGACCAATTTTCGTAAGCACAGGGAAACGACGCCTCCAAGCGGAAAATCTGCATGGACGCGTTGCTTGGTCGGGAAAATCGTCAGACACTACTGTTTCCAGTCTTCATTTGTCCAACTTCGATGTGTTCGTGCCCACTGAAGTCGTTTCTGACGATTTCCCCGACCAAGCAATGGTTAGCGTACGGCAACACGTCCTTGCAGATTTTCCGCTTGGAGACGTCGTTTCCCTGTGCTTACGAAAATTGGTCTTTCACGATCGCGATTGACGATTTTAGGTGCGATCAATTTTCTGTTTTGCTTAAAAATTAATTTTAATCGTTCTTCATCCGCTTGGGAAATTATTCGTGATAGTCCCGGCCGGACACGTCATCCAATTTTCATGTTTCTTCATATTGGCGAAGAGTGGCACTTATCGTTGACTCACTTATCGTTGACTTATTTCTTGCATTTTCACGAACTGACAATCGTTCCTGATGAAAAGCGATAATTACAGAACGCTGTTCCTTGCTTGTTGGCTTTCCGCGTCGCATGATGTCTTCCGCGTGACAGAGTTATCTTGTGCAAACTACAGATTGCAGGCACAGACTAGTTTGAATACGAATTCGAGCATTTGATGCAAAAATCTGGTAACAATGGGGTCGCAACATGTGTCCGAGATGCAGTATTCATGACTCTATTTGTTATTTCGTATTTAATCTTTTTTAATGGAAACTAGAAAATTCCCAACAACCAGTTACAAAACAGCATAAATGTTGCACAATAATTAAATATAAAAATTATTTTAAATTAGCACATTTAATGATGTCGTATGTTACTGGAAATCAACGTTAAGAATGTGTTCGGTATTTGGTAGAAATAGAGGTGCTTATTGCTACGTTATCAGTGCTTTTATCATTATTTCCTATATGTTTACTATGTGTCCGAACTTCCATGAGCGGCAGTGTACTTATTACATTTATTTTGTACCGTGGTCTCGAACTTACACCACCATTTTTAATTTATCTTACTTACGTTACAGTCACTTTCAACAATACGTTTCCGATAAACACATATTTGACAGCCTTCTATTGGATCACAACAACCACTCAACAACTGTGTTTCGGTAACGTGATGCCCCACAAGGATGAAGAAGTACTATTCGTGTTAGTAGGCGTCATCATTGGTAACTATACGTATCTCTTACTAGCCCAGTAATTCAAAATTTTTGATATGTGATCACGCACGAGAGAATCGCCCTAACTGCTATCTCTCGTTTCGATAGCATGGACTCCTGTGTTTGAACGCCCATAACTCTAAAACTACTGAACAGAAAAAATTGAAATAAAGTGTGTCATACTCCTGAATCATTTCTACATAAGTTGTATGTCAAAATTCTTTGCCTCTCGGTGTAAACATGAGCGCGAGAGAAGTGAAAAAAAGTACCCGATTTTTTGCAGTTTAAATTAACGCTCGTCTTTCCGATTTATTTTCTCTTAAACCACTTACCACAAAAATTTCAGTTTTTGTTCAGGTTGCATCTAGAGTCTCTTCTATAGGTTCGCGTTTTTGTTTTCTTCAGTGTTTATGTAATAAACACTGAAGAAAACAAGTTGCGGACAAAGTTTTGATGGAAGCCGATATCTCAGGAACGAATGTTAGCAGGACAACGCAGTTAGCATGCAAATAATCCTTATTTACCGCGATACATATCCCTTTAATTTAATAGCTTTCCGACTATTTGTTAATTTTTAAGTCCGAAATAAACATGAACAACATTTTGCGCAGTTCGGCTTCCCTCGCTTGTGGGTTTTGGTGCGAGGCAGTCGAACGAGATGCGAAGTTTTGACGCGATCAGTGAATCCGTCTTTGTAAAATATTGTTGGGTATAATTACTTGTACATCCAAATTCATTATTTATATTTAACTGGCATTGCTATTCAAAATTAAGAAATTAAATTGTTCTGATCGTATCGTACTAATAGTAAATAATCTTCCACTGTCCCAGGTACGTTTCCATTTACCGTTACGATTGACGTAGTGCGCGCTGCACGAAATTTATATCATTCATATTACATCGCTTTAAAAATTACTTAATAGTATATTATTATACAAGTTTTATAAGACGTCAAATTGGCGCACGAGTTGTTTTGGGCACGACGAGCGTAGCGAGTACGCTCGTCGTGCCCAAATGGAACGAGTGCTCCAATACGTCTTATAAAACGAGTGTAATATACTATTTTTTCTACTTTGCGTTATTAATTTTATATAAATTTAGAAATTGTGGTTACTATATCGCGGTAAATTAGAATCTAGGGTATTTTGCGGTTACCACGTGGCAGCACTGTAGTAACTGTCAACTTCGTTAAGGATGAGATCGATGATATAAAATCATGACAAAATCTAATTGTGAATAATTTTACTCTACTTTAGCCTACAAGTTTGAATAAATATTCAGCGAGGTCGCAACGATGATCATAATGGAGCTTGGGGCAACACTTTTAACCCTACTGTGATAAATACATGAAACTTAACCTAAAAATTTAACTTTAAAATAGTGGTTTCATAAGTATATTAATCAGAATAGAAGTGTTTGGCGGTGACTGATTAGTTACTTCGAAGAACAAGAACTTACTAAAGAATTGTTATAACGCTTAACGTTCAATAGCGGTGTCTACCTAATTCCGCTACGTAGCCGTTGCGGCTTATATATTTACAAGCACTTATAATTGAAACCCAATTCTAATTTCGGCAAAGTAGTTTATTAGAATAAATTATACTTAGTAAAATTACATGTGATGAAGGTAATACAAATACGTTGCACACAACCAGAACTAAGACGAAGTCGAAAGCGACGGACAAAAACGAATACGAATTGAACCGAGCATCCAAGCGTCCAAAATATTACCGAAAAACTTATACGTCACATAAACTAGAAATCCTCTACACTTTAAATGTACTATAGGTTCGTACGTGTATGCTGATAAACCATTTATTGCGCATATACAATCTCGCAGCAGTAATTAAAATCGTTCATATCTACGATGTAGGTTTGATCTTCGCGTAATACCTTATTAAAGTAAATGTGGTCCTTGAATTATATCTGAAAAGGGGATTTGATGTTTAGTTGAAAAGAATGATAACGATCTCTTACCAGAGTCGTAAAACATCACCGAAAACGTCATGCTGGCGTATTTTGATGAACACAGCAAAACTAAGAAAGCCCCAATCCTTTGGCCATACTATAGCAGGCTACACCCATGTTTAAATATGTATAGAATATTGATATTTCGCAGTTTATGCGATTGCAAACTATTAAGAAGGTGCAGTGTGTTGTTATGTTGGGTTATGTATTGTACGTTTGGCATTTGATATCAATGTGTACCTATCTTAGACATAAATGTTACTGTTTTCGATGTTACAATGTGTTAATTGTAACACTGAAAACAGTGTTACAATGTGTGCATTGTGAATGCAAAGTAGAAAAAAATTATTATGCAATTGTGTTTCTACAGTCGCATTAAATAAAATATGACTGATTACGTGCATATCCCTTTTATCGTGCTAATATTCGTTAGGGCGATTCTCTCGTGCGTGGTCACGGTTCTAGTAGTAACATATTAAAATGTTTAGAATCGTAGTTAATAAATTTATAATTAAGAAAAAACCATTGAAATTAAATCAGTTTCATCGACAGCATTTGAATTTCCGAACCAAAAATGGACTGAAAATCTAATAATTTC
Organism: Aphodius sticticus; assembly: GCA_963966075.1. Classification (NCBI taxonomy): domain Eukaryota; kingdom Metazoa; phylum Arthropoda; class Insecta; order Coleoptera; family Scarabaeidae; genus Aphodius; species Aphodius sticticus. Next base: position 75,508,440 of record OZ014509.1, read on the forward strand.
TACACCATCTCTCGTATTTTAGGATATCTTTGGTTTACATACATAATAGTTGTCATATCGAACAGTAAGGCCACAATTAACGAGCATCTGACATTGTATCAGAACCATATGAAGAGTTTCATCCGATTCATGAAGCAGGAGAAAATCCCCAAAGATCTACAAACGTAATATAGTTGTTTGTTTCAAATTGAACATTATTTGAATTAGTTTTTTTTTTGTAGGTTGGCTATTGACCACTTTGAATATCTTTGGAAGAGAGACCATGGAATGAAATCCAAAATTGTTTTGGAGACCTGCCACGCTGCATTGCAAAAAGACTGCGCCTTGTATCTTTACGAAAACACGTTCAAGCAAGTCTCTGTCTTCACGGACATGAAATCCTCGTTTTACAGGATGCTAGGAACGTACATAACCTTACATTATTATCTAAAGAATCACATAATCATCAAATTGAACGATGTCATCAAAAACGTTTACATCATTCACAAAGGCGAGGTGAATGTTTTCGGCCCAGATGGCGCTCATATTACAACACTAACACGTGGCTGGTAAGTTATACAGGGTGACTTATTAGTACGTAAACACCTGTATATTATTTGCTTATTGGAATTTCCTTTAAGGGGAATCCATACCCCATACGTTTTACTTGCAAAACACGCAAAAGTTCTGAGGCTTTTTCTCAGCAATTAGTTCACATAATCGTAAAAGAAATACACCAAATTAAAGATAAAAGATATATAATTTTGCGTCTAGTGGTAGATTTTTGATAGTTCTGTTCGTTTTTGACAAATCTATTTCTGAAAATGATATAAAATTGGCTGATTTTGCAATTTTTTTACGAAGAACTCAGGTTAAAATTGAAAAAAGTACCACATAATAGGTCTAAGTTACACCTTCCTCAATAAGTGTACAAAATTTCACGTAAAAATATCAATATCTTACATGCTTTTTTCACTCAAAACTTTACTTCTTCGAGTACATGAATAAGTTATTATTTATCACGTAGCGTGGATATAACAACAACAAGTAATACATATACAGTACCACAGCAAGCAATACACCTTCTATATTTTGATGTATAACATGAGAGAATTGATACAACATTAAGCTGACTATGGATGCTTATTTTATAGGGCGTACCCGCAGTACTGATTCCTCTTAAGTTCGTTTTAATTTCTATTCATTCTATTTTGTATACCTTGCATACAGAGCAATATTAAAGTTAGCACTTACATTACATTTATGTTAAATTTCAAATACCACAAGAACTAGTAACATTCTATTTCTAGTGTCTTTGGAAATGTCGATGATGTCAGTGCTAGTAGAAGTATGGTATCCTTCATCAGTGGCAAGAATGTAGATTTGTTAATGCTGGAGACGGTGCAGTTCTACGAACTGCTGAAAAATCACCAAGTCGTCAAAAATAGGATTAATCATCACATACTCTTACACCATCTGGTACGTGTTTCTATACGAAATGTGACCCCGTACAAGAGAATCGCCCTAACTGCTGTAATTTTTAAAGCGATTTAATATGAATGATATAAATTTCGTGCAACGCGCACTACGTCAATCGTAACGGTAAATGGAAACGTAGCTGGGACAGTGAAAGATTATTTACTATTAGTACGATACGATCAGAACAATTTAATTTCGGAATTTTGAATAATAGTGCGAGTTAAATATAAATAATGAATTTAGATATACAATTAATTATACCCAACAATATTTTACAAACACGCATTCAAACGGATTCACTGATCGCGTCAAAACTTCGCATCTCGTTCGACTGCCTCGCACCAAAACCCACAAGCGAGGGAAGCCGAACTGCGCAAAATATTGTTCAAGTTTATTTCGGTCTTAAACACTAACAAATACTCGGAATGCTATTAAAATCAAGGGATATGTATTGCAGTAAATAAGGATTATTCGCATGCTAACTGCGTTGTCCTGCTAACATTCGTTCCTGAGGAAAACAAGAACGCCAATCTATAGAGGAGACTCTAGATGCAACCTGAACGAAAACTGAAATTTTTGTGGTAAGTTGTTTAAGAGAAAATAAATCGGAAACGCGAATGTTAATTTAAACTGCAAAAATCGGGTACTTTTTTTCGCTTCTCTCGCGCTCATGTTTACACCGAGAGGCAAAGAATTTTGACAGTCATACAACTTATGTAAAAATGATACTGGAGTATGACATACTTTAATTCAAATTTTTCTGTTCAGGAGTTTTAGAGTTATGGACACGAGTCAATACGATCGAAACGATAAGTGGCAGTTAGGGCGATTCTCTCATACGGGGCACATATAGTAAATAAACCATGTTTTAAACGGTTCCTATGTCTCCAGTAATTGAGGAAACTAATAAGCCCATATGAAACTTTTTACTCGGAATGACGTTAACCTTCTAGAAAAAACAGTAAAACGTTTTGTAAGGATTTATTTTTTGTTTATTGCTTTATTCAACTTATTTATTATTTTTAATATTTTTGCCCAAATTTAGTTACTTTGATTGTTGTAATCAGTATTCATTGCGTTATTGTTTCGGTTTTGCATTGTTCGATATGTATTTTATTTGTTTTGTTGTTTTATTTCAAACAGCTTAAAAACAAATAAGGCCATATAAAACAGTTTACTTCAATGACATTTGCTTTGTCAAAAATGGTTTTGTGGGGAAAAAGTGGGACACTCTATATATGCAAATAAATAATATAAATATATCTACGCAAAATATTGTTGGGGATGAATAAATTTTGTGAATTTCAGTTCTGAATTATTCACTCTACGGTAAAAACATTAACAACATCAAATTGATATTTGGCATTACAAAAGCAATAAAAATTTCAATAAATTTGTATAATTGCAATAAATCTGTATAATATATCTATAATTTGTTGTGTTATTATGCAATATCTTGAATTGAGAAAATTATTTCATATAATAGAAAATTATATGTTAATTAATATAAAATTAACTCCATATTTAATCAAAAGCATAATTGCGTTGCAATATAGGTATTGCAATAATAAATAATAAATTATACATCAAGCTAATAAATCAAAACATTATATGGAAATGATCGAACACTGTCACTCAAATAATAAATTTCGGATATACTAGGTATGCAGCGTAAACGGACAACTTTTTGCGCAGAGAGGCCAAGCGCTCACACAAAAATAACAAAAAACCAGCACATGAATATTGGATATACAGACACACTGCTTTAAAATTCTGAAATAGCAATAGAAACATACAACCTTTCCAAGACTGTACCTTAGTCGTCCGATCACACCTACACACAGAGATATGTTTGTCTAATGTTAAGAAAATTACATTTTTCTACTTTGCATTCACAATGCTCACATTGTAACACTGTTTTCAGTGTTACAATTAACACATTGTAATACCGAAAACAGTAACATTTTTGTCTGATTGGTACACAGTGATATCAAATGCCATATGTCAAATGTACAATACATAACCCAACATAACCACACACTGCATCTTCTTAATCGCTTGCAATCACATAAACTGTGAAATATCAATATTCTATACATATTTAAACATGGGTGTAGCCTGCTATAGCATGGCCAAAGGATTGGGGCTTTCTTAGTTTTGCTGTGTTCATCAAAATACGCCAGCATGACGTTTACGGTGATGTTTTACGACTCTAGTAAGTGATCGTTATCATCCTTTTCAACTAAACATCAAATCCCCTTTTCAGATATAATTCAAGGACCACATTTACTTTAATAAGGTATTATGCGAAGATCAAACCTACATCGTAGATATGAACGATTTTAATTACTGCTGCGAGATTGTATATACGCAATAAATGGTTTATCAGCATACACGTACGAACCTATAGTACATTTAAAGTGTAGAGAATTTCTAGTTTATGTGACGTATAAGTTTTTCGGTAATATTTTGGACGCTTGGATGCTCGGTTCAATTCGTATTCGTTTTTGTCGATCGCTTTCGACTTCGTCTTAGTTCTGGTTGTGTGCAACGTATTTGTATTACCTCCATCACATGTAATTTTACTAAGTATAGTTTATTCTAATAAACTACTTTGCCGAAATTAGAATTGGGTTTCAATTATAAGTGCTTGTAAATATATAAGCCGCAACGACTACGTAGCGGAAATAGGTAGACACCGCTATTGAACGTTAAGCGTTATAACAATTCTTTAGTAAGTTCTTGTTCTTCGAAGTAACTAATCAGTCACCGCCAAACACTTCTATTCTGATTAATATACTTATGAAACCACTATTTTAAAGTTAACTTTTTAGGTTAAGTTTCATGTATTTATCACAGTAGGGTTAAAAGTGTTGCCCCAAGCTCCATTATGATCATCGTTGCGACCTCGCTGAATATTTATTCAAACTTGTAGGCTAAAGTAGAGTAAAATTATTCACAATTAGATTTTGTCATGATTTTATCTCATCTTTAACGAAGTTACTACAGTGCTGCCATGTGGTACCCGCAAAATACCCTAGATTCTAATTTACCGCGATATAGTAACCACAATTTCTAAATTTATATAAAATTAATAAGGCAAAGTAGAAAAAATAGTAAAAAAGTAAAATAGTAAAACAACTCGTGCGCCAATTTGACGTCTTATAAAACTTATATAATAATATACTATTTTAACGTATGTTGTTTTTTTAAACAACAGATACTTGAAGAGTTGAAGTAAATAATGAACTAAGTGCCAAAAATTTAAAAATTGGGTTTATTACATTAAAGTGGGCTGGATATCACTGGCTTTAATGTAAACAACGAGCTACGTAAAAATATGTCGTGAAATACCTAACAAACTAGACCGCTCGATCTCGCATGAGTTAACTTTCGGCGTATTTTCGTAAATACCGCGCTAAGTGCCTTTAGTCAGTTCCAGCTGTTGCTTATAATTAAAAAATTATGCATTTTATACAAAAAATGACCTACCAAAAACTTTTAGAGTTAAAAAAGATAAATTTACAGGATGTTCTATTAGAAAAAGAAAAGGTTTGCAAATTTCCATAATAAAATGAATAATATATTAAACAAGAGCTTGTTTAAACCCAAAAAACTTTTATTTGAAGCATTTTTTTAAACTATTTACGGTTGGGGAATGATTTAGGTGTTTCGGTAATTTTGATATATAAATTTTGTATACTTTTAACTCAAAAGTAACGCATTGTATAAAAAAAATGATTCCTATAAACTATTCTTAGAATTAATCTTAGAATTAAAAAATGTAAAAATAAACAGGGTCTATTTGAAAAAAAAGGAAAAGTTACCAAATTTCCATAATACAATATATTTATACGATAGCTTGTTTAAAGACAAAAAGGTTTGGTTTGAAATTTTTTTTTAAATTTTTTACGACTGGCGATTTATTTGCGTGTTCTGGTAATTTTATTATTACAAAAAAGTTCATGTTATTTCTGTTTATTTTATTTTAGAATTACATTTTATTTTGATTTTGAATAAAAAGAAAATAATGTACGATATTGTTTTAGTATCAATACTGTGATACCTTGAGTAGTTTGTGAAAAAAAAATATTAAAGCTTGCTTTTGTTTTTTTTTTTTTTTTTAAATAATAATTCATAATAAAAGGAAAACGTTGAGTGGATTTTGATTTCTGGTCCTTACTTTTTCTGAAGGAAGTTACTAAAATAAGTCATTTTCAATGTAAACTTTATATAAACATCTTTAGATTAGGAAGATTGCACAAAAAACACAGTTTTTCAGTACATTTGCAAAATAACAAATACACGCATTTTTAAAGAAAATTAATGACTAGAAAATTGATCAGAACTATCATATCTTGCATGGCTTTCAGTAAACGAGGCCCCCATGTATTTTCTCGAACAACAGACACTGTATGAAGTATACTTGGTCAAGCAACTTATTTTTATTAAGTTTTACTTTCTAGTATAAAAAAATGTCAACTTAGCTTAAAATATGTATAAATAAATATTATGGCACTTAGCACCTTCTACGAATTTTTGAAGTTATTTTCTATTTGTTTTTGCGATACAAGACCTCGGTAAAAAAACAACACCACCATGTGATGTAGAATCTGTTCAAATATGCACAAAAAATTGGGGATGGCTTTCTATAAAACATTTTTGGCACTTAGTTCGTTATTTACTTCAACTCTTCACTTGTAACAAGAATATTTCTTTAACATAGCACAACTTAAATATTTGCTTTATACAAACGATTATTTTGATTTAAGAAAGCCGTTATCTGAAAATAATGTGAAGGATGCCGATAGATGGCGCTTTTAGTGTCTCCTCGTAAGAGGGATCTCCTAACTGCTCTAGTATTGGTGGAAAGAGACTAGAAAGAATCTACCTAGTTCTCTAGTTGGAACATAACAATATTCTTCTTTGGATGCGTCAATTGCATTCCATGCAAAATATTATTAGTTTCATAATAACATGTTCATATTTAAAAGATGTGGGTGAATGTTTAATCCCATAATACGAGCTGAATAATCTAACTACCTTTTGATTAAAACGATCGAATTCTTAAGTTAAATAAGTATAGTATCCATTTAAAATAGTACAATCTTAAAATAAGATAACCGGTCAAAACAACGGTTTTCTTCAATAAATGATATATATTCTTGGGAATATGTAAACCAAACGTTGTTTTTGGTTTTCCAATCTTTGGTGACATGCAATTTTGTAATACATAAATCTTTTACAGTCGTACATAGTTACCCATATCAGCCTAAGGGCATATTCGTCTAACATAGCAACGCTGGAAGAGCACATGTAAGTGATGTTTCTTACTGGGTAATTCCATGTCAAAACAACACAGTTTTATTCCTCAGCACATTGGATTTTGATGAAATTTTGTACAATAGGGTACTTGACTATTATTGGAAAACCATCTTAGTGTGTTTATTCCTTCACTCTACATTGTAAATGCGTTATTTTCCGTAATTATTTGCTCAATATTTCATAAAAATCAGCGTTAAAAATTGAATCACAAAAAGTCCCGCCAAAACGATACTTTCTGTTGTGTGACGTCACCCGATAGTAGATGTCAAATCGGCCCATATGGTATGTCAGCATCGGCATCGTCGCCGTTTGGTAATTGTGTTGTATGATGTGTTGTTTTCACAATTTCTACATAAAAATGGGCTATAAATGGTGTATAAATCCACAATGCAGAAATACGTCAATAAAAACTCCGGATAAACTATTTGTAGCTGTTCCGCAAGATTGAAACTGCGAAGAAAGTGGTTGGCTCGTAGAAATCCAAATGAAATAAATAGCGGCCAATACAAGTGTTTTTTGTTGTGAAGATTACTTCGCCATAAGTAAAACTGACTAGAATAAGTTATCTATCGTATTTTCGAACCAGGTATTATCTGATCTGACAGCTTAAGGTTAGGGCTATCCTAACCTACAGAGTTATGCTTACATGACACTTTAGTGCTATTAAATTCAAACGGGAGGAACATAAGAGCGCGTTCGGATAACCCTGTATTGTACGGTGAGAGTGACGCGCTGCATAATAGGCGGACTAACGTCAAGGTGCTCCCACAGGCAGTGCCAATAGGGGCCATCATTGGCCATCGGAGTGCTTCGCGTAGCGGGACCCAACTGTGCCAGTGCACATCGCCAATATGTCGACCTTGTCCGCTTTATTTCATTCTGTTTTAGCATTGTACGTACTACCGATAAAAAGTTTAGTTATCTATCTATGTTTTATCATATATACTGCATTATTTATGTTTGTACGTACTTTAAGGACAATGATGATTTATTATTTGCCCAAATGCCTGATTGCCCAAATGTAAAAACATGAAATTTTTTTTTAATATTTTGTAAATTTATTCATAATAATTATGGTTCTTATAAGCATTATATTAACCTTACAGTTACAATAAATTAACAAGCAATAAAATAATATTCTGAAGACAATATGGAAGTCGTTATAATGGGTGACCCACGGCATAGGTACGTTTGTTTATTTTTTGTTTTTGAAGCCGAAGGAATGAGCGTTGTGTTAATAGACAGAAAATGCCAATTTATGCGATGGTCTTGACGTCTTGACGTTCCAGAAATGACGTCATCATTAAAATTTTAAAAATGAATTTGCACACAATGGGGGGCATACGGTATTTAGGTTCTGGGATTGCGGTCAACCTTATTCGCTAGGGTGGGGTGTGAAAGGTGAGGGAGGGGGTTGGAGGGAAGCGGGATATGAATCAACACACGATGGGGAGTCATACGGTATAGGGGTCCAAGGACTGCGGTCAACCCTCTTCCCTACAATCTTGACTACAATCAAACAAAGTTGCATTTATATAATTAACAACAATTAACTATTTATTAATTAACAATTTATAGATTAGTTTTAAGAGGCAAATTTAAATAATCTGATGTATTTAATGTGTTCAACAAAGTTTAAAAACTATACTGGATGCTTTTCCTTATTTTGATTAGCAGAAAAATATCAAAAAGTATATCTGTTACTAAAAATATTGCGTTGATAATAAATATACCTACATAATATACATACACGGAGTTTTAATATCTGTAATTAAAACTCCGTGTATGTAAGGGTTCTCAATTTTTCTTTGTATCTTATTATAAATAATTTCAGTTTTATTATATAAATTATATTTTAAATCAAAATTATGAATTCATCAATTTGACTCAAATGAAATATTTATATAAAGAAACGACACAAATTAACAGGGTCCTGCATAAAAATATAGACCACTCAGTGTATCAGATCTTATCCCATCTTATTCCGCATTTGTTGCTTGAAACATAAAGAAAATAAAAAGGGAGATTTTGTTAATGTCACGTGGCAAATATAAAAAACAAAATAATTTTGTTCCCTGTATTGCTGTATATTTGTAGTCCTTAATGTATTTAATATTTTCGAACGTACTGTATAAATAATGACTGAAAAACATGTTTAATATTTAACAACCTTATTAAACAGTGTCCTCTTTCGAGGGTTCCTTTTTTTAAATCTAAGCAACAATGCACTGCTTAAAATAATGGGAGCTGCGGCAACAGCAATGATATCGTCTTCACTGTTCATTTTTAATTCTCTACGGGACGCTGCTACGAGCCTTCTACGATACACAGAAATACCTTGCGCCCAATACCAACGTTGGCCAATGTTGGCGAAGTGAATGCGCGCACTACGCGCAGCGCGTCACATCACCAACGTTGGCGAGACGTTGGCACTGCGTGTAGGAGCTCCTTCATACGGCGTTTATCTGCATATAAGAGAGAGACAGCCGACCCAGGTTATATGAGCATTGCTCTCCCCATACCCTACCCTGACAAACCGAACGCGCTCTAAGCGTACTAACGAATGACGTCACTGGAGACTGAGCCAATTACAGAGCGTTTTCAATCACGTGATAGGACGTGAATAAAATTCAATTTTAATTTTGGTTTTTAATAGAAATAAAGCATTTTTGTTTTGAAAAGTAATAACAAATAGATTGTAAGTGTAATCTATTAGGATGACTATAATACAAGCCATATTTTTAATATAGTCAAATACCCTATTGTACAAAATTTCATCAAAATCCAAAGTGGAGGAATAAAACTATGTTGATTTGACATGGAGTTACCGTACTGTATTTACTAATTGTGGGGCACTGATTTCAGGTCAACGTTCATGAAAGTCATGTTGACTGGCCGCGTGATACAGCACGTATTTCTGATGACGTCATTATTCTCATATTTAATCGCGTCGTACCAGATGGCGTTTAGAGACTACCACATCTACCATTTTACGTTGTCATACTTTTTGGACGTGATACATATAATTAAAATCTACTTTGGCTTTTTGGCGCCGTACCAGGACGAACTTGGCGACATGATTATTGATAAGAAGAGAATAAAGAAAAGGTAGAAAATGTGACGCTTTGAAACGAAACTTGTCCACCACTTTGTAATGATTAGAGATAGAGCCTTTTTTACTAAGACTTTACAGAGATAGCCAAGGTTTCACGTCTATTAATTGTTTTAGGTACATGAGTTTCAGCAGATTCTATATTGAACTAATAGCAGTGTTACCATTCGAAGTTTTCTGTTTTATTTCGGAAGACCGTTTTTACGCTATGGCATGGCTTCGTATGAACAGATCTTTGAGAGTAGTAAGTAACAATAGTATAGTCAGTGGCGAATTAAGGATAGTGGGCGCCCCTAGGCAAATAATATTTGGGGGCCCCACCCACAAAGTAAAACAAAAGAATCAAAAAAAATGTTTTATATAACATTATGAACAGTTTTATAATAATTTGAATTCTTTGATATAATAACAGTTTATAACAGTTTAGAAATAATAATAAAAAACTCTTGGATCATTTCATGTCGTTTTACAAATTTATTTTGCCAATTTTAGAATTTACAAAATAATTTAACCCATCATTTGCCGAAATATATCATGGTAATTTATTTTTTGTCTAACTGTCAATAAATCACTAATGGAATCGATATGGATTCCCAAAAAGCAATTTTTTGCCTAATTTTTATGCTCTCTTACATTTTCAGCTGAATATTTACCATTTCTTCACTGTGAACTACAACCTCCTGAACATTAATGTTTGCGGAATGAAGTTAGTTTCTATTGTTATCAACATAACGCTCATGATCCACACCGAAGCTTGCGTACTAGTTATTATCAGTACAGTCTACGACAATGTCACTTTGAGTTGGATGTACTCTGATAGTATGTACTATAATTCCACACCAAATTTACATACACTAGTACTAAGAAATTAAGGCACCACTAAGAATACCTCAAAATTGCAATTGATTTTCTCTAAAATTTTAATGATTTTTGATATCCCGTCATTCTTTTCACTGCAAACTTAAACTGTAGAATACGTGGTTATTACTTTGCACTTTGAATATGACACAAATCCTTAGTGTTTCCCTAATTTCTCTTTGACAGTGTACTTCACAATGTCACATTTTAGGTGGTATCAAGAACTGCAATCACCAATTTCTTTGTGCCATATATCTTGCTGTGTCGTTCGTATCAAATTCAGGCTACGGAAACATACGACCAAGGAGCAGAATTGAGATATTCCTGAGCATATTTGTGACAATTTTCAATAAGGTGTGCACGGCTGTGATCATTGGCGACATGTCATCAGTGGCACAAAGTTTCATATCCACTCTTACCGCGTACGACAACAATCGGAAGAAAATGGAGGTTTGTATTATTTACTGTGTATTTAAAGTCGTGATTATTCAATGCGCCTGACGACGAAAATACAAACCACATAACAAAGTTTTAATACTACCGCGACATGCAAGTATTATATTCGAAAAAATAACTCACCCACAGCTTCCCTCGACCATAATTTTTCGCAATATCGGTAGCACATATCACAATTCACATATGACTCACAATATTAGCACTGGCTTGTTCGAATTATCGCGACATTATTTGATTATTATACCGGGTTACACTTATTCGCGGCGGTCGCCGCCATTACTTGGCGAAACGTCAGTTTCGTTACCTGCGAACGAGCGCTCATATACCGGTCGGTAATACAGTCGTTACTCAACTCCATCTAGCGGCAAAACAAGGAACCGCATAACCAGCTTTTGACACAATCTCGATATACAAGAATTAAATTCGTTGAAACTAACGCACCGAACAGCTAGCGGGTCCCCAATTTTACGAAATATTGTTAGAACGCGTCACAATCCACATTTGGGTCACAATAGATGCACTGGCCGGTTAAAATTATCGCGACAATCTTTGAATAATCGGACCCGGTTTGTTTTAGCGCACGGCGCGGCCATTATTAGCGAAACGTCAGATTGTAAACTGCAACAAATGCACTCTAGGGGGTTCTTCTTACAATGTTGGTATGATTGTTACTCTGTTTAGCTCAGTGAACTGTATACAGTGTGTCTCACGGGACGTTGGATTGTATGGGTACTTTTGTTATTATTAAAGGTAGAAAGTCGGTTAAATGGGAAAAGTAGTGCATATTTATGTGCTCTTTCATAATCCGTTCAGAAAACAGTTGAATTCCAAATGGTTTCCAAGCTATTTTGAAAAAACCCAAAATTGTATTTTTTTAATTATGGTCATAACTTCTTTATTTGTGATCCCATCAAAAAAGCGTTTGGACATTATAAAAGCACTTTTTTGTCTACAATTTGATTATGTCAGCTTAAATTTTTTTTATTTTTGTATGAGATAGAAAGAGATGGCTAGCCCACATCACTGCGGGTTGCATACCAAATGCAGTTGCTTCACTTATTGATCATTACGGGTCCTTTCCAGTTGTACGTAGTATATACAGTTCACTGGTTTAGCTATATCGAATTTAAATTTAATACAAATGTAAACCCTTTTTACCACTAGTGTTGTATATTTCAGCTATTTCTAAAACACAGTCTGATATCGCATCCGTTATTCAGCAATGTCATGAGCTATACTTGGCAACTCTGGTCAACAACACAAGGACATGATCTCCCAATGTTTTTGAGTCAAGCACCAGACTATTTGGAATCCCGGATCAAGTCAGCTGCCTATGGGTACCATATAAGGGAGGTATTGGTCAAAATGTTCTGTAGCGTTTAGGGAACCATGCCACCGCTTTATTGTTTCAGAATTTGGTGTTCATGCAGTGCCATGACGATTTTCTATTCGGCCTGTCAAGAAAAATGATGGTACAGCACTATTTTTCAAACGATGTCATATGCCAGCAAGGAGATGTTAACGGAACCATGTATTTTATACACGTGGGCAAGGTTCAAGTTTATTACATCACAGATCTAGAGGAAGTTCATGTCGATACATTGGATGATAAAGACTGTTTCGGCATGGTATTTATTTCCTTTACTTTGATATTTTTGTGGAGTATAACAATATATTTTATCTACGACTCACATATAATAAGTTCATTGCATACGTATCTATGACTATATAATCCCCATCATGATACACGCCAATGATTATAATGACACTAGAGTTGTATAATAATGACCAGTGGCCGGACAAAAATGTATATTTTCCAGTGTCGGGCATGGGACACGTGCTGATGGGACGCGAGCGGCTAGCCGGTCTGGCTTCGGCTCATGTGGTGTACATAACATACCAACCTGCTTTGGCGTTGATCGAGTACAGTCGCTTGCCTTGTTTAAATTTCCGCTTCGTCGGTAGATAATTTGAGCAGTTTCTTTCAATTGTGTTGTTTCTTGAAATTTTGTGTGAATATCTGTTTTTATTTTCCATTTCGAATTTGTTCTTCTGTTTTATACTTAGAGTTGAATTATTTTTTTTTATTTTATAGTTGTACTTAGTTTGAAAATCCTGCAATGAATCGTTTGCTAGCTGAGTTTGGCAATACTTTCACGTTCGTTAAGAAAGGGGAAGTGGTTTGCAATTGCTGCTCACGAAATTTAATTATTCGTAATAACCAATGTCTTCGGTCTCATGTAAAAACAAAAAAACACATGGAAAATGTATCAGGAACGTCAACTAAAAACTTTTTTGATGATTTATGTGAAACATTTATTTCTGCTAATATACCTTTCACAAAAATTAATAATCCCGTTTTAAAAAAATTTATCAAGAAGTACTGGACGAGACTTACCCGATGAATCCACAATTAGAAATTATTACGTACAAGGGCAATATGACAAATTCTACAATAAAGTCAAAACTATCCGATAAATATATTTGGGTTTCTGCAGATGAAACTACGGATATGAAGGGTAGATGTGTGGTCAACGTCGTTGTCAGATTGTTGGACCCGTAAAATTTATATAAACCCTATTTAATATCTACTCAGTTTCGCTGTACCGTCAAAGCTGAAGAGATATGTACAATAGTAAATGACGCCATAAAAAAAGTAGTAATCACAGACGCTACCAAAGTATTACTGTTTGTTTCTGACGCTGCTGCGATTATGTTAAAAGTTGGAAAATTACTTAAACAACATTTTTCAAATATTCTTCATATGACATGTTTTGCACACGCTATTCATAGAATTTGTGAGTTTATTCGGGAAGAATTTCCAGACGTGAATACGCTAATAAGTACATGCAAAAAAAAATTATTGAAAGCTCCTTCCAGATTGTCTCTTTACAAGGAAAAGTGCCCTAATCTACCTTTGCCACCACAACCAGTTATTACGACATGGAGTACATGGTTAGAAGCGGCAATTTTTATGCAAGAAACTTTGATATCATCAAACCCTTTGTCTTAAACTTGCCTGATGAAGCAGTTAGTATTAAAGACTGCAAAAAAGTACTATCGTTACAAGATTTGCATGACCAATTAAAATTTATTGATACAAATTTTGCGCAAGTATTGCCGACCATAAAGTTTCTAGAACAACAAAATGTTGAACTTGCAGGCAGTTTTCAAAGGATTGAATCCTGTACGAAAGGTTCCGAAGCATTGAAGCACCAATCAGTAAAAAAATACAACAAAAAATTGATGCGGCAGTACATAGAAATCCGGATTTTAATATTTTAAAACAAATCTCTACGAATTCATTTACGGATGAAGGAATTTCTCAAAAATATTCCAATTTGGTGTTGGTTTATTCTTCTGCGCCTGTGACTAGCTGCGATGTAGAAAGACCATTTTCAAGGTTTAAAGACATTTTAACATCTAAGCGAAATAATTTTACTGAAGATAATTTTGAAAAATATGCACTAATACAATGCATATCAAAGAAATGAGTAAAATATTTCAGTGGGCACGTGTTGCATATAGTTACGACAAACATTTAATATTAAATTCACTCGGTTTACTACCGCATAAACAGTCCTTGACTCATGCGTGCCCGCTACGCACACTCATACCTGGGCGACTGCTAGCACTGCGAGACATTTACATTTTTGTCCGGCCACTGATAATGACAGTTCGTTCAAATAACGACTTCATTATTTGAACAAACTGTCAGGATTATACAACGCTAGTGTCAAATTCTGTCAAAACCCACGTGGATGACAGTTATGTGACAGTTCGCCTCGCCATCATTGACAAATACATTTAAAATATTCGTTATAAAATGGAATTTATGAGTCGTATATAAAACGTCGTATTCGACTCGCACACAACGGATATAAATCACTCGCATGTTTATACACTCGCCTACAGCTCGCGTATAAACTTCATGCTCGCGATTTATATCCTTAGTTATGTGCTCGTCAAATAATATATTATTATTTTAGGTTCAAGGATTGTTTCCAAATACTCCTCATACGCACACATTTAAAGCTATAAATGTTACTACAATAGTGTCCCTTGAATTGAATAGTTGGGTAGAATTAATGCAGTTTTATCCAGGCTCGAAATTTGTTATATATGATAAAATGGAGCATTTGGAAAAGTTGTCTAGGCAGTATTAGACTTATTGATCCTTAATGGTGAGATTTTTAAATATAACGTATCAGAATTGTTGTTGCGACATTGCGTAGTTTGAGTTGACATTTCTAGTGACACAGAAAAACAATTGCACAATATACTATCACTCCTCAAATACAAATACAGCAAGAGAATGATTCATCTTATAAACTACTTACTCAATGATAACAGTGATTAACAATAGATTAAATAACAGTATATTACATTTAGTACTATTTTTTAAGAATAAAATCATCTTTTCTAATTTTGTATCAACATTTTGTTTTATTTATAGGTATGATTTACATAAATGAGAAGACTGCAACTTCATGAAGTTTGATTGGAGATCGATGGAGTTTAGGAACATATTGTTGTATTTTTGTATTGTACCTATTGTAAAATTTTTTATAATTGAGTGTAACAATTATTTATTATTATATTTATTCTGCTAAAATTTCTGTGTATTTTGTACTTCCCCCAAAATGACTAGACTATAGTTTAGTTTTTTTTTCTGTTTGGAAACTATCCAATCCAGTGTTGTTTACAATTTTCCTATCTGGAATTTATTTAATATAGAGTATATCAAACACATATATGCATTATCTATAATACTTTTTATAAAATTCCATCTATTTGAAATCGATATCTAAGAATGTTTTTTCTTGCATGTAAACTTATGTCGTAAGCACCTATATATTTTCTGACAAACATCAGTGTATATTATCTGACAAATATCAATGTAATAATCATAACGAAACGTTAATATCTAATTCCGATACACAGACCATAGTTTTTTAAATATAATTAAATTTATAAATCTTAAACCTTTTTTAAGAACTAGAAAAAAAATCACATTTTCAGATATTAAGTCTTAGAACATTGTCAAATAATAACCAAAACCAGTAATAGTCTAAGCAATACAACGTTTAAAGTAGGTAAAGTGGAATTCATAAAATCATACCATAAAGTCGAACATTTTCACTATAAATAACATCTAGGGATTTTGGAATGGCGTATTTTTTTTTATTTTTCATTGCAAAATTCCCAAACACTCATTTTTAAATTGTTTAACAAATTAACACAACAAATGTCATAATATCTTCCCAATTTTTAAACAATTTAACTATTACACATAATAAAAAGAAAGCAAAGCTCCAATACGATAATTTCTACATTTTAACGACAGTAATGCACATTCTCCAGGAGGATCTGGTAATAAAAACAGGTTTAACAAACTTGAGAAACCCAGTGTCGGTCCTTTAGTTTCCAGCATAGCTCGACAAAAAATATTCACGAGGAGTAAAAAATGTTATATTCGAATATTTTACCATTTGCTAGATATGACATTAGCAAACGCTTGGATATTATATCGGAATAGCCACTTCAAAGTCCTCTCTTGATACAAAATGACATTCTTGGACATTCTTAGAGAAGTTGCAATATGCCTCTGTCGAGTTAGATAATCGATCAGTGTAAGAAGAGGATGCGCTAAACGTGTACTGTGATAAGAAAATAATTGTTTTAAAATGTTTCATATAGAACAGTAGTATCTATAATTATTATATATCATGACGCGCAATGTTGTATATCTGCAACATTTATAGATTGGTACATTAAATTCCTTGAATAAAGAAAATACACTTTTAAATAATTCGCTACCTGTTAGCTGCTTATAAAAATGCGTAAAACAATTTTGTTCACTTAAATTTTAAATATTCAAAAAACTATGCATTTTAAAACATTATTAATATTTACAATTCTTGGTGAATAAAACCTTTTTATATTTGCAAAATAAATTTAATTTAATTTATGTAGGTTACATGTTTGTCGATTTGGAGAAACATACTACAAATATTCACCAATAATTATAATAATATTTGCAATCATGGAACACCCCACATCTATGTTCGTGTTATATTAATCATCTGCGTATTGTAGTAAATACTATTTAAAATTATGAGTTGAAGCTGTTTTATTTCTTTCCTATGTACCAAAAGAATGGGCTAATTTCATAACCGGTGCGCCAACACATAGCGTTTTCGACTTACATATATACTTTTATGCACGCACTCAGTGCGAACTACACCAACTCCGTGCATTTTTATGCACGGTCTTGGTGGACTTTATACAGAAAAGTATATAAAGTCAAGCATAAGCCAAACATACAAACCCGCACCAGCAAGGTACTAGTGCAGCCGAGTGTAGTAAATCGAAAACGCTCCGCCAGTGTGTTGACACACTACATTTTATCTATACACAAATGTGATACAATACCAAAACACAACTTAAAATAACACATGCAGAGGATATTGTACAATATTAAATTAACTTACCTTATGATCAAAGACGGCAGATCGCAAAATATGACGTTTTTCTTGAAAGAAACCTCACTTAGCACAGGACTAATTCCGAATTTGACGTTTTACTTGTAAACTTCGATACGCGCACTACGACTTGTCCGACACAACTGTGGACACAACTAAAAATATGTCATTTTTCCTAATTAGAACTAACCCTAACCCTTAAGTAGCGCCAAAAGACAAAGTAACACTTGCTGTCTCTACCGGTTCTCTTATGAACTACTTTTATGTCGCGTTTTTGGCAAAAGGGCTTACAATCATATTCCATCATTTAACTCAAAAATGACGAATTTTGAGATGTGACACTTTTCTTGTGCACCAATATTTCCTTTTTCCAATGGCTGCATTCAGCAGAATCTACCGGTACCGGACCGATACCAACCGATTTACGATACCGATCCGGATCAGTCTCGTATCTGCTGAAAGGCACTTCCGG
The DNA here is from genome assembly GCA_963966075.1 of Aphodius sticticus. NCBI lineage: Eukaryota > Metazoa > Arthropoda > Insecta > Coleoptera > Scarabaeidae > Aphodius > Aphodius sticticus. The sequence continues at coordinate 75,526,606 of OZ014509.1, forward strand.
CACTTCGTCGATATGGTAGGTTGGTATTGGTACGCGCATGCTTATTGGCTCCAGTATTTTTGAGCCGAGTAGAGCGGAAAGCTATACAAAATTCAAGTATTTGTTGTGCGCGTAGTAAAATGAACGAAAACATAATTTTTCTCATTGCGGAAGAGGAAAATAGAGTAGTTAATGTAAATTTATTACAAAATTTAATAAGTATAACCTATACTGAGGTTAAAATGGATTCACTTGTTGACATTTATTTACCTGTCTGCATCCGTTCGTGGATTTCACGACTCTCCCATACTGTATATATAATATTGTTATGACAATAATCTCTTTCTTCCATTTTAATTATTTTAAATTTAAAATGACAGTTGTCGAAGCAACGCCGGTTGGCACTGGTACAATCCACCGCTACCGCTAACCGTAAAAATTATATGATACCAAAAATGGCGTCTGATCCACCGTAAGTTGGTACCTACCGGTCAACAAAAGTGACATATAGCAGATTTTCGCTAACCTGTTACTTCACAGTTACCAACCGGAGTGATCTGCTGAATGCACCCAGTGACTTTTCGTATGTCACCCGTATTCTCATACCGTTGTTCCAATGCGCATGCGCAAAATGATCCTACAAAACGTTCCGCTATTCGCTGTTTCATCTTTCATCAATTCCCGCGTTTGAAAATTCGTTTTTCTCGTAACTAACTCAAGTTGTTCACAATCTACACATAGAGATAAGAATGTAATCGTGCCTGTGAGGGCCAGATAGTGTTGTATTTAATTGTTGTGTATATTCCTCGCACTTATTACGTTACTCTGTGCGTTTAGAACTCGGTTCTAACTCTGTTTGAGAAATTCTAACCTAAAAATGGCCAACAAGGTTAAAGCTGCCCCTAAAAAGCGCACGAATGGATATAAAATGCCTGACCCACTGCCAAACGGCGAAATTCTGCAAGACATCAACAAGAAGCAATGGAAATTGGGCCCTTCCATCGGTAAAGGAGGTTTTGGAGAAATTTATTCAGCGCAGGAGTTCACAAGTGACACTAAGAAAAACACGCAGTATCCTTACGTTATCAAGATAGAACCCCATGCTAACGGGCCTTTGTTTGTCGAGATGCACTTCCTACTGAGAAACGCTAAGAAAAACGATGTCGATGCCTTTATCGCAGAGAAAAACCTACCAAATTTAGGCATGCCGGTTTACGTTGGTTCAGGTTCGCACGAACACAATAAAGAAAAGTATAGATTTGTCGTAATTCAAAAATTCGGCTCCGATATTTGGAAATTATTCCTGGAAAACAAGAAAATGTTCCCAGCTGTCACAGTTTTTAAGATCGGGATACAGATTGTTGACGTACTCGAGTACATACATAGTAGGGGCTACGTCCATCACGATATCAAAGGTGCGAATATTTTATTGGATTTGAAAAACAAGGCGCAGGTTTATTTGGTCGATTTCGGATTAGCCGGGCATTATTTTACGGGAAAGGAGTTCAAAGCTGATCCGAAAAAGGCTCACGACGGTACTTTAGAATACGTGAGCCGCGACGGACACAACGGGGTTCAAACGCGGAGAAGCGACCTTGAAATTCTAGGTTATAACCTCGTACAATGGTGCGGCTGCACGTTACCCTGGGAAAAGCTAAAAGAACCAACGGCGGTCCAACAGAGCAAAGAAAAATACATGAAAGACATTCCAGAGTTCATGAAAGTTTGCTTCGGGGAAATGAATCCCCCGAAGACGATAATCGAGTATTTTATCTACCTAAACACCCTGAATTTCGACACGAATCCAGACTACAGAAAACTCCGTAAGATCCTTCAGAACGGGATCGACGCAGCTGGTGGTTCACTAAAGTCTCCGTTGGTCTTCAAAAACTCTAAAACTCCGATCAAACGGAAGAGCACAGCCGAAACGCCATCTTCTGGAAAGAAACCGCGACTCCCCAGGAGGAAATTAGACGTTGATACGGAAGACGATGACGAAGTTACAGCGAAAAGTTCGGATTCCGATCCGGAATTGATGAAGAAAAAGAGATCGCGTAAGAAGAAGATTATAGCTAAAGATAATGCAGACGAGACGCCTAAAAAACATGGCGAAGATGACCTGAATTCGAGTACTAATGGTTTTACGGCTGAAATGAAAAGGATTAAGGAAAAGATGGCTGTGGTTAAGTTGAAAAAGTCGAAGGCTAAGTCTTCCGTTAAAGAACCACAGGCGTCTACTAGCAAGGAAAATGGGGCTCGAAAGGGGAGGTCGAAGAATTTGAAGTACGCTGAGGTTAATTCCGGCAGCGAAGCAGATGGGGATCCAGTTTCTGATGAAGCACCATCTCCTAGGAGGGGTGGGAGACGGGGTTTGAGGAATCAGGCGAAAGACTGACGACTGTTTTTTGATGTTAACTAAAATGTTATTTTTATATTTAAGTATTTTGTAATGTATGTATTATTTTTTAATAAAAATGTTTCAAAGGCTCATTTTTTTTGTTTATATTAGGTTAGAAACTTTTAATTTATAAAATCTATCGGAATTTGGACAGAAAATAGACGAGGAATTGAGGTGTTCCTTAAAAAACACCACTAAATATGGGTAAAGCTCTACTTGAAACAATTTATACTCAGTACAAATTACTTGTACATTAACTAAAATAAATATGCAATAAATATATATAAATGTACATCAGAATAAATAATTGTGCGTTTATATATTTGAAAGTTCATTTCATAATGGAAAATATTATAAGTGCATTTAATAATTTAAATTGTAACATGAGGAAATTTCAATGAGCCATAGAAAGAATATAATGCGCATTAAGTTCTGCAACCTGTAGGGCACATACAGTGATCGTGTAAAGTATGGAAACTTAGTAAGTCTAAGATATTTTGTCATTTTAAAAAATCCTTGTCGATTTTTAAGTATTAAAATACACATTTTTGTGAAATGTTCAATTGCCGATTGTCAGTTGTTACTGAGTTATGACTTCATTGACCTCTTTTCTTCAATGCCAACACATTTTTTTCTTACTGAATTTGGTAGATCATTTAATTGTGTAAATGGCATCGGAAACATTTTATGACCTCACATAAGATTTTCAAGAAAAAAATACAAAATATATATAAAATGGATTTTATAAACTGAATATGAAATTGCGTTTTGGGTAGAATTAATTGCCCTGAAAGCACATATAAATAAAATAATTCAATTTTCTATCGCGCAAACTTTTCGAAATAAAACTAAAAATGCAAAAAACGCGATTTTGGTAATTTTTACAAATTTATACCACCTGAACTTATTGTCCTAGAAACCTCAAAATGGTCGCATAGTTAACCTTAATCGTAATCCTCAAGCTCAGATTTTTATTCAAGGCATATAAAACAAACAAAAACGCCTTTTCGCATTCCATAAACAATTAAGTTCTTAACACTACTTAAGTCCTTTACTCGAAAATTTTCTTATGGAAAGCCATAGATCTTGTAAATTACCTTTAGAATAATTAACAGATTTATCAATATCAGTACAATAAAATATGGGGTTGCTATTTAGAAAAATTATCGATGACATCATACATAAAAATGAATTGAATTTTTATTTAAGATAATATGTATGAATTTTTATGCGCAGTAGATCTTATATTTATTATTATTATGTTAGGGCACAATATGAATAAAATATTGCTCATTAAAACATTTTTTATGTAACATATTCATAATTATTGAATGCTCAATAATTATTATTTTAATGCACGAGTTATCCATTCTAGGGCACATCTATTTATTGCACCATATTTATTATTTTAATGCACATATCTATTTAAATAATGCACGTTTAAATCACAGCTATTTTTAAATATTATGCTCATGGAATGTGTTTGATGTACTGAAACTTTTAAATGATTTTCGTCTTTCTATTTTCACAGCGTATGCAAATAAAAAACCAGATTATGTCATATGATATGTCACATGTTTTGAGTAATTAAATATTGAAAATGCAATATTTGGCATTGTAGTCGTGATGCTCATTTACGGAGAATACAGAAACTTGTTTGTCTGGGTGGCCAACGGTAGTCACCGAGCAATTTGTTTAAATTAAGCGAGGAGTTGAAAAATTTTATAAAGATTCTGTTTTTCTACAAGATTATCAAAAAACAAACATTTTATAACAACTTTGTTTACTGCACATTTCGTTAAAAGAGTAGAGACATGAGGCAGTTGTAATGAGTGGTGTCTGAAAATTCTGAAAATGAGAACAAAATTTTCAAAAAACTGGCCAATATGTCAAATTTTGGGAACTGTCCCGCCAAATTTGGGACGGTTGGTTACCCTAATCTTCACTTTAGATAGGCTCTATCTATTGTGATTCTTGTTTGCTTCTGTTATCTTGTGTGAACGGTTAAAAATAGTAAATATCGTTTCAAGGTCACCGACGATTATGCAGTCAGTAGCATGTTACCAACTTCTCAAAAACACTTTTTCTTTTCGTCTGTGGTGTGCCACCAAACCATTAAAACTGCTTTTTTGAAAAATTCTCCTGAATGAAATAAAGCAGGTAACATTTTTTTCAGCACTGATTACACAATTCATCTGTGAGCTAGGCTAAAACCATCGAGCTTATATGACTAGAGGGAGCGTGACGGGCTTTGTTTGTGGCCAAAGATAATAAGGTCGAAAGTCGTATATTTTCTCGTTCCCAATGTAACGCACCAATGAGCGGTCAGATTAAACTGGCGGCTATATGTCAAATTTGAATTAGGTAGTCGCGTATGGCGTGAAAGGTAACCTCACAAAATAAAAATCCTTTTCTGTTTTTGAATGTACATACATTTGTAGTACCTGTTATAATTGTGACATTTGTTAAAAAAGCAATTAAACCATCCAAGAGCAATTAATTCGCTATTCCAGTTCTCTGCAAAAATCTTTTTGAGTCACGTTTGTTCAACTTTTATATAGTAACAACAGAATCCATTTTTTTATAGGTTTGGACAAAATGTATTCTCGCATGTAAGATTTTATTTGTTTCTGTATAGCTTGACCAGCGAGTAGTTGCATCGAGAGCGTTGCGCAGTACTCACGTCACGTACTCATTATATTTACGCTCTGCGCACCGCTGTCGAGTCAAGTTTAAGTTGGTTGTACTATACATGATTTGTTTATTTTCTTTAATAGGAATATGGGTAATAAACTACAAGCAAAATACAACTTATAATAGGAAAATATTTTATTTGAACATAATTTAACTACTGGTTTTTAAACAAAATGGTCTTGGTATAAGAACTTCGAACTCCTTTTTTCTGATTCTAATAACATGGTTTTACACAAATAATGCTCCATTAATGTTGATAAATTGCACACTTTTTGTCTTAATCGAATGTTGTAACGAGACAATTGGCGAATTCGAGCAATTTTCTTGCTTATGGTAGTTCTTGCTAATGCTAAAACTGCCCGTGCTTGAGGAGACGAAGATAAGTTTGAAGTATGTACGTCACCCATATATCGAGGATTGTACCTACAATAAAATAACGTTAAAATATACCTAAAACAAAGTTACATATTACATAAATTTTCTCCTTTTTCTTGGCAGTGCTGAAGGATGTTCCGTTGGTGTTGCGCTGTGTGGCACTTTCAAAGCTCGTAGCCGTGGCAGTGATTGTTGACTCTGTGTGTCCACTAGTGTCTGCTACAACTGCATCGCTCATACTATCTGTGTCCGTATTTTCATTTGGTAGATCACTCGTAACAAAAATACTTGGCACCGCACTACGGGAGAGTTATGGTCTTCCGTCTTTTCCCAGTTTATAATCGCTAATAGAAAAGTGTCTTGAACACAACACAGTTGTTTTAAAACCCCGACTTTTTATAGGTATAGCTTCAATCCGAGCTTGTTTTGAGTCTTGGACTGTTGGAAATCTACGAGAAGGTATATGTTATAATTTAATATTACTATATTGCGGTAATAAAGGTCATACCTGTGACACGTTATATTTTTTGATGCTGCCTTTTTACAAAAGCAGCAGTTTCGCCCCATTGTTACCTCTTAACCATCCAAGCACAGCATCCAAGGTACCATCTACATGCAGTCATGCATCTGCATAGGTAAACAAACTCATAACCTCGATGTAAACATATGTTCAAAATAATGGCGGTATCTAGTATCTGTGCGCATGCGCGAACAATGTGCACGAGAATCTACACGAAATTCGACCTTATTGACAAGGTATGTTGGGCCACAACAAGCCAATGCATTGGGATAGGCCGTACTCCGTCTAGTTATAGATGGTCTAAGGCTAAAACTATGACAAACAGAAGAAATTTTCTAATATCGACACGAAGTGGTGCTGTTTTATGCAGTTTCCTCCTTAGTAATCACCCACGTGGTAGTTCCCTGTCATGTGTCGACTAAAAAGTAAATAAAAAGTAAAGTTGTTGTACGTAAATTGGTAGAAGCAAGTAGAGTGTTTGTTGTGGATTTTAAGTGAAATTAAGCCGCGTTTTCTTCCGTTGTACTTAAGAATTTTAATAAGAAATAACAAAGTCGATCACAGCGCTTTTGAGTGCAACGGCAAAGATAAGAGAATTATAAGATACGTCACTAGACAAGAAAGCGCGGGTCGAGAGTGAGATAGATTTGGTCAACGAAAAGATGGCTACCAACAGCTGATTGTGTTTGTATACTAGCGGGTGACATAACCTTAGTTTGGTGTTTACGTTCCTTGGATTGTGCAAGATTGAGGATTTATTACCTTCTAAAATACACAAACACCAACTTTAAAGGTATGCCGAAGAAACACAGCAAACTAAATATATTATTGAAGATGTAAATTTATTTATTTTTATTTATCAAACAAAATAGAATAAAATATATAAAACATATTAGTTGCCAGCAACAAGTCATAATAATAATGTGAGTTTGAATATCGATCGATGGCCTAGGCAAACAATCACACAGTTATTTGCTTAATTATACTTTCAAAAAGTCAACAAACCGCTGTTATTTGTTATATTATAATCCACTATTTTTGTTAATATTCCATTTAGGTGACTATCGGATACGTTTTATTTTATTATGTGAATATTGATTTGTTTTCATTTGCATTACATAACATCTAATGTCGGTAACGTTGCCGACCATCGTGCATTGTATTCGTTAGTTTAAAATTCCCGCCAATTCCCGTCTTGTTTGGTCAACGGTTTAAAGGTCACATGCGTTCAAGGTCTTGAAATGTGGACCCCACTAAACCAACGCAGCCGACCCGAAGCGTCGCATCTTTATATTCTTTGATCTTTGGCAACGGTAATGGAAAAAACTTCTTGGGGTGTTCATATTCCGCCATGGGCATCGAAATCGTTTCTCAGTCCCCAACTCAGTACTGTGCAGTGACCCTTAATACCCAAACAGTCAAGAAAGGTAAAGATAAAAACCAAAGTTTATATATATAAAGTAACTTGTTTAATCCATACACTTATAAAAAACATTAAATAATACTTAAACCACGACTGCCAGGATCTACTCGCTGTCAGACCCGGACGCTGCGCTGCTTGCAGGGGTACTTTCCGCTTCCTCTTCTTCTTCATCAGATTCCTTACTGGCCTTAACCTTCTTCTTAGCCTTATCGCTATCACTATCCTTATCGGCCTTCTCAGCTGGTTTCCTCTTCTTTCCCTTCTCTTTATCCTTATCCTTATCCTCCTCGTCCTCTACATCTTCATCTGAAGCACTATCATCACTCTTCTCACTTGGCTTCTTCTTGTTACCTTTGTCCTTTTCCTGTTCCTTATCCTTACCCTTATCCTTACCCTTTTCCTTACCCTTATCATCCTTATCATCATCAGAACTACTATCATCACTCTCCACGTACTCCTTACTCTTGAAGCCTCCACCACCTTTTGGAGGAGAAACAGTGGCAGTCTTCTTCGCAGACGATTTCCTTTCAGAAGCCTTCTTCTCACTTCTCTCTTCGGCTTCAGCCTTTGCTTTAGCAGCGCCGCCAGAGGCTTCGTATTCTTTGATGGCCTTCTGGTACTCCTCCTTGGCTTTGGCGGCTTTCTTCTCCCATTCGGTCTTATCCTTCAGCTCGTTCCACATCTCGCCGCCCTTTTTGGCGATTTCCGTGACGGAGATGCCCGGGTTTTCGGACTTGATCTTCTCGCGGTTCTCGCTCAGCCAGATCATGTAGCCGGAGACCGGACGCTTCGGCCTGTTGACGTCCTTCTCCTTTTTGTTGGTGCGTCGCCTGCGTGGCGCTTCGGAAACGGTTTTGGTCTTCGGTTTCTTCTCGCGTTTCTCTTTCTTGGGTTTCTTCTCTTTCTTTTCTTTGTTCTCGGTCTTGTCTGGAAGGAAGAATTAGAAAAAAATGAGAGTGGTAATAGAATTTTTGGTTACTTGGTGTAAGAGTACTCTACAGTGTATGGGAATCCCAAAAGTTCGGTCCGCGGATTGTTTTTAAAAAGAAAAGACAATTTTTTTTTATTAAATTTTAAAAGAAGAACAAAAAAATATAAACAAATATGTGTGAAGTTAGCCCCCAGCCCTCTCTTATGGGAATGTACGTGTATAGAATTGTATAGAAAGACGCCAATTACTCGAGTACCCTTAGAGGTATCGCAATGAAACTAACACTGTTGGAACGAGTGTTCTTCGGTCAATCTAAAAGCGGAATATTCCGATCCGAAATATGTAATAAAACCAACATCCAAAATCCTAATAAAACCAACACCGCTCGATTCCCCTCTACTTAAACTATAGGAATGTCAAAAAGTCCTATCGTGATTATACAGGTTTGATCACATTTTTTATAGATACATTTCATACGGATTTTAATTGTTTATTCATTTGATTATTCTATGTATGGTTATTTTTAATTAGTTTTTTTTAAATTTATTTACTTTTTATTATTGAACTCGGTATTGCTTCAGGTCTTTCTGTAGATTTTGCATTGTTTCATGTACAGTCTGGGAATTAAGTAAGTTCGTATCAGTATTTCCGCAGTGTGTTGATGATACATCCATGTACGAGTTTTTTGTTATTCTGGTCGGCCGCTCGGCCACTAAGTGCAAAACATTGTCCGTTTGCTCTGCATACTCATATATCTCCTATACTCATAGACAAAATTTATTATTTGCGCAACCTTGCTCGAAAGCTTTGAATTGGTTTATGATTTATGGTTCTATTTATTAGCTTAATGTGTATTTAATTAATGTAATTCCTACATTGCAATGTAATTGTGTTTTATTAAATATAATGTTATTTTATATTAATAAACATAAAAGTTTTCGATTACATGAAATGAAAATCTCATTTCAAGATATTGCATAAAACACAACAAATTATAGAAATTTATTGAATCTACTAGTTTTTTTGCGTTATTAATACAAAAATCACAAAATAGAAATAAATTAAAATTAAATTGATTTAAATTTGTATTTATAATTTGTTAGTTGTGATTTACAGGTGTTTTTGAGATATTTAGCTCCAACAATATTTTACAGTGTTTAACTTAATACAGAAAGGAGTATGTATTTTTTATAACATGATTGTCATTACAATTTTTTTTTATATTATTATTTTGTATTTAATTTACAACAATATGTTTCAAATATGTGACAACTGAAAATAATGACAATTATGTATATCCCTAATTTACAAAAATTTATAATAGCTTGTTTTTCGACGAATTTTGATGGAATGTAAATATGTAATAATTATTATTTAAAAAATTAAATAAACCTAAATATACGACCATCTAAAAGAACATTTGGACAACAGAAATACCAAAATGTTTTGTTTTTTTTTCTAGAAAGTAGAAAGGAATAAGTTTCATATTGTCTTATTGGTTTTCTCTGTTCCTTTAGAAGTTGGAGCCGTTTAAAATGAGATATTATTAATAATTCAAACGGCTGTAACTTTTTAATGAATTGAAAAAGTAATTTACTTTCTGAATAAATATTTTGCGGAAGAAACGTGGGACATCCTGTATATATTATTGCTTTAATTTTAATTATTTTGGTTCTCAAGCATGTATTAAATCCATAGATCTCATTAAAGATAATTGAAATATTAAGAGGAATCAATACTGCTGGTACGTCCTATAAAATAAGCATCCATAGTCAGCTTAATGTTGTATCAATTCTCTCATGTTATACATCAAATTGTAGATAAAGGTGTATTACTTGCTGTGGTAATGTATATGTATTACTTGTTATTGTTGCATCCACGCTACGTGATAAAATATATTATTATATAATATATTATTCATATACTCGAAGAAGTAAAGTTTTGAGTGAAAAAAGCATGTAAGATATTGATATTTTTACGTGAACTTATGTACACTTATAGAGGAAGGCGTAACTTAGACCTAGTGGCACTTTTTTCAATTTTAACCTGAGTTCGTAGTAAAAAAATTGCAAAATCAGTCAATTTTATGTCATATTCAGAAATAAATTTGTCAAAAACGAACAGTACTATCAAAAATCTACCACTAGACGCAAAATTATATAGCTTTTATCTTTAATTTGGTGTATTTCTTTTACGATTATGTGAACTAATTGCTGAGAAAAAGCCTCAGAACTTTTGCGTGTTTTGCAAGTAAAACGTGGGGGGTATGGATTCCCCTTAACTGCTGTAAAGTAAATACATATATAATATTGCCATTGTCCTTCATACAAAATACATGCTCCGTCCTAAATATAAATTTAAATTAAATTTACAGAATTTATTTACGTTTAGTGAAAATATTTTAATATTACAATTCTGAAATAGTCTCTATTCAGTGATAATCCTTGATAACAAGTTGATTTGTGCATTTACTTACGTAATTAATATGTGTATTAAATGATAGAAATTTATATAATGTGTCATGATATGACAATATTTTTAAATGAGATTTTCGTAGCGTATTATCAAAAACTTTAATGTTTATTAATTTTATTGTATATATAAATAATTCTATATTTAATTAAATGCATCACCTACTCGTAAACTTGACTGTAGTGGTCATATTACATTTATTACATTGCAATGAAGGTATCACATTAAGGAAAAGATCGGACACGCTCAAAATAAACTAAATCCCGTTACATTACAACCATCGAAAAACCACTTCGTGACGGACAACTTTTTGCGAAGTGGCCGGGTCGAGGAAGACCAGTAAACGGATATATATAACCGACATACTATTTTCAAATCCTGCAATAGCGATGCGAACATACTTAATTCCATGACTGTACTTTTCTTATATATTCTTTTTTATTTTTTTGTTCATTTCAAGTGTTCCGAAAGGTTAACAAAGTTCATATCTCTCAAAAATAGGACAATAAAAAATATTTTCGAATAGTTTTCTCCGGAATTTACCTGATCCCGATCCTTCTTCGGAAGAACTCGACGGACTATGATTACTATCGTACTCCTCGGCCACATCACTCTCCTCCTGATTAGGATTGAAGTCCTCATCGGTACTTTCTTCACTACCGTCATCATCGCCATCGTCTCTCTCCTGCGCTTCTGCCTTGACACGTTCGAGATACGCATCTGGTTCAGCCTCATTGTCGGAATCACCAAAGTCATCCTTGTAATTAGCTTTATCCTAGTAACAAAATAAATATATTAAAAAAAAAAAAATAAAAAAAAAAAAAAAATCTTACGTTCTTGCCCCTATTTTTAACGTGTAGCTTCTTCGAGGTGATAAAGTCGAACAGTTTCGAGTACTCCTCCTTTTCGATACTGCTGAAGGTATGGACGGGACCGGATTTCAGTTCGATTTCGAAATCGAACGATCTCGTGCTGCCTCCGCCGCGAGCAAAGTTGACGGAAGCAATTTCTTCGAAACGTATATGCATCGGGGGTTTGTGAACGTAGATGAAGCCGCGCTCCAACGGATAGAGGTAGCCGGCAGCTGCTTTGAACGAACAACCGACCGCAGGGGTTCCAGTATGTCTACGGAAGAAAAAAATGCGCTTTTATAAACTTTTGAAAGGTTTTTGCAAGGTATTTGTTTGTGGTGATTTAAAAGTTATACAGGAAATTAAGACTAATACTTTACTTAATGATATGAATGTTTATAAAATAATTAAGAAAGATCCAATAGTACAATTCAGAAAAAAAGTAAATATTTTGTTAAAAAAATGTTTGAGGATGGAGTAATAAATGAAAATTTCTCCAAAATTATTATTTAATTAATTAATGTCTTGTATGATATCAAAGATTCATTTCCTTTTTTTGAAAAGTATCAAAATTTTCATTTACTTGAAGGACATGTTTTGATATATTTTTTGGATGTTGTTTCTCTTTTTACTAACATTCCAAAAACTTAGTTAGAATGTTTTGAAGGAGAATATTGGCAATTGGTATCAACAATGTATATTAACAATACAAAGACTGTTAATAATATGAGTTTACTAGGATTAGGTCAATTTTTAATAATTATTTTTCTTTTGATGGAGTATTTTTTCACAAATTGATGGAACTCCTATGGGTTCTCCGTTTTCTCACATTTTGGCCAAAATTATTATGGATAAATTTTTAGACGACATTATTCCACAATTACTGTTTAAATTGTCATTAATTCATAAATACGTGGATGACATTATTTGTGCGTTGCCAAATAATAACCAAATAGTAAATACATTAGATTGTTTTAATAGTTTTAGTCAAAATATTCAGTTTACTGTTGAAAAAGAAAATAATTTTGGTGTTTACTTTATTTTAGTGTTTAGAAAACTTAAAAATTCGGGTAGATATATTAATTTTTTTTAACATCATTCCATTATTGAAAAAATTAACACAGTTTTGGCACTAAAAATAGAATAGAAACAAATTTGCCATTCTAAATTGAATGAATAATGGTTTTCCAAAAAATTAAAGACACAATAATGTTCCTCCTCTTCAACAGAACCTTTTGTTTTTAAGAATTCCTTATATAATGGGTTTAACATCTAGTTTGACTAAAAGTTAAACCGTAATACTAATAACATTAGGTTTGCAAAATATAATTTGTTAAAAATTATTAGTTGTTTTCCTTTTGTTAATAAAACGCCTTTGGTTTTAAAATCTGGGTTTGGTTTATACTATTCTATTAGTAATAAAATTATAAACCCCTAACCACAACAAGTATTTTAGAACCTAAATACGTATTTCAGCAACTAAGTTGCCATCTTCAGTAGAAACTAAAAAGAAAAGAGATTAGCACTTCATAGTATCTTTACTGGATATTGTCCAAGCAAATCACTAGTGGAAGTGATTTAGGTTCTAAAATACTTGTTGTGGTTAGGGGTTTATAATTTTATTATTAAGTTCGCCACAGTCTCCAAAATATTGTTATTTTATTCTATTAGTGTTCTTATTGTCATTTATTGTATGTTGGTCAGTCTGGTAGTTATTTAAAAACTTGAATTTCGTTATATAAGTCAGACATAAAAACTAGTAAATTAAGGTGTGCATTAGCTCAACATGCTTTTCATGCAACATCAACTTTTCAGGAAAACCATAGATTTTAATAATGTAAAAATTTTAGGTATTTGTAAAAATCAACAAAATATTAACTTTTTAGAAATGCTTTTTATTAATGAATTAAACACTTGTAATTTTAAAACAAAAAGTTTAAAAAAGTTTCATGCATTCACGTAGTTTATAGTTTATTTAGTAAGTATTTATAAATTTGTTGTAATATTTATATAAAAAAATACTTTTTTATTGTAGATTTCCTGGGGAAGCCTTTGATTAAGGCGAAATATGAAAAATTAAAAAAGAAAGACGAAAAAGATTAATAAGTTTTCTTATTGTTGCCGATTCCTAAAAGTTAGATTAAAACTATCAGGAAATTAAATATAAAAGATTGTTATTATATTCCCTGATTTTTTTGATTTGAACTTTGAAGTTTTGACAAAATACATAACTAATCATTTACTTTTTTGCAAAAGCAATTATTAAGGAGTTTTCCAATGATATTAGTAAACAAAAATTCCTTGATTTCAAATCTGATGTCAATAATTACAAGGACAGATCAAAGATGACAGGCAAAAATATAAATTTAATATTATTTGAAGCTATTTATATGAATTTTAATATTTTGCTTTGTTCTAATATTATCGTTTGATCTGAAGTCAGTATTATATTATTATTAACAATAAATTACGTATTTAAGTATTTATAAATTTGTTGTAATATTTATATAGAAAAAAATACTTTTTTATTGTAGATTTCCTGGGGAAGCCTTTGATTAAGGCGAAATATGAAAAATTAAAAAAAAAAAGACGAAAAAGATGAATAAGTTTTCTTATTGTTGCCGATTCCCAAAAATTAGATTAAAACTATCAGGAAATTAAATATAAAAGATTGTTATTATATTCCCTGATTTTTTTGATTTGAACTTTGAAGTTTTGACAAAATACATAACTAATCATTTACTTTTTTGCAAAAGCAATTATTAAGGAGTTTTCCAATGATATTAGTAAACAAAAATTCCTTGATTTCAAATCTGATGTCAATAATTACAAGGACAGATCAAAGATGACAGGCAAAAATATAAATTTAATATTATTTGAAGCTATTTATATGAATTTTAATATTTTGCTTTGTTCTAATATTAGCGTTTGATCTGAAGTCAGTATTATTATTAACAATAAATTACGTATTTAAGTATTTATAGATTTGTTGTAATATTTATATAGAAAAAAATACTTTTTTATTGTAGATTTCCGGGGAAGCCTTTGATTAAGGCGAAATATGAAAAATTAAAAAAAAAGACGAAAAAGATGAATAAGTTTTCTTATTGTTGCCGATTCCCAAAAATTAGATTAAAACTATCAGGAAATTAAATATAAAAGATTGTTATTATATTCCCTGATTTTTTTGATTTGAACTTTGAAGTTTTGACAAAATACATAACTAATCATTTACTTTTTCGCAAAAGCAATTATTAAGGAGTTTTCCAATGATATTAGTAAACAAAAATTCCTTGATTTCAAATCTGATGTCAATAATTAAAAGGACAGCTCAAAGATGACAGGCAAAAATATAAATTTAATATTATTTGAAGCTATTTATATGAAGGAGAAAGGTATTTGTCGGGCAATTCCGTCATACGAAGATCGAATTATATATATGAATTTTAATATTTTGTTTTGTTCTAATTTTATCGTTTGATCTGAAGTCAACATTATTAACAATAAATTACGGCAACTGCATTAATCTACTGTTGTCAAGAATATTGATTTTTTTATTGAACAGACATTTTGTCATTTTGTAATAAATACACACAAATTGAGATGCTTTCTAACTTGAATAAATTTGAATAGTACCTCAATAATTTGTACGAGAAGGTTCTCATGACACGAAAACAAAGTTTGTAAATGTCATAATAATGGCATGTTTCCAATGACTTAAAAATTGAAAAAAAAAAAAATAAAAAAAGCAATCATATGACAGCCGTTTCTGAGCAGACATTGTGAAGTCAATATTTTTTTGCACTATTTCTTCAAAAACTTTATTAATAAATTGTGGTATGCATAGTTACTGTAGTTAAAAATATATAATCCAAATTATTATAATCTATTGAAACCTATTGAACCTATGAAAGGCCTAAAAAACAAAAACTAATCTTCTTGAAAATGACATGCTGTAATACAGGGTGAACAGATATATAAAAAAAAATATTTTTAGGACATGTCTTCTAGTAAGATATTTTTAGTTCAAATCATAAAAAAAATGATAGTTTACTCATGAGCAAATTTATGAATTTCTTTTTTTTCTGACCACTCGTTTTTTAATCAAGTTTGTAACTTTGCCTATAGGCTTTTTAGGTTAAATCCAAAATAGGCAGAATAAATCCAAACCTGTGGTATTAATATGATAAAGTTGCCATTTAAAAAATCTACTTTTAGTACTTTTCTTTAGTTCAAATTTGACTTTGAAAAGTATATAATTATATACTGAGTATCGGACCCACCTGTGATTAGAGAGCTTACAGCGCCATCAAACAATACAGTTTCAGAGGCTTTCACACAAACAATATCTTTATTTGAATCAAAATTTGATTCCTTTGATGGAAGTAACCTTTTTTTTTATATATTGTAAAGCTAGAATTTCATTTTTTATACAGTTAAATAGTTTATGAAACTTCTGCTCAATAAATCAGCAAAATCAATAAATAATTCAATTCAAACTTACCCAATAAATCCACCAGGCCCAGTAAGTTTCCTGTTAATAATCACTTTCATAACTTTTCCCAAAACCTCAAACGTAGGTCCGGATAGCTCCTTCTCAAGTTTCCCCTCGTATTTTTCCTTAATTTCCTCCCTAAAACAACACAAACGCGTTAAAAAACAACACCAAATATAAACCCGCAAAAAACTCACTCAGTAAACGGCAATTCAATAGAGGTTTCTTCCTCTTGTCCGAACAGCAGTACCAAAAAATGATACCTAGTTTGCCCCTGCTTTATCGGTGGATCCAAACTTATCACAAAAAACATCTGACGGTTATCCTTATGCGGCAGAAGGAATAAACGCAGAACAGTCGACATCGGAATTTTATAATCGAAAGTTTTGCCGTGAAGTTGGAAAAACGTTTGGAAGATTTTAATATCGTAACGACCACTAAAATTGAATTAAAAAGTGTTAAAATGAGATTTAGGATATTAAAAATTGGTTTTTAATAATTACCGAGGCGTGAGGCATTGTATTTCTCTGAATATAGCAATGGCATCTCCGGAAACGCTGATGACGCTTGCTTTGTTCATAACCTGTTTTTGGAACGCCTCCACAGGGTCTAAATCACCCGCTAGCTCGTTCGACGGTATAAAAAACCGCATCTCCATTAAACTAACAGGCGCGTCATCATTCTGGTGAAACTCCATCGTAATTTCGTTCTTTCCCGTGATACACTGCGAAACATGATTCAACGGGATTTCAAAAGCTGTTTTGTCGTCGATGTCAAACCCAAGTACGGAACCTTTAAATTTAGCGGTGCCCCAATTCCAACCCTTCAAACTCAACTCTTTTTCAAGCATATCGATCTTGTAGGTTGACGTAAAATATTTGGCGATTTTGTCCTTTTCTGAATCTTTGAAACCGGCAAATCTGTGTAGCGTACCGCCTTTTAAGAATATCCGTAAACCCCACGAGCCTACGAAGGTTTGGAAATTGACTACATCCATCTCCGAGGCTGGTATATTCTCGACTTTACCGGTTTTGCTGTTTTTAAAAACGATATTTTGGTCGGTCATTTTTAATTTACCGGGAGTCTAAAATATGGGTAGTTATAATTATTGTGTTTAGTGTTTTAGTGTAGAACGTACCATTAGACCCTTAACTTCGGCTGTGATATCCGAATATTCGAGGAAATCCATGGTGCTTTATTGGATCTTTGATCTCAGCACACGGTAACCGACGCAGAACACCAGAACACTGAGAAATAGGCGCAAAAACATTTAAGCGTGACAGGAATAGGTTAGAGTTGTTACCAACCGTCAACGCCTCAAGAGTTATCACAATATTCGCTTATTTATTATATCATTACTTAAGCGCTAAATGTTTCACCGTTCAAAATTAAACAAATAAATCTAAAATTGATTTTAATCTTTAAACAATAGAGAATATAAAGGGAAATTACAGCATCTATATTTCAACTTTGCAATAATAAAGTACCTAGAATCCTTACTACCACACGAACTTCACGACCAAATGACATTTCTAACCTAAAATTTGGTCATATTTCCAACTAATAAATAAAATAATTATGATGAATTTCACAAAACTCTCATTTTCATTGAAAAAATCGGTACTGAAAGGTTCGTATTATAACAATTTAATTTCTAAACCTATTCTACGTATGCCTGTTTTCAGTTCCCGTAATACAAACGATACAAGTATGCGGAATAAAAAATTTCTTACCCCCGAAGCAGTACGAAGGTAAGATTTAAAGATAACTAATGCAATACTAACAATTATCTAAATAACTTCAATTATAATTATCTCTATAAATTCAGATATACAATTTCCCGAGAAACCGAAGTTGAGGTTTATGGATAAAGTCCCGCAGTTGCCGCCGGCTGTGAAGCCCCCGAAGATGCAGAAAAGGTTACGTTATATGCGGGGGCCCGAACCTATACACAATTTCCTTGTTTATAAGCAATATGGAATCATGGTATAACCTCAAAAAAGAATTTTACGGTGTTTTCATAATTTTTTTTGTAGGCGACAGGTGGTGGACGTTTGAGATTCGGACATTTAGATATGTTACGTCTTAGAATTGGTCGGCTAATGGATACTAGTAGAATGTTTGCTGTATGGAGAGTTGACGCACCTTGGCAGCCTGTCACTAGAAAATCGCAGGGACATAGAATGGGAGGTGGAAAAGGGGCCATAGATCATTATGTTACACCAATAAAAGCAGGTAAATATGTTTTCGTATAGGGTGAAGTTGTGCAAAAATGAGACAGCTAAAACTTGGGGTTAAAGTGATACAGTCAGTTTAAAAATATTAACATTTGCTTTATTTACAAGAAAAACTTGTAGATAAAGCAAATGTATAAATATCACACTTTTTGTGTGATATTGTCAATTGTTTTGGTAGGAACGTTTACTTTATTATGTAACAACCTGCGTACCTAACTTCTCTTGGTACAGGTTTTGAATGTCACTTTTCAAGGTCTCGACATCGCTATTGAGAAAATCTGACTGAATACTATTATAAATATGCAAAGTAAATAATTTAAAATGCAAAATATGCGCGATTTTTGCATTGAAATAGAAAAAAAAATCAATTTTGTATGTAGAAGATACATTTGGAGGTAAGTTGTAAATTTTTAATCTTTTTAACAAAATTTATGAAAGAATTAAAATAAAACCTAAGATATCTGTGCTTTATTTTTTTATAAAATATAATACTGTAACGTTAAACCTTATTCTTGGACTATTGTATGTATATTACAATTTTTTAATTACTTTTGCTAATTTACCTTGTAAAATTAACTTGTAAATTTTACACATTTAACAATTATGCTATGATTTAAAGATGCAAACAAAGACGACAAACATAATGACTTCTGATTTTATCTGCGCCTGCCAAAACATCTTAACATACAAATGGCAGAAATGAACTGTTTTATAGTCATTCAGCTGTGTTTTGTTATTGACCCGCTAATTTAATAATAATATTAATAAATAAATTATATTTTTCTTTGTAAAAAGGCAAGTTTTTAAAATTCACCTTTCACTAGTCACCAAAAATCACTGTCACTAGCAACTCCAAAATGTTGTTTTACTGTTCTGGTTATCATAAAATTTTAAAATAGTATATTATTATACAAGTTTTATAAGACGTCAAATTGGCGCACGAGTTGTTTTGGGCACGACGAGCGTAGCAAGGAGTGCCCAAATGGAACGTGTGCGCCAATACGTCTTATAAAACGAGTGTAATATACTATTTTTTCTACTTTGCGTCATTAATTTTATATAAATTAAGAAATTGTGTTTACTATATCGCGCTAAATTAGAATCTAGGGTATTTTGCGGGTACCACGTGGCAGCACTGTAGTAACTGCCAACTTCGTTAAGGATGAGATCGATGAAATAAAATCATGACAAAATCTAATTGTGAATAATTTTACTCTACTTTAGCCTACAAGTTTGAATAAATATTCAGCGAGGTCGCAACGATGATCATAATGGAGCTTGGGGCAACACTTTTAACCCTACTGTGATAAATACATGAAACTTAACCTAAAAAGTTAACAACTTTAAAATAGTGGTTTCATAAGTATAATAATCAGAATAGAAGTGTTTGGCGGTGACTGATTAGTTACTTCGAAGAACAAGAACTTACTAAAGAATTGTTGTAACGCTTAACGTTTAATAGCGGTGTCTACCTAATTCCGCTACGTAGCCGTTGCGGCTTATATATTTACAAGCACTTATAATTGAAACCCAATTCTAATTTCGGCAAAGTAGTTTATTAGGATAAATTATACTTAGTAAAATTACATGTGATGGAGGTAATACAAATACGTTGCACACAACCTGAACTAAGACGAAGTCAAAAGCGACGGACAAAAACGAATACAAATTGAACCGAGCATCCAAGCGTCCAAAATATTACCGAAAACTTATACGTTACATAAACTAAGAAATCCTCTACAGTTTAAATGTACTATACCTTCGTACGTGTTTGCTGATAAACCATTTATTGCGCATATACAATCTCGCAGGAGTAATTAAAATCGTTCATATCTACGATGTAGTTTGATCTTCGCATAATACCTTATTAAAGTAAATGTGGTCCTTGAATTATATCTGAAAAGGGGATTTGATGTTTAGTTGAAAAGAATGATAACGATCACTTACCAGAGTCGTAAAACATCACCGAAAACGTCATCCTGGCGTATTTTGATGAACGCAGCAAAACTAAGAAAGCCCCAATCCTTTGGCCATACTATAGCAGGCTACACCCATGTTTAAATATGTACATAATATTGATATTTCGCAGTTTATGCGATTGCAAGCGATTAAGAAGATGCAGTGTGTGGTTATGTTGGGTTATGTATTGTACATTTGACATATGGCATTTGATATCAACGTGTACCAATCTTAGACAAAAATTTTACTGTTTTCGGTATTACAATGTGTTAATTGTAACACCGAAAACAGTGTTACAATGTGTGCATTGTGAATGCAAAGTAGAAAAAATTAATTTTTTTGTAAAGTCTTGTAGAAAAGTTTGAAGTTGTAGCATGCCTATCAAGTTAAAATTCTTTTCATTTCTAATTATTGATATCAGTCAATTCACACATTTTCTCACGTAAAACTACAATTTCTCCTAAAAATCCATAATTTTTGCTTTTTATGTTAGAAAACTAATATAACTTTTGTCCCTGAAAAATTAAAAGGTATAAAATGTGTCATTTTTACAACTCTATTACTATACATATATTTTTTCGTATTTTTGTTTACCCTATTTGTGCTAAATCAACAGGAAACCATTTTTTAAAAAGAAATATTTTTTGCAGAAAGAAATTATAATTTTTAATTTTTTTTAGGACGTGTGATAGTAGAAGTTGCTGGCCGTTGTGAATTTGCGGAAGTGAAAGGAATGTTAGATGACCTAGCAAAGAAAATGCCGTTCAAAGCTATTGCCGTTTCCCAAGAAATGCTAGATAAAATGACAGAAAAAGAAGAGAAAGACGCAAAAGATAACCTAAATCCGTACACGATGAAATATTGCATACAAAATAACATGGGAGGCTGTAGAAAATGGTTGCGACCCATCGATTATAAGTGGTTTGGCAAATATTATTAATTTTATCGAATAATATAATGTAAATAAAATAAATATTAAAAAAATAATAATTTTATTGTCTACATGATCGTAATAAGTACAAGACTAAAATTAACATAAAAATAACATCGAGTACATCCAGTGTCAACAATTAATTAAATATTTCTCCTATATAATATCATAATAAATATAAAATAGTCATGCTATTGAAATAAACATATAAAACGAGTAAAACTTGTACCACGTAATTTGCTATATTAAAACGATAAAAATTACGATTATAATCCTGCGTAATGGTTTTCATTACCGGGACTCCTTTGAGAAAATACTTTCTTATCACTATCTTGGTCCCTGCAACAAAAAAAATATGTATTATACAGAGTGGTTTACCAATTTGTTTCACTAACTTAAAAAAAGCTAAATGTTGCTCCAATAAATATCTGGTATTGCACTGAGATAATTCCGGCCAATGCGTCAGCACCTTCCTCAAATAAGTTTGTAACCGTTTTCTCCTGTTTTCCACTAACGTTGCATCCTAAAAAAGATTACAAAAAAAATAAAATGGTAATAAAAAAAAACAATTTTAATAATAAGAACTGTACTGTACCTTTTTTCCTATACTTTTCTTAGGTGGGAAATCAAAAGAAGCTACCGCGGTATCTAATTTTTTCAAATCGGAATGTAGTGCGTAAAATTGGGCGTACCGCCTATAGATATTCCATTCTTCACAGCCAGCTCGCAAAAATATTTGATATACGTGATGGGCGCTTGAACCACTCCCTAAAAACGGTTTAATTTAATTTTGATCCTTTAACGCCCGATTTCACCAACAAGAGATAAATCAACGGATAGCTATCGGTTCGATAGAATTTATCTGTGGATAAATTTTAATTTTGATTCTTTAACGCCCGATTTCACCAACAAGAGATAAATCAAGGGATAGCTATCGGTTCGATAGAATTTATCTGTGGATAAACGAAGTTTATCTATTCGATTTAATTTTTTTCATTTGTCAAGTGATTTTGTGTATTTACGTGTTGTAAAAATTCTGCTGCTTCCTTCTTAATTTGTCCAAAATTATTGTGTTTTCCAAATGTTACATCAGAAAAACAATTACAGTACTATTTAATAATATTTTAAATAGTACTGTCATAATTTATAATTTTTATATTTTTTTAGAACAATTTTTTTTTATATTTATACAATAATTGATAGTAATTAATTTTGATAAGCACTTTTCTGTAAAATCTGAATCAAAAGGCAGAAATTGTACATTGAGTCTTTTTTTTTAGAAGATTGGTGCCAATAATGCGATTTTTGCATTTTTTGTGTTAATTTATTATAGTATACAGGTGTCCCACTGCTTTCCCCACAAAAATTATTTTTAGCTAGTAAATGTCATATCTATCGATAGACCGATAGATATCTCTTGTTGGTGAAATCGGGGTCAGTTTATTTTTTATCTTACCTGTCAGGAAAGCTGATGGAATCCATATATTAACAGCATGTCGCGAATCTTCTATAGATTCGTCTAACGGAAGGGGCCCCCTTAATTCTTCCAGTTCACTACGTAACCTCTCCACCATTTTATCTTTCGAGCATAACTGCTGTTGCAATAAAACATTAAAGTCCATTAATTCAGCATGCATTTCGGCAACCTAGCACATACAAAAAAAATAATAATAATAAGAAAGGAAACAATAAAATTCTCAATTTGAGTAAGCTATGATTTATATATTTTACTTTCCGTGGTTATGTTACCATTGACAGCTGTCAAATTGTTTCATTTAAAAGTAATTTGTTTCTATTTACGGTTATGTTACCATTGACAGCGGTCAAATTATTTAATTTAAAAGTAATTTGTTTCTATTTACGGTTATGTTACCATTCACAGCGGTCAAATTATTTCATTTAAAAGTAATTTGTTTCTATTTACGGTTATGTTACCATTGACAGCGGTCAAATTATTTCATTTAGAAGTAATTTGTTTCTATTTACGGTTATGTTACCATTGACAGCGGTCAAATTATTTCATTTAAAAGTAATTTGTTTCTATTTACGGTTATATTACCATTGACAGCGGTCAAATTATTTCATTTAAAAGTAATTTGTTCCTATTTACAGTTATGTTACCATTGACAGCGGTCAAATTATTTCATTTAAAAGTAATTTGTTTCTATTTACGGTTATGTTATCATTGACAGCGGTCAAATTATTTCATTTAAAAGTAATTTGTTTCTATTTACGGTTATGTTACCATTGACAGCGGTCAAATTATTTCATTTAAAAGTAATTTGTTTCTATTTACGGTTATGTTACCATTGACAGCGGTCAAATTATTTCGTTTAAAAGTAATTTATTTCTATTTACTGTTATGTTACCATTGACAGCGGTCAAATTATTTCATTTAAAACTAATTTGTTTCTATTTACGGTTATGTTACCATTGACAGCGGTCAAATTATTTCATTTAAAAGTAATTTGTTTCTATTTACGGTTGTTCCAATTGACAGCGGTCAAATTATTTCATTTAAAAGTAATTTGTTTCTATTTATGGTTATGTTACCATTGACAGATGTCAGATTATTTCATTTAAGTCACTGTGTTTACAAAAACAAAAATAAAAACCGTTAGTAAATTCTAAATATTCCTAAATCACAAATACCTGAACAAGTTTCCGCTCGAATATCTTGGCTTCGTTCTGATAATCAGGCTGTTGATTCTCACCTATCTGCAGTCCTTCAAAGGCCGTTTGGACGTTTTGGTCACCCTGTTTTAACATTTGCACCGCGCTGATATACTTCTTCAACTGTTCCTTCAAATTATCGTTCTCCTTCGTCATTAGATTAACTTTTTCGTCCAATCTAACAATTTCGAGGTTTTTCTTTTCGATTTCCGTAAAAACATTGCTAATGTCGATTGGGTCATCTTGTATATTTTCGGAGAGATCTGGTGATTCGGAGTTTTCGATAGACACTGGAGTTAACTCGCCGATATTTGCTTGTACTGGCGTCAATGGGCCTTCGATGTTGTTGAAGAACTTTTCCCGAGACCCGCTGGTTTCTATGCTTAGTTTGCGTTTGGGTTTTTCGGTCGCTTCTTGTGCTTGTTGGGGTTTTTCTGTTTCTGGTTTTGTCTGGTTTGATTCGAAGGTTTTTGGTTCGTTATGCGATAGAGTGTCTGAGGTTATGCTGCTTGAACTTGAGGGTACGCTCGATGATAACACGGTTTCGTCATCGTCGAACGAGATGATTTGTTTCGGGATTTTACGTTTTTTCTTTTGGACCATGTTCTCTAGACGAAATAAATGAATTTAAATGTTAGTTATTGTATATATTTATACTGCATAAACAAAATTTATATTATTGGAATATGTATATTGTTTGTGTATATTGTTTTTGGTCGTTACTTATATAAGAAAACATGTTTGTATTAATTTGGAGATATAATTTTTTGTCTGGTATGAATTGTGCATAACAGTGACAAAGATAGGTGTATTGTTTATCAAATATTTGCACTTAAGGTCAGACAGTATGAATAATTATCAAGTATAACCAAAACACATTTTATTTTTATATTTTTTGCATATATTTAATGAACATTCTTTACAAACTATGCTAGTAAGAGACGTTTTAAATTTAAATTGTTCAATTTAAAATAGAGAAAAATTCCTAACCATAAACGTTGAAGCTATTTGTAATAAAATCAAATATAATTAATAATAAAATATTTGTAATAATTAAATTAACTTGTTTAGAACCCCCGACTTATTCGTAAGCATTTTACGGATATATGTATAGACGGAACATCACCAAATCGCATCAAATATATTTTCTAGTTTAGTAAAACATAGTTTCGATCAAGATGTATTGGATAGTCACAGAATATTATTAATTAAAAGTATTATGAATAGATACACACATATTCGAATGTGTTACATCAGAAAAACAAAAATAAATAAATCCACCAGCATTCGACATCAAAATAATAAAATACTTACTTATTTTGTACATATTCATATTCATATTTATGTTACACTTATAAGATTTATTTTACACTATTTGTTATAACCTTAATCCAAAATATTTTTGTGTTTATTATATATTTTTACTTTCCCTTAGTTAAACAAATATAGTGTTAGGAATCGGTTTATTTAATGGATTAATTAAGACTAAGAATTATTCATCTATTGGCCTGTGTTACCGTTTTTGTTTATGTTACTGTGCGATAGAAATATGCTTACTATTCGAATATGCATGAGCGACTTGGGTCGCTGGTTTGTTTATGTTATTATTCGATAAAGAACCGCTGTCGGTAAATGGGCAGTTGGTTAATTCCAACCTTGCTCGCTTGCCGTGTCTCCTGCTGTTCTCTCGTTATAGTATTTTTAATAAAGTGTTTGACATTATTCGCCAATCGCTTTTTACTTCTAACAATAGTTAATATGTGCTGTGTTGCACTGTCTGCAATATTACAGAAAAAGAATTATAATTAGTCCGGGCCTGTACAGACCAACTGACGCCGTTTTAATATAAGAAAAACGTCGTCATAGCGTCTGTTTTCTATACTATCTCGATGCATATTTTTAATAATATTTAGTCAGATTTTCTCAATAGCGATATCCAGACCTTGAAAAGTGACATTTAAAACCTTAACCAAGAGAAGTTAGGTATGCAGGTTGGTACATAATAAACTAAATGTTCCTAACAAAACTGTTGACAATGTGTCAAAAGTCACACCAAATACCCCGTTTTTAAAGAAGAAGAAATGTAAACATAACCTAGCATGTTTTTTACTAATGTTATACACAATATACACAATTAATTAGGTTATGTTTACATTTCTTCTTCTTTAAGAGCAGGGAATTTTGTGTTTGTTTTAAATTTTAGTTTTGATATAAACTACGAACCAAAATATTAAGTAATTACCTGGTATAGGAGCATCAATAATTGGTTCTGCCATCGATTTCAATCTATCCATCTTTTCTACAGCATTTCCACTATTAAATTCAGCTTTGTCGATACTCACGGCAAATAAAATTGAACCAAGACCTATAATTCACACACAAAGCATATTAAAATATATCCAATTAATCTTATCTATGTATTAAGTAAGGAATTACAATAACAAAATAAACTACTTAAAACAACAAGTTTAAAAACTTACCAGCTGCCATATTCGGCAATAAATTATTCTTCTCGTCATCGCAGAGTAACGCCCAATCCTCGTAATAAGTTTTCAACAGCTTTTTGTTGCTTAAAAGCGTATGGAAATACCTCTCTAACGACTTTTCATTTAAAGCTGAACGAATCCAAGCTTTTCCTCTGCCAGTATCCGTCCAAATTTGCTTTAAAACCAGGTACCTCTCGTTCTCGTGTTTTGTTAAATGGTTCGAAACAAACCTCCAGAAAGCTACGGTAAATAATTAAGCTACAATATTTATTATCGATAGAAACACTTACACAAATTCTCGTTGTTCAAATGAAGGCTATTGCTAACTAATTCCGACACTTGTTTCAGTGTTGATGTTTGTCCGTCAACTAACGGTTTATTTCTCAAACCGTGCAACAAAACAGTTTCTAATGCCAGGCATAGAGCAGCAACGCAGCTATCGAACTCAGTCGCCAATTCTGTTTTACCTCCAAAACGTTTTTGGCACTGCTGTACGCATTCCAAGAGCTGATTGATTAGCTTAGTCGAGTCCTGGTGTTTGTTTTGGGCCACTGTCGTTGAAGAAATTGCAGCAGACATGAGTTTCAAAGACTGAAATGTAGTCCAAGGTAATTAATTGATACCTTAAAAGTGCGAAAAATTACCATTCTTTGCCTAGAATGTTGATATTATACAGGAGCATCGCATGGTAGGTGTATTGCACATTTTCCCGGATGTTGTTTTTCAAATTTTCTGCAATTCTACGAAGAGATCACAAAAGAGATTTGTTTGTTATGACATCACTGCAATTATTACCACTCTGCGCGAATGTTGGTGCGCTACTGAGAATTGCTAAATTATATGATGTTTGTTGGGTAATAATTTATCGTTTTTGCTTGCAATTGCTAAACAAATCAAATGATAACAGTAGTGGGCGAGAGAGCACATCAGTGTGTTGTACATCGAAAATCTTGCCAGCATATGTATATACAGTGTGTCTCCAAATCGACCTAACTATACGCAAACTATACGTATATAAATAGTGTTCCTATATCACAATATCACAGAATAAAAGGCGCTGCGTAACTTCGTGTCGGCACCTTTGATGTCGAGGGTCTAATTTGTCTGACCTTCAATACCATCCGATGGGTAGTTTTGTGATATCGTACTACGATATCACAAAACGTCACGTCTTTACGTGTACATACTAGAGTTGCTCATCGAATTAAAACGCAAAAGAAATACTGGCTTCTAGAGGAGCAAATAATTTATATATAATAACTCTATAATTTATAGTTGTTGTGTAATTAATTATGATAGTTTTTTCATGCCAATAACGCCAAACGAGCGGTGTAGTCCACTAGACTAGACCACTAGACAAAAGACATTTGATTTTTTCTTCATTTTAATAAATTTGCAACCACAATTTAAAAAAAAAATAATAGTAAACTTTTGAGGAACTCAATACCAAAAATGTACAGAAAGCATAAAGAAACCGCGTTCGGTGCCATTATGAAAACACTACATCACTAACTTTTGTAACTTTTAGTTTCCAAGATTTGTGATATTGACGTCAATTATCCCCAGATAACAATCGTGCGACGCATTATGATGCAATTGCAACCGCACGTGCGTTCATATGATCACGCAGATGCGGCATCATTGGAGGTTCATATCGCCCGCATTCTCACTCGAGTGGCGATATGCGGCGCATTTTGCTCGCACCCGTGCGTTTTATTCGTCACGGACGACGCATCGCGCCGAACGTGCGACGCATTGTGTATCGTTTTGATCGGCATTCATGCGTGTCAATACAAAACGCACGCGTGCGAGCGATATTGCACTCATCGCACCGAAAAATTACGCGTGATGATTTCGTGCGTCGCACGATTGTTATCTGGGTCATTACTATAGATTGTAAGATGACCATAATTTTCGAAATTTATGTAAAATTAATGTCGCAAAGTAGAACAAATGGTAATTATAAATGTATAGTCAATAGTAAATATATAAGACTCGTTTTATAAGACGTATTGGCGCACTCGTTTATTATTGGGCACTCCTCGCTACGCTCGATGTGCCAAAAACAGTCTACTGCGCCAATTTTTGTCTTGTAAAACTTATATTAAAATATACTATTGTATTGAATATATTATACTATTGAATAACAAAAATATTTGTATGTCCTAAATGTTCATAAAGTGACATTTTACATCTTGGATACCGGAACGAAAACAGCTTCTTTTTGCGCCCTAGGGCAATAAATGTTCTTATTGCTCCCTAGGGCATAAAGGATTGTCATGGTTATATGTCAAATATCTCAAATATTTGTAATTCAAATGGTAAATTTTAAATTGTCAATGTCAATTATTGGCGATTAAGGTTATAAGTTTGACAATTAATTGTCTGTATTGTCACTCAACTCCGAATTGTTTGTATTGTTATTCAACTCCGTAGATACGCATTTCACTTGATAACGTCAAAATATTTATTAATATTATTCAAACGGAGTAACAAAACCATTGTAGGACATAAAATTTTGTATATACCTCGGGCATTACTTGATGTTTATACCCTCGGGCGACTTAAAAAGTTCTTCGGGCCTATCGGCCCGCGCGCTTTTTAAACTGTCTAATGCCCTTGGCACATAAATAACTGTTTTTTCTATAAGAAATTAAAATTTTTATTTCTGTTAGTTTAATTAAGTTTGCTGTTAAAATGATGCTTTTATCTGATTATAAAACTATTTGAAAAGTTCCACTTGCAAAATGAAGAAATTGTTGGAGACATCCTAACGAAAAAGTCTAAAATAATTTGGACTTTAAAGTTTTTATTGCATGAAAATAACTGTTTATTTACATTATTTTTTTTTTTTTGAAAAATCTGCCCATTTAAGTCTGAAAACAAGTAAAAGTGTGAGGGGGTTTCTCAGGTATTTGTTCACATTTTAAAAGAATACACCAAATTAAATGTATAGTAGATTTTTGATATTTTATCGGTCTTTGAAATATTACTGAAAATACAGGTTATCGGGACACTAAATCAAAATAACAACGTTTTCCAATGAAATTTTACATTTAATTATGGAAAACTGACACTTTATTCTTAAACAAATTAAAAAATTTCTGGTTTTGCAAGAACCCTGTATATTAAACCAATATTCTAACTTCTTGGGACATCTAAAACTATTTATTTATAATGGCTATTCCACAAGAAATGAAAATGTTGGTTCATCATTAGGTGTAGTAGGTCCATCAGTTCAAAGTTGACACACTGTATATTATCTACAAGTTATAAATATACAAGAACATTTCACCATATGCGCTCATAACTTCGATAAAGTGCATCTCTGTTTATGCATTCTATTAATACAAACATGATTTATGAGCTGCAAAGTATGGATTTGATAATAATTATCTAAATAATATACGTAAATTGGATATTTTAAAGAACGGAGTTTAGTTCAACGATATCTACATAGATGGCGATAGTAGTATCAAAATTCTTACACGTACTGACCACTGTTTTTTCAATGCCACTAATAGAAATATATTTCTTTCGAAAACTCTTTATTTCCAATGCGAGTATATGTGTTTACACGGAAAGATAAATACAAATAATCATTTATAATAAAGGAAACAACACAAGGAATACGCGAATGCACGTAAGTGCTTCGGCGCGATAACAGATGGCGCTGTAGGCGATATTTACTCGTGACACTAGCCAAATGGGAGATGGTTGGTTTTTGATTTTTCTCGGACTCCGGCAAGATGGCTGACGGTTTGCGGTAGGAAACGTCAGTCGGTGTGAAGAAGTTGCAGTTTTTTTTATACAAATGCATTCTACTTAGTGATAATTAGTAAATGATTAATTTATTCTCGTGCTGTGTATGATCAAGTGCTTTAAAAATGTCGGAACCACCGGTACGCGAACGCGAAATACCCGCAGAGGACAGCATTAAAGTGGTGTGTCGGTTTCGGCCGCTCAATGATTCAGAGGAAAGAGCTGGATCCAAGTTCGTTGTGAAGTTCCCATCTGGTACAGACGATAATTGTATATCTATAGCGGTAAGTTATCTATTGTTTAATTGCATTTACCACACCAGGGGTAACCAACAATTTCAGTGATCATTTCCTGGCTTAAACAAACTTAGAGTTTAGAGTACGTCATTTATATATTCTGACAATCGCTACGGTTGGCCGATTTTTACCTCGCTCTACGATAATTAACAAACGTTTTTTTGCGAACGGTCGAAAATAATAGATTGTGCATTCGTTTGTTTCTCTATTAGCCACAATATCGATTTGTTTATTGTTGGTCGCCGCTGACATTTTGCAATCACCGCTTACTGTGGGCTACTTTTGTTAATTTAATTCTGTTGATGAATCATCCGCTCATATGGTTATTACGAGATGAAAAGGAGTTGCTCAAGTTCTAATTTATTTGAATGTGGTTCAATACTGACGCAATAGAAAACATCCGCAGTATACGGACTAGACTAAATTATCCTTGCAGGTACAGCAGTATACCTAGGTATCTGTCAAATGTATCCAGTAATTTATCGAACAATTGTCTTATCTATTGCAATGTGCGATGCAGTTAGTAAGTTTTTCAGGTTATGTGAGTTAACTGTCATCGGTAAAAAAACCCGTTTTTGGGTACTTGCACGTGTATAAAAATTTATAACTCCGCCATTTTCTATTCGATTTCCAAAATAAAAAATGCAAATGAAAGAGGAAGCATAGACCTTTATAAATATGTACTGTTCGGTCAGATCCAATAACAAATCGAAAAGTTATGGACGTTCAAGTTCAGAAGTTTCCAGTTATTGTCAGTTTTTTCAACTTTAACAACAATTTGATGACCTGTTTGAATCCGTAATATTTTTTAGCTATTTTTTATTGAAAGTCCGTTTAAAGTTGCGTCTAATACGCGTTTGTTTATTAGAATCGGTTGAAATTTAACAGAATTATCAAATTTTATTGACCGGCTAGACACATCACACTACCGAGAAGAAATATACAGGCCGACTGTAATAAATCCATAGTCTTTATACACATAAATTAGACATAACTAGCAATTATATTTACCATGTTATTCCTTTTTGTTGTTACCTGCCAGACTATCACAATATGTTACAAAGTACATCAGAGTTTACGTTCATTACATTTCCCGGTGTATTTGGGTTCAAAATGAATTACACCAACAGTAAAATTTTAACTCGTTTATTGGAACAGTACTGAGTTACTACCGTGATTTACGAAAACAACGAAAAAAACAGGTAATACAACACAACTAAAAATGTTTACCCGATCTCCGTCGGTTATACATTACATCATCTGTTTCGCGTTGTCACACATTTAACTTTTTTTATATTTGCACTGAAGCATGCACTAAAGCTGATTTCTTACTGCTTCTGGATCAGTTTGATTGTTATTTTATATGAAATTTGGTGATACTAAAGACTTACATCGTCCTAATAGTATACACAATTGTAATAGGTTAAGATTGTCGATTAATGATTTTACGATATTTGGGTACAAGTCGAATAGTACTTAATAACATATTAGATAGAGTAAAATACAATAAAACAAGGTAATAAACAAACAAAATAATGTCTAGTTAATGTGAATCAAGAGTACGGATTTATTACGGTCGGGCCGTAAGTATATTTCCTTCTGCCTAGTGTGAATGTCAAGACGGTGATTAAACTTCGATAACTCAGTCAAATTTCAACCGATTCTAATAAACAAACTCGTATTAAACGCAAATTTAAATTGGCTTATAATAAAAAAATAGAAATAAAATATTATGTCGATGAGATAAAATCATGACAAAATCTAATTGTGAATAATTTTACTCTACTTTAGCCCACAAGTTTGAATAAATATTCAGCGAGGTCGCAACGATGATCATAATGGAGCTTGGGGCAACACTTTTAACCCTACTGTGATAAATACATTAAACTTAACCTAAAAAGTTAACAATTTTAAAATGTGGTTTCATAAGTATAATAATCAGAATAGAAGTGTTTGGCGGTGACTGATTAGTTACTTCGAAGAACAAGAACTTACTAAAGAATTGAAATAACGCTTAACGTTTAATAGCGGTGTCTACCTAATTCCGCTACGTAGCCGTTGCGGCTTATATATTTACAAGCACTTATAATTGAAACCCAATTCTAATTTCGGCAAAGTAGTTTATTAGAATAAATTATACTTAGTAAAATTACATGTGATGGAGGTAATACAAATACGTTGCACACAACCAGAACTAAGACGAAGTCGAAAGCGACGGACAAAAGCGAATATGAATTGAACCGAGCATCCAAGCGTCCAAAATATTACCGAAACCTTATATGTTACATAAACTAAGAAATCCTCTACACTTTAAATGTACTATAGCTTCGTAAGTGTATGCTGATAAACCATTTATTGCGCATATACAATCTCGCAGCAGTAACTAAAATCGTTCATATCTACGATGTAGGTTTGATCTTCGCATAATAACTTATTAAAGTAAATGTGGTCCTTGAATTATATCTGAAAAGGGGATTTGATGTTTAGTTGAAAAGAATGATAACGATCACTAATCAGAGTCGTAAAACATCACCGAAAACGTCATGCTGGCGTATTTTGATGAACACAGCAAAACTAAGAAACCCCAATCCTTTGGCCATACTATAGCAGGCTACACCCATGTTTAAATATGTATAGAATATTGACATTTCGCAGTTTATGCGGTTGCAAGCGATTAAAAAGATGCAGTGTGTGGTTATGTTGGGTTATGTATTGTACGTTTGACATATGGCATTTGATATCACTGTGTACCAATCAGACAAAAATGTTACTGTTTTCGGTATTACAATGTGTTAATTGTAACACCGAAAACAGTGTTACAATGTGTGGATTGTGAATGCAAAGTAAAAAAAAATTATTATGCAATTCTGTTTCTACAGAGAGATGGCAGTTAGGGCGATTCTCTCGGGCGCGGTCACATATAAGGTTTACTCATTAAATAAATGTTACAATGGCGTGTTAATTGTGGGAACAAACGAACACACGTAACACCGTACTGGAATTGGGTGAAATACAGTTTTCCAAACGTATATTATTGTATGTATGTACTGTACCTACTCTGTTATCCGGGTTTGACAGCATTAGCATGTAGATCAATAAAAAGTACGTTATTCTATTTATACTTGTGGGTTATGCTTGCTGTGGCTTAGCCATGGTTTCCCATTCAAGTGGTCGATATTGACTTGAGCGTTCATCGGCAAGAACAAAGTTTTAGCTTTACGAAATAATCTTTTATTTGTTTTGATTCTGATGAACTTGTGACTATATGCTTGTTATATGATGAAGTAATTCGTATATTTAAATGTGAGTAAGTACTAAATTGTTGCAGTCTCAAACAATCTTATCTTGAGAACACAATTGACAAGATTCGGTGATTTTGTTTTATGTCGTTAAAATAAATATACGGTTTTGAGTCAGATCAGTTTTGTAGATACATAGTTGTAGATAATCTGGGAAATAGCGTTTTGTAATCTGTTGCTCATGGTAAATTATGAGAATTGATTTAATATTCAAACTGTTATAGCTTATCACACGTTTACTTTTTTGAAATGTTGGTTTCGTCTAGAGAGTGTAAAATGTGGATGTACATCATACTGTAAATTTCGTGCAGCGCGCACTACCTCAATCGTAACGGTAAATGGAAACGTAGCTGGGACAGCGGAAGATTATTTACTATTAGTCCGATACGATCAGAACAATTTAATTCCGGAATTTTGAATAGTAGTGCGAGTTAAATATAAATAATGAATTTAGATGTACAATTAATTATACCCAACAATATTTTACAAACACGGATTCAAACGGATTCACTGATCGCGTCAAAACTTCACATCTCGTTCGACTGCCTCGCACCAAAACCCACAAGCGAGGGAAGCCGAACTACGCAAAATGTTGTTCATGTTTATTTCGGTCTTCAAAATTAACAAATAGTCGGAATGCTATTAGATTCAAGGGATATGTATCGCAGTAAATAAGGTTTATTTGCATGATAACTGCGTTGTCCAACATTCGTTACTGAGATCGACTTCCATTAAAATCTTGTTCGCAACCTTTATTACATAAAAACTGAAGAAAACAAAAAGGCCTATATATAGAAGAGACTCTAAATGCAACCTGAACAAAAACTGAAATTATTGTGGTAAGTGGTTTAAGGGCAAAAGAAATCGGAAAGACGAGCGTTAATTTAAAACTGTAAAAATCGGGTATTTTTTTTAAGTTCTCTCGCGCTCATGTTTACACCGAGAGGCAAGCAATTTTGACAGTCATATAACTTATGTAGAAATGATTCAGGAGTATTACATACTTTATTTCAATTTTTTCTGTTCAGTAGTTTCAGAGTTATGGGCCTTTAAACACAGGAGTCAATACTATCGAAACGAGAGATGGCAGTGAGGGCGATTCTCTCGTGCGGGGTCATATATGCGATTTACTAATATTCACATTTGTAACGCTCTTAGAGAAGTTTGCAAAAATGTATAAAGAACTTAGTTGAACATTTAGTTTTATGAATAAGAGCATGACACATGTACACTAGATTTCTGAAAAATTCCATTGTGTTACATACACACATGTTGTACAATTTTCGAATAACGGTAAAAATACCAGTGCTTCTCTGTAACACCGTTTTATAACTAGATATACTAGTTTTAAAATCTTCTTGTTCTTTGAAAATAAGAAATCAACATTGTATATCATCAGTTGTGTTATGACTTATATGTGTTTCGATAATAAAACGTTTAGTTGTTTCTAGTATGGTCTTTTAAACGTCAAAAAAATGAGGGGTTATGTTGCGTTTCTATTTACTAAAAGCAGCACATTACAAAATGTATAACAAAAATTGCAAATGACGCTATGGGTTACGTATTAAAAAAATAGAACCTGGTAAAAAATTGTAAAAAATTAATCTTAGATACCATGATGTGATGTTAAATTTTTTGTGGTTATAAAAAGTTGATTGATTTTCAACTTTACATGTAATAGAGTTAATGAAAATTAATATAAAAGAAAATCGTTTAAGTCAACCTGTAATCTAATCAGTTTAAATAAGTATTAAGCCACTTTAAGTGACACAAACAAATGCTTAATAACATCGAAATCACAAGTGATTTCGAAGTTCTACACATGTTGGTTTCCAGATATCGGCTGGAAGTTGCGACACAATAGAATAACGTTCCGCTAAACTAAGGAACTTTCCCATTATTATGTAAAATGCGATCGGTTGCACTTCTACAAAAAAATACCATTGCGAATAGGATGTTGATTAGCGTGGTGAGCTAGTTAATCAAACAAAATTGTGATTCAGTAAACGAAACTTGTGTTGTCATCTCTTAGATTTTAGATAAATGTGTATTGACAGAATAATGACTAATGAGTCTATTAAACAATATAATCTTGTCACACAGTGGCCAATTTCTACGTTTAAATGTATATAAATTAATAACGCGAAATAAAATAGAAATGACTGTCGTAGTATCGATGACAGTCGGGTTTTCTGTGGATTGGTGCGGTTTTATACAGTGTATGCCCTCCACGAGCACGAATCATTTCCTCACACCTGCGTGGCATGCTTCGCACTAGTCTGCGAAGAGATTCTTGGGGTATGCTTTCCCATTTCTCAATCATGGCGTGTGTAAGTTCCTGTATGGTTAGTGGTGGATAAGGGCGCTTGCGAACACGTCGGTCAAGCTGATCCCAGACGTGTTCAATAGGATTCAGCTCAGGAGTTAACGCCGGCCATTCCATGACCTGAATTCCACGTTCTTGTTAAAAGTTTCTGGTGATGCCGGCGGTATGTGGCTTTGCATTGTCCTGCAATAGGATGAAATTTTGACCGACGCCATATGCTGCAGGCACCACATGGTCCTCCAAGATGATTTCGATGTAATTCATGGCATTTAGTCTACCAGGAACCACAACAAGATCATTTTTGTTGTCTATACTGGTTCCAGCCCAAACCATCGAAGATCCACGACCAAATCTATCCACTTTCTGTATAGTTAAACGAAATCTGGACTCGTCTGTAAACAGTACAGGCGTCCAGTGACGAAGTTGCCAATCTCTGTGGTCCAGAACAAACGTCATTCGCGCTGCTTTGTGATACTGCGTAAGGCGTGGTGCACGGACAGGTCTTCTTGGTGTCAAATTCCCTTCTTTTAATCTGTTTCTAACAGTTTGGTCAGAAATTTCTATATATTTCTATACCAAATTTGATTTACCTCGAATAGGGTATTTGAGTATTATTGGAAAACCATCTTAGTGTGTTTATTCCTTCACTCTATATTGTAAATGCATTATTTTTCGTAATTATTTTCTCAATATTTCATAAAAAATCAGCGTTAAAAATTGAATCACAAAACGTCCCGCAAAAACGATACTTTCTGTTGTGTGACGTCACCCGATAGTAGATATCAAATCGCCCATATGGTCTGTCAGCATCGGCATCGTCGCCGTTTGGTAATTGTGTTGTATGATGTGTTTTTTTCACAATTTCTACATAAAAATGGGTTATAAATGGTGTATAAATCCACAATGCAGAAATACGTCAAGAAAAGCTCCGGAAAAACCTTTTGTAGCTGTTCTGCAAGATTTGAAACTGCGAAGAAAGTGGTTGGCTCGTAGAAATCCAAATGAAATAAATAGTGGCCAATACAAGTGTTTTTTGTTGTGAAGATTACTTCGACATAAGTAAAACTGACTAGAATAAGTTATCTATCGTATTTTCGAACCAGGTATTATCTGATCTGACAGCTTAAGGTTAGGGCTAACCTAACCTACAAAGTTATGCTTACATGGCACTTTAGTGCTATTAAATTCAAACGGGAGAAGCATAAGAGCGCGTTCGGTAAACCCGGTATTGTACGGTGAGAGTGATGCGCTGCATAATAGGCGGACTAACGTCATACGGCGTTTATCTGCATATGAGAGAGAGACAGCCGATCCAGGTTATCTGAGCATTGCTCTCCCCATACCCTACCCTGACAAACCGAACGCGCTCTAAGCGTACTAACGAATGACGTCACTGGAGACTGAGCCAATTACAGAGGTTTTTCAATCACGTGATAAGACGTGAATAAAATTCATTTTTAATTTTGGTTTTTAATAGAAATAAAGCATATTTTTTTTGAAAGGTAATAACAAATAGTTTTCTTAAACTGTAATTTATTAGGATGACTGTAATACAAGCCATATTTTTAATACAGTCAAATAACCTTTTATTATTATAGTTACAGGTTTCGAAATAGTGTTCCCCTAATTTTGTGAGCAGTGTATATAGTTCACGGTACTACTTGGCATAGATCTCATTCAAGTTTGGATCGAGGTTAAGGTTATGTTAGGATTAAAATAAATACAGGATCAAGATGCGTATCATCAGATTATGCAATTCTAATAGTCAAAACATTTGAAACGTCCTAATAACCGTCACAGGAAATGTTTTTGGAGATTGGTAATGAGGTAAAATTTTATCATCACTGTATAAGCTGACAGAATCGGTATCATTGGTATAAATACAGAGATAAAAATAAATCGTCTAATTTTAACATTTCAACACACAATCAATTCTAGACTTAACCAACATCTATTTCTAATAGGATGACTATTAAATCTCCATGGAAATCTCCATGCGAGTTCCACCAGATTACCAATATCTTTCTTTTATTTTGAGCAAATTTAACAGCACGGTTGAAATTAGAAAGTATGAAAAACCATGCGATTTTTTCTTCTTATTTCTATCTGTCTATCCTCGGGGAAGTTGGATGGATTTAGAAAAGAAGTGTGAGCATAGTTGGGCGCTGAGCTAAGAGGTTAATTCGGCTTACGTGACCGTGCATTTAATTCTGTACCAGCAAAACCGCGGTGACGGCGGTGACGCGCAAACCGCTACGAGCCGTCGCGTCAGCGGGCATCATCTGGCAAAAATTCACGTGCAAGACGCACCGGGCCCGCACTACAACATCAAGGATACATATTCTATAAAAATCAGCTTAAAGTTGAACTCGGTCATGCCCCGTGTGATGCTATTAACGCGCATTTCGCACTTCATCAGTTCTTCTATTTACGTACGTGTCCTGATGGCATTTCTATAGTCATTACTCATTATTAATATGTGACCACTCACGAGAGAATCGCCCTAACTCTCATCTCTCGTTTCGATAGTTTTGAATCCTGTGTTTGAAGGCTCTTAACTCTAAAACTACTGAACAGAAAAGATTTAAATGATGTATGTAATAATCCTGAATCATTTCTACATAAGTTGTATGGCTGTCAAAGTTCTTTGCCTCTCGATGTAAACATGAGCGCGAGAGAAGTAAAAAAAAGTACCCGATTTTTGGAGTCTAAATTAACGCTCGTCTTTCCGATTTATTTTCTCTTAAACCGCTTACCACAAAAATTTCAGTTTTTGTTCAGATTGCATCTAGAGTCTCTTCGATAGATTGACGTTTTTGTTTTCTTCAGTTTTTATGTAATAAAGGTTGCGAACAACATTTTGATGGAAGCCGATATCTCAGGAACGAATGTTAGCAGGACAACGAAGTTAGCATGCACATAATCCTTATTTACTTCGATACATATCCCTTGAATTTAATATCATTCGGAATATTTGTTAATTTTTAAGACCGAAATAAACATGAACAATATTTTGCACATTCGGCTTCCCTCGCTTGTGGGTTTTGGTGCGAGGCAGTCGAACGAGATGCGAAGTTTTGACGCGATCAGTGAATCTGTTTGAATCCGTGTTTGTAAAATATTGTTGGGTATAATTAATTGTACATCTAAATTCATTATTTATATTTAACTCGCACAACTATTCAAAATTTCGAAATAAAATTGTTCTGATAGTCAGTGGCGGCCCGTGGTACATTTTGATGGTAGAGCCACAGAGCATGAAAAATATGCCTTGGTTTTTAAATAAACAAAAAAAAACAGTTTTTATTAAAGTAATACATATGTAGTTAGATAGTAAGTATAAAAAATTAACTGAAAATAAACTCAAAATTATATTTTGCGATATATAAAGTCCATTCGACGTTCTTTTTTACTTGCAAATAACTCAATCACACGCTTATTGAAATCTTTGATCTTTACGAGTCAACGCATTAGAGCTTGAAGATGTTGCCACAGTCTGCTTTTTCACAATGATCAAATAATAATAATAATAATAGACTTTAAATTAGGTAAAGGCCTACCTAACTGTTTAATTTGCACTTTTTCCTCAATAGTACATGTTAGAAAAGACTTATTCTGTAATGAACTAATTTGATTCATTGTGTATGGCGCAGAGCGGAACTTTTTGTGTTAGATTTAGACGATATGAGACGCGGAATGCGAGTAACACATGCAGGCCGCACTCGATTGAGCCAGCTAGAGTTTGGCTCCAAATACGCATACAAAAGGCGACGTCGCTATACCCCCACCCACCCGCGCACCGGCCCGCGGTAGCCCTAACTCTATCGATCTGCCGGGCCAGAAATGAGTTGGCCCGGTTAGCGGTATGGTAGCACGGTTAACCGCGTTGTGTTGGGGAGAGAAATGCGTTGCGATGTTTCACTACTCATTCAACTTACGCAGGCATTGTTTAACATTTAAAATTAAAAAAAAAAGGTTTTTTAGAATTAATTAAAAATTCTTGCTGAGGTTGAAACTACAGGTAGTGCCATGGCTCCTTGGCTCTATATAACGAGCCGCCCCTGCTGATAGTATCGTACTAATAGTAAAAAATCTTCCACTGTCCCAGCTACGTTTCCAATTATCGTTACGATTGACGTAGTGCGCGCTGCACGAAATTTATATAATTCATATTAAATCGCGTTAAAAATTACTTACTTACTGAAATATTACTTACTTAAATTACCTAAATAAAATATGACGATTGATTACGTGCATATCCCGTTATCGTGCTAATATTCGTTACTGAAATATTCGCTTTCATGAAAATCTTGTTCGCAACCTATATTACACAAAAACTGAAGAAAATAAAAACGCCAATCTATAGAAGAGGATCTAAATGCAACCTGAACAAAAATTGAAATTGTTGTGGCAAGCGGTTTACGAGGAAAAATGGAAAGACGAACGTTAATTTAAAAGTGCAAAATCGGGGACCTTTTCTCATTTCTCTCGCGCTCATGTTTACACCGAGAGGCAAAAAATGTTGACAGTCAACTTATGTAGAAATAATTCAGGAGTAAGATACACTTCATTTCGTTTACTTCGTTTACGGTTATTATCTATTCAAAAAATATCTTAAAATTTACTTACCATTATTAACCGTTTTCATGATTTTTTTTACCTGAACGGGTGCTTAATTTGTCCATTCATTATTTTTTAGTTATAACTGCAAAGGTCTTGTAATAAAAAACAGCTTTCTTACTCGTTCCCCGTATTGATAAGACGCTATTGAAATTTGAAAATTTCTTATTTTGATGATATTTAATGTCAAATATCTCTGATGGAACCAGAATAAAACATCTGAAACTTTCATAATTAATCATCTTTTTATAAACTTTGATAATAAATAAAAACATTCTTCTGTATTGCACTGTTTGGAATAAGTGGAATAACAGCTCCTTAAAAAGGAGAGAAAAAGCACATTACGTTAAAACCAATTGAATTCAAAATTCTCAGTAAATATAAAACACTTTTTCTGCTAAAGACAAAGGTAATACTTCATATGTTGTTGAAGTTGACGTGATGTAACATCTTGATACACTTTTTATTTATTAATTAGAAATTGTGAAAACTTCTAGTTCCTGTTATCTTGTTACATTTTAGAATAATGTTATAAACTATATTCAGTTTAAAATAATTATAATAAAATATGTAATTATGTACTTAATTGTACGACATACATATGTCTAAAAATTTCTCACCTACCTGGCTGAGGTAAACTACATCTTAGTTAAAAAAAGAAGAGGTTTTAGGTCACAAAACCATCCTTGAAGGTAGATTTTAGAGATCCATGAAGATAACAGGAACTAGAAGTTTTCACAAATTCTAGAAATGGAAGGTGTACTAAAATGTTACATCACATCAACTTCAAAAACGTATGAAGATCACTTAATTTTATAAGTATTACCTTTGTCCTTGAAAAAGTGTTTTATATTTACTGAGAATGTTGAATGCAATGTTTTTTAGGTCATGTGATTTTTCTCTCATTTTTAAGGGGCTGTTATTCCAAACAGCTGATAGGTACTTTTGAACCGAGTAAAATAGAAAACAAAACAAAAATTGTTTTGCACTCCCAGAACATAAGCAAATTCATTAAGGAAATATGATTTTTTTCTAAAATGGTCAAACAACCACCTCTGGACCACTTCCAATGGATTGACCCTTCTGTATATGGCCGTCAGCAAGATTTTGCAGCAAAGGATGATCATGCACTCTGAACAAAACAAAGGAATGCTTGCATATGGTTCTTTCCAATGGTTTCTCCAGGTTCAAGTAAAATACAGTAGAGAAGTCGAGAAATCATAATTTTTTTTATAAATACTGATACTTATTTTTCGGTTACTTCTGGTTTATAGTAGACAAATGAATTGTACTTAATTCAATACTAACTATTCAGAGATCTAAAAGGTCGAATTTGCAAAAGAAATTTTCTGAATTCATTCATTTGAATATAATATAATGTAATATTTATTTTGATTGATCTATACTATATCGATAATTGTCTAGACACGAACCACGTAGGGGTGTTGATATTGTCGTCGCTGTCAGGCGTGTGGCGCCCAATCCAAAATCAATAGCTCCGCTCTGCCCTTGACCATTTCGCCTGCGTTCCAAGATAAACAGAGTTGCGAGCATCAAGATCGTGAACCGAGAGGGAACTTTCTTTCGTCTTTCTTCCATCCATCCCGTCCTTGGGCAGGCCTATTACTTTACGGCTGTTTTCAGAAACATTTGTACGAGATTGTCCGCTGTGATGCAAGGCCAGAACAAAACATGACCCAAAAAAGGTCCAGGATATTTTGTTTCTATTCTATAAGTCCGAACTAAGCTTACGTATTTATTATCACCAAATTGCATACTAATATAACAATCAAACCGACCCGTGGGCTGTAAGAACTTAATAATATAATCAGTAGAAATATAAGTAAAAGGAAAATGTGTGACAATGTGCTGTGTATTTTACAAATTTAGTAAGCAGAGAAAAGTTGTACTAAACTTCATTTGCTGTTATTCTGGAAGTAAATTTTGGTTCAAAAGGCAATAATAAATAAGCAATTAGATAAAATATCGGCTGCACTTGTTCTGTTCTTCCAGTCAACGACATGCTTACCGATAATAATCTCTTATTTGTTGAAAAAAATTATGCCATTAGCACAAGTGGTAAATAAAAATGCATAAAGACGAAACGAACAACAAGTTTAATATTAGAAACAAAATTAATACTAACGAAAAAAAAACAACGTTACTAAACTTGTCATTAGTCTTCATCATGATTTGATGTTTCCCAAGAAGTAATATGGCAATAAAATTCAAGATCTTCTCCTTCAAAATAGTGCATCACTTTTCTTAAGTTAGCAATTTTTAGGTAGTTGATAGGTATTGGGTTTTTGTATGCTGATTTTGTTGTATGTGTATTAGTTTCTTTTGATAGTTTGAAAGTATGGGTGGGCTAGCCATCTATAACAGTGAGCGCGTAAAGTGTGGAAACGTGAGAAAATCTCAAGAACGGTTTGCTATTTTAAAAAATTCTCGAACTCGTTGATTTATAATGATCAAACTACACCTTATGATATCAAATTAATTTTTTTACCTTCAATTGATTTTAACAGATCGCCATTTTTTTAAAATGACAACCCTATTTTTTTAATGAATTTGACAGACCTTTTAATTGTCTTAGTGGTAGCATAATATTTTTATGGCCCTACATAAGAACATTTTCGATAAAGAGACTATTGAAGGTTATCAAATAGAAGTGACAAAATCTTCGCAACCATGTGATCATTGATCATTGATGCAACGTTTACAGTTTCCGAGATATAACCTCAAACTTTTGAATTTGAAATAGAACACCCAGTATATTTTGACATTTTCTGTTACAGTCTTCATTATTATATCAAAAACATCTAGAAATTAAGAAAAACCTTTATC
The DNA here is from genome assembly GCA_963966075.1 of Aphodius sticticus. NCBI lineage: Eukaryota > Metazoa > Arthropoda > Insecta > Coleoptera > Scarabaeidae > Aphodius > Aphodius sticticus. The sequence continues at coordinate 75,570,180 of OZ014509.1, forward strand.
ACTTCGGTCTAAAAATTAAAAAAGTAAACATAGATAACAAAACATTATTACATTTTCTACGGTACTACTCTAGTTGGTTTAGGAGGATTCTCAACCATTGACAAGTACACATTGTTTTAAATTTGATCGGTTTATTTTTTGGTTGTTATTTTTTTGTTATCAATTTTTTCTTTGTGAATTTTTAGACCTAGATAATAAAGGATATTGTTAATTTCTAGATATTTTTTATATAATACTGTAACAAGCGTAGTAACATTGAATAGGCAATGGAAGACTGTAACAGAAAATGTCAAAATATACAGGGTGTTCTATTTCAAATTCAAAAGTTTGAGGTTATATCTCAGAAACTGTAAACGTTGCATCAAGCCACAGACTTCACATGGTTGCAAGATACTTAATTTCAAAATTTCGTTAAATTCGGTCGAGCCGTTCCGGAGATTTTGTCACTTTTATTTCATAACCTTCAATTGTCTTTTTCTCGAAAATTTTCTTATGTAAGGCCATAAAAATATTATGCTACCGACAATTAAAAGATCTATCAAATTCATTAAAAAAAATATAGGGTTGTCATTTAAAAGAAATGACGTGATCAACCGCGCTCCATGCATTGAGTGGAAAAACAGAGTATGTCCTGGACTTATTCTGTTCTTCCAGTCAATGCGTTAAGTACGGTGCCTCTACAGCAGTACTGGTAATATATATGATTATTTTTCATATTTTCGAAAACATCGAGAAATTTTATACAAAATGGCTATCTTAGTTTAAAATGTCAAATTTTGGACTTATTCTGTTCTTCCATTCACCGATTCAATTATTAGTAAACAATATATCATTGGTTGAGACATAGAACAAATTTATTGGCCATCAATAAATTAAGCATGCTAATATTGGTAATATTTTGACTGTAACGAAATCATTGGCTGTCGATGATTGGGTTGAGCAACCTTCTATTGAAGCTAAAGAATCTAATAAATATGAATTTTTCAAACATATCTCAGCATATCATACCTCAAATTGTAACTAAATCGCGATATTGTTCGTTCGTATAACTAACGTATTTCAAGGAAAGCTGGTTAATCGACGGTAAGATTTAAAGGAGAACTGATGAGGACTAATAGTCCGAAACACGTGTATACGGTTGCTTCTTCGATCTTCGTATGACGGAATTGCCCGACAAATACCTTTCTCCTTTAACGTATTTCAATTAGTTCCCTCAGAAAAATTTTCATAACTTCTGTAAAAATGTTTGCATAAATTTCTATCATACCTCAAATTATGGGCAATTAAGTGACCTAGTAGCCCTATGACGCTACTAAGTCTCTTAATTTCCTACAATTTATTGTATGACAGAAACATTTTCTTTCTCTTCTTAAAATTTGAATATACCGTCCTCCAATAACAGAAAAATCACACTCTTAAAGTTGTAATTAGACCTTCGTTTGCAATTAGATCCAATTAGAAATTCGTATCAATTTGTTGAAGAGTGGGTACCTCTTCAAGAAAGCGTACTTAACTGCCATGGGTACAGGAGCGTAAAAGCAAGTGCCCACCTGAGCAAGTTAAACAGTTGGCCAACCTACATGTGCAGATGTGGAGGCCATTATCATCGCAAGCGCGGCTCTCAACAATTGAAGCGTTAGAATGAGAGAGATCTTTTTTTGCCTGACCTTAACCTTGGTTCTTCCTGGAACACTCTTTATTACTCTTTATTTGATTTAATAGTAAACGCGATATGACGTGGTAGAGTAAAATAGAGTAAAATGTGTCATCATTCTAGAGTTCATTGTAGATGGGATTGTAGATTGTCTCATAGTAGGCTGTATTAATACATGGTGATAGATTTAGGACATTGGCCTCTTTCCAAAGAATACTATGGAATACTGAGCCAACTAGGTTTCCTCTATAGACAATGTGGATACATATATTCAGCTATCGTATAATCTTTGAATTTATCGTAGGTGACTGTCTTGTCGTATGTAGGTTGGTATGAATGTATTTTGTTTCTGTAGGTTAATGCTGATTTATAGAATAATGGCAGCTACAGGAAAATGTTGAACCCAATTTTGAAAAGCACAATATGGAACGTATATGGACAACAATATGGAGCTTGTAGAAAATATTAATTATTAGTATATTATTATACAAGTTTTATTGGCGCATGAGTTGTGTATTGTTGTAGTATTGATTGCAGTGAACTGTCAACTTCGTAAATTGGGATAAAATCATGACAAAATCTTATTGTGGATAATTTTACTCTACTTTAGCCTAGAAGTTTTAATAAATAATGTACGGGCAGCAGCTATAATCACAATAGAGCTTGGGAGAACATTATTAACCAGCAACGACTACTGTGATAAAAACTTACATGACAACCAGTGGTAGGATATAGATATAGAAACATAACCTAAAAAGTTAAACTTAAAAATAGTGGTCTAATAATTATAATAGTCAGAATAAAAGTGTTTGGCGGTGACTGATTAGTTTCTTCGAAGAACAAGAACTTACTAAACAATTGTGATAACGCTTAACGTTTAATAGCGGTGTTTACCTAATTCCGCTAGGTAGCCGTTGAGAGTTATATATTTGCACGCTCTTATAATTGAAGCCAATATCTATCTAATTTCGGTGAAGTAGTTTATTAGAATAAATTATACTTAGTAAAATTATATGCGATGGAGGTAACACAAATATTTGCACACAACTAGAACGAAGAAGAATTCTGTCCAAAATGTTACCGAAAACATATACGTTACAATGTTACATAAACTAAGAAATCCTCAACACTTTATATGTACTATAGCTTGCTACGTGTGGATACATATGGGTATATCCAGAAAAGGGTCAACTGCAAGCGAAAAATTCAGACTGGTCCGAATTGTTTTTTATTACTTAATAATTAAGCTTAAATGTGTATATGTTGTAAATATAGAAGCAGTTTCAATTTTCGCTAATTTTGTAATAAATTATAGGCCTGTAATGTTTATATTTTTTTATTGAACCATTTGGCTAATAATATTAACTTTTATCTTTGTGTATTTAGCTTATTAAAAGTAATATCATATTGTTGTTGTTATTTCGACTTTCTCTACTAACAACAACATTTTTCCTCAGAATGTAAAATGGGCGAAGCGAGTTCGAATAACGGATTATTTTTATATTTGATTTTACCTATATCCTAATGTCGCGTCCGTTACAAAAAACCATATTAATTGTTGTCATTAGTCGATAAACATTTGAAATTCAAGCATTCAACATTCAGTTACAAAGCAAGCTTATTCATTTGTTTCAGAAAGCATAAAAATTTACTCACGACAAATCGAAATTAATATTTTATTTATATTTACAATTCGTCGCGTCCATAACCGTAACACTATGAGGCGGCCTTTTGACTTATTTTGTTGCAAAAATCATAACTTTTGAACTAATGAAGATATTTAAAGAAATTAAATTGCATCTGAAAGTATAATATCTTAGCTTTAAAATACAGTAGAACATCAAAAATCCGAACGCGAATAGTTTGTATAATAGATGTATATTTAATCGACTAACGTGTATGTTTCTAGGCATTTTTAGACATTTCTTAACCCTGTGTCATTTTCTAGGTTATTTTCGAAAATCCGAACAATTTGATAATCCGAACCACCTTCGGTCCCAATTAGTTTGGATTATCGGCGCTCTACTGTAAATGGAAGTACAGAGTGCTACAGCAAACAGGGTGCTTGTTGAGATATTTTTGAAAAATGCAAACCATAAAATTTTCAGTAAATACCATTGTAAAATTACTGAAAGTTGATTTATAAAGTTACTGATTTGAAATCTGACCTGTTTAAAGTTGTACGTTGGAACGGTTGTACCTTGAAACAGGTCCGATTTCAAATCAAGTATGCTTAAGGTGTGTTCTGATTAGCGGTAATGGCAGTGGTAGTAGATGCCCTTATAGTATCTCTGATAGGAAGTGTTAGTGACTCAAATTTATGTATATGCAAACTAATATGTGTCACTATCACGGCCGGTGAGAAATACTATAATTTCGTCGTCTACCACTGCCATTACCTACCATTACCACCAATCAGAACGTACCTTTACGTTCTGATTGATCTCGTAGTAGCTCGATCGGTCGGTACTCGGTATAGTAGCGTGTCCAAATTTTACTATATTATTATAACTGAATTAATTTTATGTTAAATTTCTGAAGTAAAGTTAGAGTTGAAATGAACATTATTGTATTTTATGCTTTGGGAAAAACTGTCGCGTCCGAACTTGTACTATACATCATAAAAAAAGCTGAAAGATATTTCCCACATTTCATAAGTCTACCGACAAAAGACATTCTTTGGTCTTCTTTTGCACATAAAACAAAAAGATTTTTTTCTCCAAACATCGCTGAATTTGGAATATTTCTACTCGCGTTAAAAAAACACTTCCATTTTTTTGTCGCGTTCGAACACTTGTTTTTGCTTGTATAATTGCACTTAACTATTTATCCTTCCAATTTTTTTTTGTTTAATATAGCACTCTACTAGTACTTTGCACTAATTAAAATATGCATACGATTTTTCCGTTTCTGTCTTATTTTAAGCTTTGTTAATCGCGTACGAATGTTGCGTCCGTTACCCAGGATATACCCATATTCAATAAACTAATTATTGCGCATATACAATCCCGCGGCAGTATTTTTATTTTTTTGTTCAGGTATATGCAAAACATCCAGTCGCAAAACATTACCGAAAAAATTGTGTACTTCATCTGTTTTTGATCCATTACTGCACCACTTTGTTCAATGGTTTTGACTATACTTTCGGCTCAACATTCTTGCTAGAGACACACTTCATATTGGTTGTCAAAATCGTACGAAATCTAGCATACATAATTGTAGGTACATTTTAATACGGACAACGATGTCAACCAACCGGTTGACGTGGAATCGGCAATGTTTTCGTATAGGTTGCTATATGGTTCAAAAGGATGATAAAGTGTTATACATCAACCGTTCTGATTAACGTAAACAACAAAATGTGCAACGTTGACACTAACATTTATAGAGCCAGCATTACTAATATTTATAGAGCGCTGGTATATTTTTGGTGGTACGGTATTTATTTTGTATATACCTTTGCAAAAAATACAGTGTAATACTGTCAGATAACATATAGCGCCCATTTGCACCAGCTTTATATTGTTTCCTTCACCTTCTACTCCATCTAAAATCTATTTTGTTCAAAAATCTAAAATGCCATATTCAGAACGTCTCTTATGCCATCGGTTCAACAAAAAATAGAAAACCAATTCAATGGTATTATTGTAGCAGAAACACTGTAAGCTCTAGATGCATGTTCGAATCAAATTTCCATCATAACTCACGCTGCGGAACTAATGATTTATGCGTCGATGCTCAGCACTTTCACCACAACAGCTATTGGAGTCTTACAAAAAAAGAAGAAGCTACCATCCGACGAACATCTGTGATTAAGTTCATTGTCTTCAGAGACGAAACTTCACACCCGTGAGATGTACATAGTCTAGAAAATAAAGAAACAAGCTAGAACATTGGTCTGAATTAACAACCCATATATGTACACAAAGGTGTTATATATGCATTAAAAATCGATAGATTTTCTATATTATACTTCACTTTACCTAAGAAAAACTAAACAGTTACTTTACACGGTATAATGAGGCACGCTTCTTACGAAAAAACCTACACGGCAAGGCTTTTATGTGATATCCAGCGAGCTATTAGCACATTGCTCTACGAAGGTGCAAGGTAAAAAAGTCGTTTTGAAATTTTAGCGCAGTTTGAGTTTTAATAGCAGGCCGACCTAGATCCTTTTTCAACTCTTTGTCATGAGAGGATACGTGTCCTCTCGCTGTTTGCACTCGTATACAGAGATAATATTGCAACCTGGTTGGATGTATGAGCCGGAAATAAATGAAGCCGTTTTTTTCTTGTCCTTCGCCCAGTTCGCTTAAAGCACTCTCCCTAAACAGGGAGGGGAGCCACGTGGACTCATTGATCGGCTGATGGGTGGGCGTGAAGCCATCGGGGCCCTTTGGATCTCCCTTTATACGCTCTAATTTCAAGGTAATACAATACGTAATTTATGTTGAAGGGCTTGCCTGAACCACTACCCAATTATGAGTTATAATTTACCTAGAGAAATGTACCTACTTTATTTTACTTCTCAAGAAACGAACTATTGTAAGATAATTTTCTTGTGTTCCTCTACACAATACCATTACTACTAATTCATGGGGTTTGTGAATTTGCTAACTGATGAGTTTGCTGCCTTTTTGCTATTTTCCCTGCAGTTGAATTACTAAATCCGCATAACAAGACCGATTTCTGTTGTGTGTTTAGATTAAAAATTAAAAACTGATTATTTCCTCGTTTATTTTCAGGGCAAAGTATACCTCTTCGATAAGGTATTCAAGCCGAACGCGACGCAGGAGAAGGTCTACAATGAGGCGGCGAAGAGCATCGTATCCGACGTGCTGGCAGGATACAACGGCACCATTTTCGCGTACGGTCAGACGTCGTCCGGTAAGACGCACACCATGGAGGGCGTCATCGGGGATCCATCGAAGCAGGGCATCATCCCTCGCATCGTCAACGACATCTTCAATCACATCTACGCGATGGAAGAGAATCTCGAGTTCCACATCAAGGTGTCCTATTTCGAAATCTACATGGACAAAATCAGAGACTTGCTAGATGGTAGGCAATCCTTCCTTCTTCCACCTCTTCCCTTCTTCCTCCGCCTTACTTCTTCCTTTTGCTTTCTTCTTGCTCCTCCTTTCCACTCCTTCCTTCCTTTTTGTTTCTCCTTCCTTCTTTCTCCTTCCTTCTTCTTTCTCCTTCCTTCTTCCTGCTACTTCCTTCTTCCTCCTCCATCCATCTTCCACATTTTTCCTCCTTCTTCCGTCTTCCTCCTTCCTTCTTCCTCCATCTTCTTCCTTCCACCTACTTCCTCCTCCTTGCGTCTTCCTCCTCCTTCCTTCTTCCTCCTCCTTCCTTCTTCCTCCTCCTTTCTTCTTCCTCCTTTCTTTTTGTTTCTTCTTACTTCTTCTTTCTCCTTCCTTCTTCCTTCCTTTTTGTTTTTCCTTCCTTCTTCTATCTCCTTCCTTCTTCCTCCTACTTCCTTCTTCCTCCACCATTCTTCTTCCACGTTCTTCCTCCCCCTTCCGTCTTTCTTCTTCCTCCATCTTCTTCCTTCCACCTTCGTCCTCCTGGTTGCGTCTTCCTCCTTCCGTCTTCCCTCTTCCTTCTTCCTCCTCCTTCCTTCTTCCTCCTCCTTCCTTTTTGTTTCTCCTTCTTTCTTCCTCCTCCTTCCTTTTTGTTGCTTCTCCCTTTTTCTTTCTGCTTCCTTATTCCTCCTACTTCCTTCTTCCTCCTCTTCCTCCTCTTTCCTTCTTCCTCCTTCGTCCACATTTTTCCTCCTCCTCCCTTCCTTCTTCCTCCATCTTCTTCCTACCTTCTTCCTCCTCCTTGCGTCTTCCTCCTCCTTCCGTCTTCCTTCTTCCTCCACCTTCCTTCTCTTCCTCCTTCCTTTTTGTTCTCCTTCTTTCTTCCTCCTCCTTCCTTTTTGTTTCTTCTCCTTCTTCTTTCTCCTTCCTTCTTCCTCTTACTTCCTCCTTCCTTCCTTTTTGTTTCCCCTTCCTTCTTCTTTCTTCCTCCTCCATCCTTCCACTTTCTTCCTCCCCCTTCCGTCTTCCTCCTTCCTTCTTCCTCCATCTTCTTCCTTCCACCTTCCTCTTCCTTGCGTCTTCCTCCTCCTTCCGTCTTCCTCCTCCTTCCGTCTTCCTCCTTCCTTCTTTCCACCAACCTTCTTCCTCCTCCTTCCTTTTTGTTTCTCCTTCTTTCTTCCTCCTCCTTCCTTTTTGGTTCTTCTTCCTTCTTCTTTCTCCTTCCTTCTTTGTCCTTCCTTCTTCCTCCTACTTCCTTATTCCTCCTCTGTCCTTCTTCCTTCGTCCACTTTCTTCCTCCTCTTTCCGTCTTTCTCATTCCTTCTTCCTCCACCTTCTTTCTCTCACCTTCGTCCCCCTTCCGTCTTTCTCATTCTTGCCTCCTCTACATTTCTTCTTCCCCCCTTCCTTTTTGTTTCTCCTTCCTTCTTCCTCCACCTTCTTTCTTTCATCTTCTTCCTCCCCCTTCCGTCTTCCTCCTTCTTGCTTCCTCCACCTTTCTTCTACCTCCCCCTTCATTTTTGTTTCTTCTTCCTCCTTCCTTTTTGTTTCTCTTTCCTTCTTCCTCCTACTTCCTTCTTCCTCCTCCTTCATTCTTCCACCTTCTTCCTCCCCCTTCCTTCTTCCTCCACCTTCTTTTTTCCACTTTCTTCCTCCTTCCGTTTTGTTTCTCCTTCCTTCTTCATCCTACTTCCTTCTTCCTCCTCCTTCCTTCTTCCTCCTCCTTTCTTCCTCCACCTTCTTCCTCCTCCTTTCTTCTGCCACCTTCTTCCTCCTCCTTCCGTCTTTCTCCTCCCTTCTTTCTCAACCTTCCTTCTTCCTCCTCCTTCCTTCTTCCTCCTCCTTCATTCTTCCTACTCCTTCCTTGTCCTTCTCCTTCCTTCTCCTCCTTCCTTATTCCTCCATCTTCCTTCTCCTTCCTTCTTCCCCATTCTTCCTTCCTTGTCCTCCTTCTCCTTCCTTCTCCTCCTTCCTTATTCCTCCATCTTCCTTCTCCTTCCTTCTTCCCCATTCTATCATCATCCTCCTTCCTTCCTTCCGAAGGTTTGACGATTAATCTAACAAATACTCATTCTTCTTTCAGTTTCCAAGGTAAATCTAAGCGTACACGAGGATAAAAATAGGGTACCGTTCGTAAAAGGAGCGACAGAAAGGTTCGTCTCAAGCCCCGAGGAAGTTTTCGAATCGATCGAAGAGGGTAAATCGAATAGGCATATTGCAGTAACCAGTACGTATTCACCATTGTTTACCTATCCAACATTCTAACACCATTGATTCTTCCCCACCGCGTACAGACATGAATGAGCACTCGTCACGTTCCCATTCAGTATTCCTAATTAACGTAAAACAGGAGAACCTCGAGAACCAGAAGAAGCTCTCCGGCAAGCTGTATCTGGTCGATTTGGCCGGTTCGGAAAAGGTATCGAAGACCGGCGCCGAAGGTACCGTCCTCGACGAGGCGAAGAACATCAACAAATCGCTCTCGGCCCTCGGTAACGTAATCAGTGCCTTGGCCGATGGCAATAAGACCCATATACCGTACAGAGATTCGAAATTGACGCGTATCTTGCAAGAATCGCTCGGAGGCAACGCCAGGACGACAATCGTGATATGCTGCTCTCCGGCCAGCTTCAATGAATCCGAAACGAAGTCGACGTTAGAATTCGGCAAACGGTAAGCGTTTGGAGACGTATTTTCTGGCCCATTTCCAATTTTAATATTCCAATTTCTAGCGCTAAAACCGTTAAGAATGTCGTATGTGTCAATGAGGAACTCACAGCTGAGGAATGGAAGAGGAGATACGAAAAGGAGAAGGAAAAGGTGGCTCGCCTCAAGGGTAAGGTCGAAAAGCTCGAGGCTGAACTACAGAGGTGGCGCAGTGGAGAAACCGTCACTGCCGATGAACAGGTCATACTCAACGAAGAAACCACCACGCCGGTCGCAAGCATGGAAGAAAGCACCACCACTACCATAGGTACCTACCATCTTCTTTCATTTTAACATCTCCAATCGTTATTTTTCTTAATGGTTTGTTTGTCTTCAGCTGGTCCAATGCCGGCCACACCAGCTTTGATGATTGGCTCGACGCTCGGAAGCGAAGAGCGACAGAAGTTGGAACAGGAAAGGGAGAGGCTCTACCAGCAGTTGGACGAGAAGGACGAGGAGATCAACCAGCACAGCCAGTTCGTCGAGAAACTGAAGGAGCAGATCATGGAGCAGGACGAGCTCATCTTGAGCACGCGACGCGACTACGAAACGCTACAAGGCGAGATGAACCGCATCCAACAGGAGAACGAGAGCGCCAAGGAGGAGGTCAAGGAGGTCCTGCAAGCGTTGGAAGAACTGGCCGTCAACTACGATCAGAAATCTCAGGAAGTCGATATGAAGAACAAAGAGGTTTGTGCATTATTTCATTATTCTTCCACCTTGCTTATTTCTTTCTCCTTCCTTCTACTTCTTTCCTTCTTCATTCGTTCTCCTTCCTGCTTCCCTCTCCTTCCTTCTTCCTCCTTCCTTCTTCTTTCTCCTTTATTCTTCTTCCTTCATGCTTCTTCTCCCTTCCTTCTTCCTCCTCCTTCATTCTTCCCGCTCCTTCCTTGTTCCTCCTCCTTCCTTCTTCCTACTCCTTCCTTGTTCCTCATTTCTCCTTCCTAGTTCCTCATTTCTTCTTCCTTCTTCCTCCTTCCATCTACTTTCTCCTTCATTCTTCTTCCTCCTTCATTCTTCTCCCTTCTTCATTCTTCTTCCTCCTTCCTTCTTCCTCCTCCTTCCTTCTTCTTCCTCATTTATTCTTCTTCCTCCTTCCTTCTTCCTCCTCCTTCCTTCTTCTTCCTCATTTATTCTTCTTCCTCCTTTCTTCTACTTCCTCCTTCATTCTTCCTCCTTCATTCTTCTTCCTCCTTTCTTCTTCCCTCTCCTTCCTTCTTCTTCCTCCTTCCTTCTTCTTTCTCATTTATTCTTCTTCCTTCATGCTTCTTCTCCCTTCCTTCTTCCTCCTCCTTCATTCTTCCCACTCCTTCCTTGTTCCTCCTCCTTCCTTCTTCCTACTCCTTCCTTGTTCCTCATTTCTTCTTCCTTCTTCCTCCTTCCATCTACTTCCTCCTTCATTCTTCTTCCTCCTTCATTCTTCTTCCTTCTTCCTCCTCCTTCCTTCTTCTTCCTCCTTTATTCTTCTTCCTCCTTTGATCTACTTCCTCCTTCATTTTTCCTCCTTCATTCTTCTTCCTGCTTCCTTCTTCCTCCTCCTTCCTTGTTCCTCCTTCTGCCTCCTTCCTTCTTCTTTCTCCTTCCTTCTTCCTCCTTTATTCTTCTTCCTCCTTAATTCTCCTTCCCCTTCCTTCCTTCTCACCCTCCTTTCTCTTTCTTCCCCCTTCCTTCTTCGTCCTCCTTTATTCTTCTTCCTTCATGCTTCTTCTCCCTTTCTTCTTCCTCCTTCTTCCTACTCCTTCTGTGTTCCTTTCTTCTTCCTTCCATCTACTTCCTCCTTCTATCTACTTCCTCCTTCATTATTCTTCCTCCTTCATTCTTCTTCCTCCTTTATTCTCCTTCCTGCTTCCTTCTTCCTCCTCCTTCATTCTTCCTCCTCCTTCCTTCTTCCTCCTCCTTCCTTCTGCCTCCTTCCTTCTTCCTCCTTCATTCTTCTTCCCCCTTCATTCTTTGTCCTCTTCCTTCCTTCTCCCTCCTCCTTTCTTCTTCAACCTCCTTCCTTCTTCTTTTCCCCTTCCTGCTTCCTTCTCCTTCCTCCTTCTATTTTCTTTCTTCTTTCTTCCTTCATAAATTAGGTAAGAAAGAAATTGCATGGTACCAATTCTTTAGGTTGAATCGCTATCCGAAGAAGTAATGCAGAAAACGGCTACGCTGAATTCGACTGCGTCCGAGCTGCAGCAGCTCAAAGATATGAGCACGCACCAGAAGAAGCGCATCTCAGATATGCTGTCGAACTTGCTGAAGGAGCTGGGCGATATCGGGACGACTCTGGGCGGAGAGAGCGTGGACATGAAGATTTCGAACGACTCGTCGAAACTGGAGGAGGAGTTCACGGTGGCGAGGCTGTACATCTCCAGGATGAAGAGTGAGGTGACCAATCTGACGGCGAGGTTGCACGAGATCGAAGGCTCGCAGCAGGACAGCAACAAGAAGGTCACCGAGTACGAGAAGGAACTCGGTGAGTGCAGGCTGTTGATCTCCCAGCACGAGGCTAGGATGAAGAGTCTCCAGGAGAGCATGAGGGAGGCCGAGAATAAGAAGAGATCGTTGGAGGAGAACGTGGATGCCCTGAGGGAGGAATGCGCCAAGCTTAAAGCTGCCGAACAGGTAAGTTTCGTCAATTTGGTATGGGTTTGTGATTTTTGTGATAAACGTAAATTGTGTAGGGGAATATACCAGCCCGACAAATTAGGTATTTGCAACGACCACTCAGCATGACAGACTTTTCTTTTTTCATTTTTACGTTTACGAACTATGGTATATTTGATGTGCACATGATATTGTCAGTAAAACACGCATATTGTTATTCGAATACATATTTTGCTGTTCTGGTGCATAAATTTGTTGTGGGCAAGCCTAAGTTGTCGTGCTGAAGAATGGCAGCTAATGTTGTACTTCTTTTTATAAAGGTCCAAAGTGCTACTGAGAGTGAAAAGAAAGAAGCTACCGAGTTACGAAGAGCTCTTGAGCAACAGATGGATCAACTGCGTGACGTCCATCAGAAACAAGTGGCCAGTTTGAGGGATGAGATCTCTGAAAAGCAGCAGTTAATTAGTGATCTTAAAGAGTACGTATTTCTGGGGGGGAAAATTTCCTTTTTTAATAAAAATTGTACGTTTTTTCAGTTCTAGCCAGAAGCTCCAACTGGCTCAGCAACAGTTGCAAGCCGATTACGACAAGGTGAAGACAGAAGAGGCGGAGAAGTCGCAAAAACTTCAGGAATTGATGTCAGTAGACTCGTTAAAGTATAAACGCTCAATCCCGTGTTCCGATACTAATAAGTCCTATTCCGCTCAGTACAATCCCGATCCCGTCTATATCGCGCGACCGAAGTCGGACGCCTGGGCCGAATTTATGCCGTACAAAGACGAATGCAAGAAACGCAAAAATTCATTCTCGCCGGCAAAAACGCGCAAAGAACAGCTAAATAATATCACAAAATTGGCCAAGATGCATCATCATTACCCCATGTCGGTCTTTCACATACACACGCTGCATTTGCATTTGTTTATCTCGCTGACGTTGCTTCTAGTGACACACAAGTGTCCGCATTACATTCTAGTATTATAAGTTTAAAAAAAGTAAACTAACGAAAAGAGCATGAAACAAAAAAAGAAATTGTATAACATATATCAAAGAAACGATAGATAGTGATATTAATGATAAAGCGTTTAAGTTAATTTAATTTTTTTTCGTATTATTTTTTTGCCGGTCGGGGATTAAGATTAAAAAATGCTTTAATTTTTTAGTTACGCCTTACTTGTCCATTTCCTAGTCGAATAACTAACTTTTCTCTAATCCTGTGATCGTTTTTACTTAATTATACTTTTATTTTCGTTTATTTTTTCGCATCACTACACACCACCGTTTGGTTAAGTTTTATTTTTAACTGAGACGTGCAATAATAATAATAACCTTAAATAGTAATAATAACTTTAAATAATAACTTTAACGTAACGACACAAGCGCAATAACTTTTTTATTGTAGCGACAAAACGTTTGGTGTTTTCGATATCTAGTCATCTAAGAAATCTATGATAAGAAACATTCCTTTCACTTCTTATTATTTTCTTGGTTTTGTTATTTCCTTTACATTTCAGTATTAACTTTATAACGTATATTTTAACGACACAAGCGCAATAACTTTTTATACTTTTTTTTTTTTTTTTTAACTTTTTTGTATACAACGCACGTATTACGAGGCATTTATTTATGTTGTAGTATATTGTTTTTTTTAATCAGTAATGAATGTATTAAGAACGCAAGAATTATTTACAGACATTTTCCGTCTGGGTAAACTTAGTCTGTACATAACCTCTGTAAATAATGTTACCCTAGATACATGTAAAAAAAGAAACCCGTTGTTGATTCTAAAAAATATGTAAATAACAAAAAAAAGTTGCAATATTTTTAAAACGTGATATTTTTCGATGTTCCGTAAAAAACGGGATGATTATGTAATTAATAAATAACTGTACATAACAAGTAATATTAACTCAGAAACTGTTATATCGAGGGAGAATAACTTAAGATAATAATGACCGTAACGTTATTTTTAGACAATATTTAGTCGTAACTACTCGTGTTCCGCAACTACGGTATATTTTTGGAAACTATCATGTAAGAAAACGCGGCTTATAAGTTTAATTTAAAAAAAAAATGAAACCTAACCAAACACCTCCGTGAGCGTAACGGTGGTGGTGTGGGGCGTGATGCTGAAAGTGACTGTATTCTTCAGTGCGACGAACGAACGCAGGGAACAGGCCAGGAAGGACCTCAAAGGACTCGAGGACACCGTCGCCAAAGAACTACAGACATTGCACAACTTACGCAAGCTCTTCGTTCAAGATTTGCAGGTTAGTTTCAATAGAATTTATCGGAAGAGGGAACTCTACAAAATATCTGAATTTGAGATTTCGACACCCTTCTTAAACAAAAGAATGTATATATAGTCAAACTTCAATAAGTCGAACTTCAATAACTCGAATTTTTGATAACTCGAATCAAATTTTTTTTTTTGTTAATGAGCATAAGATGCTATATTGAAACTAATCTAAAAGATTAACCATCAATTTAAATCTGAACTCTTAAAACTAGGTACTTGTCTCTAATAGGCTATCCACTGATGTCCCTATATTTACTTTGTCCCAAACAAGAAGCTCTAACACTTCACTCACTGTACTCTGCTTTTTACACATTCACTGATTCACTAGTTCGAAGGGTTTAGTTCTTTTTAGTCTTCTCACTAGACTGGTTGTCCAGTAGCTGCAGGGCCTCTACATTCACGTGATGGCTTAGGCGAGATTCATGCTTAGAGGCAAATCTTTTTATCTCTTGGATGACTTGTTGGACACCAAGATCACGGTGCAGGTCACTATTCCGTATGTACCAATGAGCGTTAACCATATTCCTTAGTACTTTATTTTGGAAAATCTGGATTCCTTGCATATTGGAGTTTTTTGCGCAGCCCCAAAGCTGGATGCCGTATAACCAAATCGGTTTTCGTACTTGGTTGTAAACTTGTAGTTTGTTCTGTACTGACAACTCAGAGTTTCTTCCCAGAAGCCAGTACAGTTCTCTGTATTTGAAACCAAGCTCTACTCTTTTCTTCTTAACATGTTCTTTCCACCTTAGTTTTGTATCCAGAGTCATACCCAAATACTTTGCAGTGTTCGCATATGGAACTATGGCATCGTTAATCTTGACATGAGGTATGTCCTCGATTGTTTTGTTTGTAAAGTTAATGTGGACAGATTTCAGTTCGTTGAGCTTGGTCTTCCATTTTTTGGTCCATTTATATATTTTATTACTAGCTTGTTGAAGATTCCTGGTAGATTCATCAATAGTTGACCCCACTGCCATTAGAGCCGTGTCATCTGCGAATGTGGCGACTGTTACATTTTCCATCTGTGGAAGGTCACTTGTATATGGTAGATAGAGAATTGGTCCCAATACACTACCCTGGGGTACCCCAGCTTTGACTTCTTTTAGTTCCGAGTATTCATCAATCTGTTTTATTCGGAATACTCTATCAGATATAGAGGATGTTAGCAGCTCGACGTATTGTAAAGGTAGCATACTCTTTAGTTTGTGTATCAATCCTTCGTGCCAAACCTTATCGAAAGCTTGTGTCACATCAAGAAAGATTGTTAAGCAAATAAGCTTTTCTTCTAATGCTTTCTCTATGATATCTGTTATTCTATGGACTTGATCTATAGTGGAATGCTTTTTTCTAAAACCGAATTGGTGATGAGGAATTAGTTCTTTTCTCTCAATGATAGGTTTCATTCTCTTTAGAAGCAACTTTTCAAAGAGCTTCGATATCATTAATAACAGTGATATTGGACGATATGATTTGGCCTCGGTCGGTGGTTTGCCTAGTTTTGGTATCATGATAACTTCTGCTACTTTCCAGACATGTGGGACGTATTTTAATCTGAACGATGCATTTATTAGGTACGTCAGCATAACAATACCTTTCTTAGGTAATTGCTTCAGAACTTCTCCTGTGATAAGATCATATCCAGGTGCCTTCTTTGGATTCAGGTTTGTCTTGATTTCTCTGGCAACTTCCTTTGGAGTAACTAGCTGTATGGCTTCTCCATCATAGGTTATATCTTCATCCGTGATTGGCTCTGATTCGATGTTATGGGGCTGGAAGATTTCTGTTCGATGTTCTGCAAAAATTTCATCCTTCTGTTTATTGTCTCTTGCCCAGGTACTGTCTCTTCGTCTTATAGGTGGGACATGGGCCACTGGCCTCTTGTATTTCCTCACTGCTTTCCACAGCGAGTAATCTGTTTCTTTATCTGGAGTTAATAGCTTAATAACAATGAAGCTTTTTTGAAAATTAAAATAAAAAGTTCCCTTATCAGTCAGAAATAACCAACTTTTTACCCAGAAATAAAAAGAATGTACATATGGACAGTGTACACTTTTCAGCATAGGAAATCCGTAGCAAACCCAACTTATGGTGTTATTCTTGAGTAAAAATACACATATGAGTACATTTCAAAGTACATATGTAAATATGTGTATGTAATGCATTTTTACTCTAATAAATGCACACATAAATATTATATACATATTACGTCTTTAATTTAATAACTTGAAGTCTTGATAACTTGAACTTTTTTTGTGGCAAGTCATGGTTCGAGTTATCGAAGTTCGACTGTATTAGGTAGATCGCCGAAGTTGGTAGATCACCGAGATTCATAGGTTAGTTTGAATACAATGTATCGGAAGAGATAAACAAAATGCGCGGTTTTTATAATTTCAATCACCTTTCCGAACGAAAAAAAAGTACTCAAGTACTCTGGTAGAAGAGGAAATCTTTTCACAGTGTTGTTTTCTTTCTTTCAAGGCTCGAATTAAGAAGGCTGCAAATCCAGACGACAACGAAGAAGATGGTGGTTCCCTGGCCCAAAAGCAGAAGATTTCCTTCTTGGAGAACAATTTGGATCAACTGACAAAGGTCCACAAGCAATTAGTTCGCGATAATGCCGACCTAAGATGTGAGCTTCCCAAGTTGGAGAAACGTTTGAGAGCCACTATGGAGCGCGTGAAAGCGCTGGAGACGGCTCTAAAGGAGGCGAAGGAGGGGGCCATGAGAGACCGTAAAAGGTACCGTAGCGTAGATTTTGATCTATTGCTATATGTAGAATGTAGATGCTGTAGTAGTAATTTTATGATGATGTGTAGAAGCCAGAGTAGACCGAGTGTATGGACTAGGAGTAGGAAATTGTTGTTGACGTGCGTCATTTTAATGGTGATCTTGAGACTGGTAAATTTTAGGAATAATAAGACGTCGGGATGTCATTGGTTCGGTTACGAAGGTATTGATGCTCTTTTATTTTTTTTGGGAATTTGGGGAATACGGCTTCTTGTATGCTTCTATAATTTCATCGCATGTGCAGATTATATCAATATCACTGGTAACACATATTTTTTTTTATATTAATGCTATACAGTCTCAATATCATCACTCTTTTTTTATGTAAAAGAAATGGAATTACATTATTTTCTAATTTTAACGGTTTCATCATTCATAATGACTGTTCATGTTCATTGGATTGCGCTTTTATCATCAATGAAATGAGTCACTGTTGTCTAGCTAGATGTATACCATATATAGGATGTTTCTGAAGTAACAGCTAACCGTCAGAGCCGAAGAAGCAATTTTGCTCAAATAACATATAGTCCTTTTCAAAGTTTTAGATACGAACAAAATTGCTTTAAATAAATCCAATGTCTGATGTGAACGGGCCATAATCAAACACAATGCGTTACCTAGCAGCGGCAACCGTTTCACCGTTTAATTGTCAAAATAACCTTCTGCTAACATAAAAAATGTGCGCTAGACTCAACTATGCCGTTGGTCTGTGTGTTGAGATTTGATCTATAATTGACGATCTAATGCATAGTTGAGCACTAGAAATAAAATAACAATGCCAAACGTCAAAATATCGCGCACCTAACCTAACCTATTGACACGGTGTAGAGTGGTTTCTAACTCAGAAGAATACATCCGGTTTAGTAAAAGCGCGTGGCGGGAAACAAAATTGACGTCGACAGCTCCATAAAAGACAGTGGCGTCTCGTTCCAAGAGGGGTTTAAAATAAGAGAAATCTCATTTATGGTAGATATTTCAAAGTTTAACGTACTGTAGCTTTTTGCAACTTTATTTCATACGTATGCCCAGATCAATTCAATTGCAATGGGCTACAGGTAACCACAATAATGTTACTTCATTGCTTCCGATTTACATAATTCCGATAAAATCTAATAGAAGTACCTTCTCTAACGACGTGACGTACTTGCGCGCTGTACCAAAATTATATTGCATATTTAAGTCGCGTTATAAAATTAATGAACATCTGAAATGTGTTTGTATTTCAATAGTCTCATTAAACAAAATTTAGCGATTGTTTTTGTATCTGTCCCGTTATCGTGCTTGTTGCCGAAATATCTGAGATATATTGTGTTTATAGCCTTTATTGCAAAGAAAATTAGTAAAATACAAAAGCCAATCTGTAGACAAGATCTTGAGTTATACTCTCTGTAAATTTGAATTTTTTTAGGCAAGTGGTTTAGAAGAAAAAAATTTTGAAAGACGAGTGTTTATTAAAAAGTGCTAAAATTGGGTACGTTTTTACAGTTCTCCCGCGCTTCTGTCCAAACCTAGGGGCAGAAAAGTTTGATAGTTAATCATGTTATGTAGAAATGACTCAGGAGTATAACACACTTCATTTCAATTTTTTTTGTTTAGTCGTTGTAGAGTTACGGGCTTTCAAACACAGGGCTTAATACTTTTGCAACCTATAGTAGTAGATAACGCAAGCGGCAGTTGTCGAATTACTTTGTAAGATGTCACCAAACAACATAACCTATATTATTAGAAGATTAGAGTGTTGTGATAACCGCAGCACAGGACCGGACTCCAGTTTTATTTATTAGTTTTGAAGGGAATGCGAAGAATATGCGATATTTGATCAAAAGAAAGTTATTTCAGAAACATCCTGCATGTGATCTCGAATAAATAAACCGACCTAACCTCACATTTCTCGTTTCACTATTGAGCCCTGTGTTGAAGGCTCATAATTTTGAAACTACCAAACAATATCTTAGTAACAAGTTACAAGAAACAAATAACTTTATAAATTCTTCATACTTATGTGGTAAACTACATTTTTTTGTTGTATAAATTTTTATACATCTACTGTAACGAACGAATTTATGTTGTGTCTGGTTAGGTACCAGTACGAGGTGGACCGTATTAAGGAGGCTGTGCGTCAGAAGAATCTGGCCCGGCGTGGTCCGGTAGCACAGATCGCTAAACCGATCAGGGCAGGCCAACAGCACCACGCTGTACTATCGGGTGGGGGGATCCGAGTAGGTCCCGGCATCCAGTCGCAGCGGATCATGCCGGACGAGGCGCAGAAGCGCAAGTCCGTCATCGCCAGCGGAAACAGAGGTAAGATTTTGCAGTAGATTACGGAAACTCTAGTATATATTTTAGTTGTTATTAGAAAAAGTGTTAATTTAAAATTTAAGAGTTTTTACTTCCTTTTAGGAAGAACCAATGTTTATTATTATTTATTATATTGACAATTCATTATTATAATAGTTATTTCTGTTTGCAAATTATGTTTTAATTTCATTGTTTTCTAAATAAAATGTTTAGTATTTTATAAGAATACTGAATGTCTGTAGTTAAAAATACAACTTCTTATATTATTTAACACTTTATAGGCTGTTTAGTGTTAATAGACAAACGAATAGCGTCATAGTCTTTTTTTAAATCTAACATGATATTCTGAACATCAAATTTTATTATAGGTTAATAATATGGTGACATACAGGCGGGATGTAAATTTTAAATAAATCAAAAATTACAGCCACAGCCTGGATTTGAACCAGGCACCTTTGCGTCTCTAGCACAATGCTCTCCCATCTGATTTTTTTCTTTTATTTAAATTTTACATCCCGCCTGTATGTCACCATATTTTATTAACCTGTAATATTACTTTGACATAGTTGTCGTTAAACATTTTCATTTATAAAATTATATCTTCTATGTTTATCACAGTGTTATGATGTATGTATTTTCTATTTATTGGTTATGTTAGTAAATATTTTAAATGGCTGCAACTTTTTGAAAGTGAAGAAAAAAGCATTTACTTTTTTTGGGGATAAAGTGGGACAACCTGTATCTCATAATTAGTATAATGATTGTGTATATCTCAAAGAAGAAATTAACTTCTTGTCTATTAGTATTAGTAATGTCTTGTGTTCGTAATTTTATGTCAAACTCTAAAATATATTGATGTTTTAGATAAAATTGAATACTAATTTTCTCGGAAAATGATAGTATTTTTTTGTGGAAAAATGGTTATTTATTACCAAAATTATTAGCTTCAAAATTTTCTATCAGGAAAGGAGGGACCAAAACTGGAAGGAAAAATAACATAAAAAATGAAAGTTCAACTTTAAATACTGTCGCCACATTTTATTAGAAAATATAATAAAAATCTGTAAATTTTTGTACTGAGGAAGCAACTTATCTGTAGAAACCTAACCTTACATTATCAAAGTTAGTACAAGAAAAACAAAATCTGATGTGGCAAGGCACATGAGTTTATCATACTATAAATAAAGTTAGTAGTTTAGCTGCATGACATTCTATTTGATCGAGATCGATCCTGTCTGCATTAAAATATATAATATAGTATAATAATATAGTTAGCCAAGATTTGACAGATATATCGATTCTATTGACAGTAGGTATTGTCAAAGCATCAGTGTTTGACACTACCTACTGTAATTAGAATGAAAATATCTGTCAAATCCTGGCTAACTAGTTTTATATTAATGCAGACACGACCGACCTCAATCAAATACAATTTGCTAATGCAGCTAAACTATTAATTTTACCAAAAAATTTCATACACATAAATTATACAAAATTTCCTCTACTTTAATTTAGTATTTAACTATTTTAACGAAATTACAAAAATGGCGGCTCATTTGCAAAATCCTTGAAAAAGGGTTTGGAGTAAACATGCAGTTCCTTTGGACCCTTTTGAACAAAAAGCCTTTCAAGCTCTAAGTTTGGTCACCTTTAGTAGTTTTTCCGGAATCGTCGCCACAAAAGCAGGTACACACACACACACACACACACAAACAATAGTTTATCATACTGCATATGATAAAGTAAAAATCATCAATAAACAAATTAAAATGAGATGTTCATTAATAATCTGTCTGATTCAGATACTAATTTAATTTTCTCTAACGGACGCATTGTACCTACATTTGACTTTGCCAATTCTTAAAAGCAGGGAGTTTTATTGCGAACGAATTTATTTTATTAAGTTCCAACCTCCACGCCTGACTCCTCTTGGACAGAGGTGGACAGAGGTTATGTATTTTACGTGCGGTTACGAGCACGGTTACGTGTATGTTACTTTTCGGAGGAAAATCGATATTTAACAAGAACACGCAAGACGTCATACCGTTGGTAACATTGGAAGACACGACTTGAGCAATCCTTCTAAGTTCTAATCTAAGGTATGTTCGATTGCTGGCCGCGATCTTTTACAACTGAGCGCGTTCTGTTCTTTTTGATCGCAAATTTGAAATACTTGCTTCCTATTGGTGGAATCAGTTTGGCTCAGACGTCAAACGAGCAATCGAACTGCACTTTAGCCAACTGAGCGCTAATCAGATTGAACAGAACTAAGCGCGGCCAGCAATCGAACACTACTAAGATCAAATGTTCTTGGGTTGGTACCTCTCTTTGAAACTGTGAAGACCACTTGCTATTTTTATTAATTTGTGAGGTTAGGTTTCCGCAGAGATAACACATACCTATTTTTTTGTGAGAAACTGACAGTTTCAGAGATAATTGCAAACAAAATAAGTGTTTACTCCATTCAACTGAAACTTTAAGACAACAATAATACCAAGTTTCATCAAAAACCTACCGCAGTGAGTTAAAAACACATGATTTGACATAAAATTACCGAGATACAAAAATTATCAAAGTGACTTCTGTTTTATGATTTCTATTTGTCTGTTTTAGATGAAAGTTGAAGAGAGTGAGATAGAGGTGCTTCAATCACTATTTAGTAAGCATGTAACAGTAAGAAAAAAGGAGTTAAAATGTTAAAAATAAAAATTAATAGACGTGTAATACCAAAAATATACCGTATGTCTATGTAATAATAAACAAAAATTGAGGCGATGTCGTCACTCGTAGTGAGCTCACTTCCTTCCGAGGTACATCTTTTATTTTGTCAATTATTTCTATTTATTTGCCGTTTGACAACCGATAACCTAATATAACCTAAAAGTTTGCGCACTGCGTGTGACGATGTTATTATACCATGCTTATCTGCTTCTATTTTTCGGATAGAATAAGGTGCACATGACTTCTACACTATCTACAGTATATCTAATTGAGAAATATAGGTCAGACGTGAATTATGTTTCATTACGAATTTATAATTTGAATTATTCATCGTGAAATTTTGACACCAACTTAGATATATGATAAGAACGCGTCGTGCTACGATATTGCAAATATTTTTGGTAGTTCCGGCAAGCCTGTGTTATTTATTTAAAACTTAAACTTACTAAACGATTTTTTCAACAAAAACAAACAAAAAAATAATTGTAATATCTGATTATTTCAGAATGCTTGATTGTCTAGCAAATTGGTGTCTATAGTATTGTTTTAATTTATAAAATTAAATGCTACTGGATGTTTGTGGGGTAATTATAAATAATTTAAATTAATTTTAATCGTGAAAAATACAGCATCCTTTATTTTGTATATTTATGTATGTAATGCAGTGAAAGTTTAATTTAAAAAGATGATGGTACTAATATCTTAAAGGATGATTAAAAAAGCTGATTAGTTTAGAATACAGAGCACACTTCTTTCTATTAAGTTAGCGAATTTTTTTATTATTATAGTGAATTGTACCGATTTTTTTAATGTCAAATTATTACGACATGTATATTTTCCCAGTTCTTCTTAATAATTGTACATTTACTGTAATTTTCATAATTTGTTCCTCAATCTCTTAAACAAAATTATTTTGGATAAAAACGTCCAAAGAACTAGCTTAACTGGTTTAAGCTTGCAGTTTATTTGCCGTTTGATTCCATTATTGTTCCCAGCGCCACCTATGCGTGCAAACAGGGACTTCATATTTAACTCGTGTGATATGTTTTTTTAAAGAAGAAAATGATAGTATTAATTTCTAAAAAGATACAGTTTTGTGACGCAACGCAAGAATTCTTGCTGGTTTACTTCAATTTTTTCGGTCTCGTAACAATAATAAAACAATATCTAACAAAAAAAATTCTTTATCATTTTAAAGAAATAATTCAGTTTTTTTTTATTTTTATAACAAATTCGAGCTACCACCACGTAAAAATGTGTTCAAAGATCCGTTTATTTCCAAAATAATAGAACTAAACTTTTCAATCATTTATTTTTGTTCAAAATTATATCAATTTTATTGTAACGCTTAATTAATTTTAAAAAAAAATAGTCGGAATACATAGTATTTATCAAAATTTAAATTTGACGGGTCTTACCTTATAATAAGATGGTGTGGAAACAATAAAAACAAAATTTGTCTTAATTAATACTAAATAAACCAACAAGAATTCTTACGATGTGTCACTACATCCTCAATATTGTTTATACTATTAATTTATTTGTATTTTAAATAATTATAGGTAAAAAATCTATTCATTAAAACAAGACAATTTTGCACCTCATGAACTTTTGTTGTTTAGAAATTTGATCGATAAACACTAATTGAATTAATTTGTCATTTATGTTAAATTAATTTTGTTTATTGTTTCATCTTTGTATGCTTTTGTAGGGAATATAAAGAAAATGTTGGATGCATTTATAAATTAATAAATATTAATAATCTGTAATCTGTAAAGCATAACTTTGAGATAATTTTTTTTATAGACATGTCTCCATTATTTTCGTGTTTTCTCTTTGTTTATTTTTTTTTCTTTGGCATTTGAATGGATTCTGAATGATGATCGTACAGCATGTATTTAGTTGTATGTTTGTACGCAAACGCTTATTACTACAATATATTGATAATGCAATTTATTTATTTATCTGATGGAAATTTTATTCTAATAAACTAAATAATGCAAAACCCCGAGTGTTTTTCTTTTGTTTTCAGAAATGATCATCACATTTACTGACTTTTTAGGTTTATTGTGGATGCCTGCAAAACTGAAACAGGTAGGTTTCGCTTGTTTTCTGGTTTTCAGAATTTTTAACTTTTATTTGTTCTTCATACTAGGGTGTAGAAATAACGATTTGAAATAAGAACTAAAGGAATATTTTTTTGTCAAATAAGGTGTCGGTTAACTTATCGCATTTTTCTGAAAATTAATTATGAAAAACGGAGTCCAGTCCTGTTCTAAATGTGCTAAGATGTGCACTCCAGAGCCAACTGGTTTAGCGGGTGCAAACATCTGCTTGTCAATCACTTTGCAATGATAATTTTTGTGGATCGATCACATTACTTGATTAGGTGAGTACTAACATTATTAAATTTGTTTCTGAATCTTGCCAATGAAATCGAAGACTTTTTTGCATTTTTGCTTTCTATTGATCGCAGGACAATGTATTACGAAACTGCTAGATATTTTAATTCTCTACATATATGGAACAGTTCTATAAAACGAAGGCATTTCACTAAAACGGGGGTTTTTTCAAGGGATGAACATGTGTTTAGTGTGATTAAACAAACGAAGTATTTATTAAAAAATATAATTTTTGTCTAATTTGAGCTAAGTTATCAATCATGTTTTGTGTTCTTTGGATCTTACAAAAACTACTTGTGCTAAGTTTTTGGTACAGAAATGGGTTCATGTCTTAAAAAAGTAAATATCTGCGAACATAATATTTACTGAAAATGGTATACCAACCAAGTGAACGCAATAAACTATTATTTATTTTAAT
The DNA here is from genome assembly GCA_963966075.1 of Aphodius sticticus. Taxonomy (NCBI): domain Eukaryota; kingdom Metazoa; phylum Arthropoda; class Insecta; order Coleoptera; family Scarabaeidae; genus Aphodius; species Aphodius sticticus. The sequence continues at coordinate 75,595,081 of OZ014509.1, forward strand.
ACAGTTATTAATTTTAAATCATAGAAGTGGTTTAAAATTTTACATACTTATAGTTCCAAAACGGAATGAAACTAAATGAAGGTAATAATTGTACAAAATTTCATAAAAATCCAGGGTGGTGAGGACGATTTCCCCGACGAAGCAATGGTTTTCGTACGGCAACGCGTCCATGCAGATTTTCCGCTTGGAGACGTCGTTTCCCTGTGCATACGAAAATTGGTCTATCACGATTCAGATGTGATTTTAGGTGCGGTCAGTTTTCTGTTTTGCTTAAAAATTAATTTGAATCGTTCCTCATCCGCTTGGGAAATTATTCGCGATAGTCCCGGCCGAACACGTCATCCAAATTCCATGTTTCTTCATATTGGTGAAGAGTGTCACTTATCGTTGACTCACTTATAGTTGACTTATTTCTTGCATTTTCAAGAACTGACAATCGTTCCTGAAGAAAAGCGATTATTACAGAACGCTGTATTTATAGTAGTAGCTAGTACTTATGACTCTATTTGTTATTTCGTATTTAATATATTTTTAATGGAAACTAGAAAATTCCCAACAACCACTTACAAAGCATGTTGCATAATAATTTAATATAAAAATTATTTTAAATTAGCACATTTAATGATGTCGTATATTACTGGAAATCAACGTTAAGAATGTGTTCGCTATTTGGTAGAAATAGAGGTGCCTATTGCTACGTTATCAGTGCTTTTATCATTATTTCCTATATGTTTACTATGTGTCCGAACTTCCAGGAGCGGCAGTGTACGTTTCTATCTGTAAAACGTAAACTCTTTATATATTATGTTATAAACTTATAACTTATATGGAACGAAACTACATCTGGTGAAAATATCCTTGTACTGTTTTTTTGTTATTTTCGCCTGGACAGGACGGCCGGCTTCAGCAAAAAGTTGTCCGTTTACGTTGCATACATCGCATATCCGAGATTTATTATTTGAATAACCGTGTTTGATCATTTCTATATAATCCTGTTTTGATTTACTAGCTAGTTTACTAGTTTATTACCTACATTGCAATGTAATATTAAACAGTGAATTTATGAGTCGTAGATAGAACGTCGTATTCGACTCACACACAACGGATATAAATCGCTCGCATGTTTACACGCTCGCCGACGCACAGTGGTCACTTAAAATCTTCGATAGATAACCGGAAAAATAGTAAAAATAGTTAAGCCTTAAGGGGGTTGTTTTTGCGGGGGTTGCAAAATGAATTTGGGTGTTGAAATTTGGAAACCTTGTGAATATGATATTATTATACTTAGGAGTACACAATAAAAATTAAAAAAAATATCTAAGTACCAATAGGGTGGTTTTTGAGGGGGTTGAAAATAAATTCTTAAAATTATATAATATATAAAAGTTTTAAAATTATGAAACTTTGTGAATGTGCTACTGTTATTCCTTCAAATGCAAAAAAAATGAAAAAAAGATTGTGGGGTGGTTTTGAAAGGGGGTAGAATAATAAATTTGCTTTGAAAATTTTTAAATTTTGTGCATGTGATATAATTATTCCTACAAATATGCGAAAAAAAGAAAAAAGTCTAAGTACTTGTGGGATGGTTGTGGAAGGGGGTTGATTAATAAATTTGGTTTGAAAATTGTGAAATTTTGTGAATGTGATATAAGTTTCCCTACAAATACGTGGAAAAGGGAAACAAATCTAAGTATTTGTGGGGTGGTTTTGGATGGGGGTTGATTAATAAATTTGGTTTGAAAATTGTGAAACTTGCAGGAACGATTTTATTTTTTTTTTCGGGCCGAATTGTGGCGGTTTGCATGTGGAAGACATAACAATAACTATTTGTTTTAGCTTGCGGCTGCAACACCGCATTGTAGTCGATTTTGAACTTTAACCCAAACCGAATAATATGTGGCGTGAAAATTTATATATTAAATGAACCCACACACACTACAGTCGGCCGAATTCTGGCAACAACACTCACTTTCAGAACGTTAAATTAAATCATGTGTCATGTGTGGTATCATTGCAAAGATATTTTCAAACGAAACAACTTCTGCTGGAAACACTTCTTTCCAAATCATGCGGTTTACGAAATAAACCATATGATCTCGGGCTATCCTTTGTTGGACAGGTGACTGTCGTAAGGTGACTGTTGGCTTTAAGGTTTTGTCATCAGACGCGCTAAATCTTTAGCTATCGATCTACTATCACGTCTTTTCACTACTAACAAAATGAAACATGAATACGTGGATTGTTCTTCTGATCACAGCCTATACAGACAACATAACATATTATAGGTTCTTTTGTGAAGCGTATGGTTTAGAAAATTTTTGTTCAAATAAAAGTTGTTTCTATTTAAATTATCTATGCAATGATACCACACACGACCTAGGTTCTCGTTTGAGATTTCAAATCCAAATGCAGCTATGACTACTTCCGGTATGTTCCGGAAATTATAATTGATGCCATAAAATACGTCAGGTAGGCTTATGTTATGCCATTTTTTTTTTCTGAACCTCTATGACGTCATATAACAGAAAAACACATGTATTTGTATTTATAGAAGTTCTCCAGATGACAAGGTGCTCTCTTCAACAACAAAAAAACGTTACCGGCAAAACGTGGCACCTAACAAATCCTAAAACTATAACATCGAAGCTCAGCAATAGAGCACTTAATCCAGTCGTACTCCGTCGTACTTTTTTTTATAACCTTATGGTGAAAGTTAATTTTATTAAGCGCTAAAAGTCTTAAATTATTGCATCAGTACAGCTTCCATAAAGTAATACGCACCACCACACGTCTTCTCCATTGTAGTTATCCAAAATAATTGACAAAAATTAACGTAAACATGCGCTCACACTGACATAGATGAATTTGCGAATGGTTATGCACTTTTGCCACTGAGCGCAAAGTTTAGTTTGTGACGGTGCCACACCCGCGCATTTGAAATTTTGACGACAAACTTGTTAAGAGACTGACCTTTGACTATTTTTCTTAATATTTAGTGAAGTTTGAATTACAAATGCGCATTCATTTTTGTCCAGCTAGCGAAGCAGAATCGACCAACGTGCGTCGTAGTGCTCGAAAACAATTTTTTGCGGGCATAAGAATGTATTTTTCTGGGCAGCATTTGCAACGTTATTTATCTCACAAAAAATCCCAATTAAAATTCGTTGCCGAAGAAATTCTCCAGTTATGAAACGAATGTTTTTTTCAGTTGATAAATTATTCATGCGCATTTTACTTAAGAGGAATCACTAGAGGTAGGTAGTAGCGTACTACAAAACAACACTACATAAAACCAAACATACTGAGCTTAATTGTGTGTTAATAATCACGTGTAATACATTAAATTGTAGATAAAGGTGTATTACACCGGGCACGAATGCCACTTTTTTTCATTTGCGTTGTTGTTTTGTTTTTACCCTTGCTAAAGAAGCCAATAATTGGTAATTTTTGTGATTTTTTTATTCCAAATCAGAACCAAACATCAAAAAAGCAATATTACAACATTTTGTATTGAGCCTTCATGAACTTGTGTAAAAAAAATGACAACAAAATATGAATGTTGTAATGATTTAACCGTTGGTTTTTTTGAACATGTGAATGAGACGAGGATAACATATTTTATCGTCGTACGGCGGTACGGCGCAGCCATCTGTTGGATAAACACCACATCATTTTCTTCGACCAATCAAATTCAAATGGTACAGTCTGAAGCAGCAGCATGAATACGTAGCCAGGGGAATCACAAATATTGAGCAATTTCGGCCTAACAAAAATATTGATCGCATGTTGACAAGGGAGTGCCGCCGCGCCAGGCAAACGAAAGCCATACGAAAAATAAATTTTACCGTGCTGGTGCTACGTAGATAGCAACGACTCGCTTATAAATTAGGACAGCATGTTCTTGCGGAAGTATATGTGAGCAACATGAATTGTTGAATTTCGACCAAAATAGGCTAGAAACCGAATACGAGAAATAATTTTTTGCCGTCCTGATGGACTCCTGATGGACTACGCAGACAGCAAAGAGCGAGTAATAAATTAGGAGCGCATGTTCCCGCGAGGGTTTATAGTGAATAAATCAACAAGAAGAATAATCAACAACCGCAATACCTACTTACAATGTTACAACTACTAAATAATTAATAGGAGTAATTAGGAAATACAAGTAATTTAATTTTTAATCAGTCATTTATTTTTCGTCATAGAATTTCAAATATATTGGTATTTAGATTTAGAAAATAATATTAATACCAAACACTTGTCGCTTGGCAATGCATTCAGGGCAATCGCAATCTATGTAGGATGGTTGGCTTTAGTTCGACTTGTTGTACAACAGACGTCGAACAGACGCTAGAAATATGGGCAAATTAAAAAATCGGCTGCCTTTATGTGGCCCGCGTTCTAAGAAAACTAATAACTTGCGAGAGTACCTGCGGTAAGTGTATATGTAGATATTATACGTGAGTGTAATTCTTCGCTAATTAAATTCGCTAGTTAATTTGGGCAATACTCTCTTATAGGTGTAAGCGTGCCGGATTACCATATATGGCAAAAAACTTTTATAAAGGTGTAAAGTATTTGAACATGTATCTATATAATATAATAATAAATGACTTATACATATATACATAAAGCTGCCTGTTTTATCGAAATCGCTATTTTTTTCTCATACCTACAATTGAAATTGAAGTACCTATACTACCAAGTCTATACATAGCAATAATAATTTTGAGTAAAATTTCAAAATGCAGTATCCAACTGTAGCTAGAATTAAAATAGGAATATTATATTTACTAACACCTACTCGCGTCACCCGATAAAAATTTGAATTTTTTATATGATGTGTGTTTTACCTGAAAGTATCGATCTCTGCTAAGTACGAACGAGACATTCGATATTATTGATGCACAAAGAAAACGTTAAATGGATTTAAATAAGTATCTAAGTACGAATGCTTTCACGGCCAGAATTATTTAAATTTAGATGATAAATAGTTACCGGTTTATGCCGTGAGTAAAAATTCATAATTACTGTCTTCGCGAACCATGCTGTTCGCTTCTTCGGAGCTAACTGATAATTAGCTAACTAATTCTAATAATAAATGTAAAGTAGTAAATGATTTATGTAAGAAAAGCTGTCTATTTTACCAAAACTACAATTTTTTTCAACATACAAAAGGTAAAATGTTCAACCATAGTTAGTAGTAAAATAGGAATGTTATAATAAAGCAATTAATTAATTTGTATCACTGTATTGTTTTGTGGAATTGTATTTGTATTTAAAATATACAAGAAAAGCATTTCAGAACATGCGATAGTCACATACACAAAGTTATTAGGAAATGGTTCGGCGCCAGTCGACACCGCACGGCTCCTTTGATCTTCACCGCCAAAGAACGATACCGCCGTTCCCCTCATTTAATCAGTGCGTTGCTTGCATTTTCTGCGGAGTGTACAGTGGGCGCGGCTTGTTCCCTCCTCTCGCGCCTCAGTTTCGTCGAACTTTTGAGGCCGGTGACTAACATTTACTCTTAAGGAACACGAAAGTACACATCAAACCATACGACAACGATGTACGCAAACAGTACCCTTTAATGTTGATTCCTTCCGCGAAAATGTAGTTTTGTTCAATGCGCTGTAACTTCACAATATCTTGCGCGATTGATCTCGTTTAAATTGCATGTTAAAGAATAAGATTTCAGCATTCTGAATCTGTCAAAACAAAACCCTAAAACCCACTTCAAGTGGACCCAACTCCACTATAAAGGTTCAAGTATATGCAGGAAAAGAAGACATTATGTATGAAGTATGTATATAATTCATTCGTTTTTTTTTAACATAGAGTCTCGCTTATTTGATCCAAACCAGCTGTTTTGAAGTACTCTCCATTCAAATTAAGAATGTATACTATCCTGACTACCGGAACTATCACCACATAAATTTTTCATTTCATATTCGAACACCAGACCTGATATTCTAGCCTTGGCTTCAATTTGCAGAAGCGGTATAAACGTCCTCACAGTATCTTCAGTTGATTTGAAAAACGATGCCAGATGATCTCGCGGAACCATACCTTCACATTTATCCCCACCCTGTGGCAACCTATATGGTTTTTCCAAACTTCTTCTCAACTTTTGGTTACTCCTCGTCTTCACTGTTAAACTATGCCATGATACAGGAGATTGCGACTTCTGAAGATCGTCTTCCATCGTAGAGAAACTATCTTGACTCACGGCATCTTCATTATCGTTGCTGTCTTCACAATTTTGACCTTTTTCAACTGTCGCCTTCTCTTGAACACCTGGAAGGGCACCGAAGAAAGGTTTTAAGAATGCCATGTCTTCATCAAACCTCCATGGTTTGAACCTTCCTCTATCGTAATGCGTATATCTTTTGATCAGTGCTTTCCGGTAACAGTCCCGTAGAGAGCGCCACTTGTGTCGTATGAATTCGCCTGGAATTGATAATAGTAGTCAAGGGATGGTGGAAAACGAAAAAAACGCGTTTTTGAGAAGTTGGTAACATTAGTTTCCATTATACTACCAATTGCATAATCTACGGTGACCTTGAAACGGTTTTTACTACTTTCAACCGTCGCACATTGGGGTATTTGACCCAAAACTATGGCCATAAATCAAATTTCTAAATTGTTAAATTCCAAAAAGTATACAAGTTTCTGGGATAGGTAAAGGACCGATGTATTAAAAGCCGGTAATATTTTTTCACCTAAGCCCTGCGCCACGTGTCCTTGTCAGCCAAAAATTAGATTTTACTATGGCTAAACATAGATGCACATAAGTTGACGCTCTTCAAAACGGTTGTAATTTTGTGTGTTAAGGAAAAATGTGACTTTTTTGTTATACCTTCTTTAGAACCAAGTATAAACTTTCATTCCACATTGTTTCTATTAAAATTTACCCACTATTTTGTTTATTGCAGGGCCGAGAACATTCGCGATTATAAAAAAAAAACATTTTTAGGCAGAATTTCAGTGTTTTAGTTTAGTGTTTAGCTTAATTAATCTCTTGAAAGTGGTTCAAATTATAGTACACATATTTGACATTACAACAACTGCAAAATCTGCTGCGGATAGGTGCGGATGCGGTTTTTGTGATTTTATTTCTATCACGTTGTAAAGGAAAATCCAAAAATTGATATACGGGCTTATATGTAATTTGATGCAATTCCTTGAAACCGTGATAGTAAAGGTAATTTAGGACATATTTACCATATTTAGCTATATACAAATAATTACGGTTATCAAGATATTGACAATTTTATGTTCAATGCATCATGTATATTGTATATGACGTTCTGTACAATATTTTTCCGTTTTGGAGCATGTATAGCAAACAACCCCGATGACCTAGACTCTTAAAAATCATCCGAAAAAAACCTAAACTTTGTACTTGTATGTGAATTTCTTGGAAATTTGTTGCTTGAAGCGAATCGGATTTACATTCAGGGCAAGAAAATACATCGAAAGCACCTACTCGCATACACCGTTCTCTGCATGAAAATGGATTATTGTTGAGGAGAGACAATAGTAAGCTTGTAAATGAGATATGGGTTAGGTGTTTTCGATAAATGTGTTTATACGGAATGCGAATCTGGGTTCAAAACATGCGTATTAGGTTCATACCACTAAAAAAACGACCGTTTCAGCTTGAAGGAAGATCACATTTCGAAACAATTTTGAAATAATACTAAAAAATAATAGTTTTTTTAGTGATAATTATGGTTAAATAGGTTCTTAACTGCCTCTACTATCACGTCTTAAAAGGAATGCATCGAACGGAAAATAGCATGAATCGCGTTATGTACCGTTTCAATACACAATATCGACTGGTGTAAACTTTCATTTTCTTCCTCTACCACTGGTCTTAAAAATAAAACTTTTTTCATGATTTTCTTACAACATAACAGACCCAAAAATATTATCTCATATAATTCAGAAACGACATGTTTTGTTCAATTTTAAATCCGTCTATTATGCGTAATTGAACCAGGACATACCATATATTTTTTTGTAAATTTCACACAGTAATAGTAACAAAATCACGAAAAATATTGATGACCATTCTGTTAGTGGTAATTAATTTACAGTAGGTGTACTGTAGTGAAGAACAATTTTTAATACAGTTTGCTTTTTTCCCTATGTTCTACTGTTTTATTGTGTTTATTAAGTTGTTAACCTTCAAATAAAAATTAAGGAACACAGAAGATAGACCGTATCTAAAAGTGTAAATACAGAAATAATTTTCACCACGAGATGGCGCCAAGTGTCAACAAGATTAAGTACTTAATAAGAATAAACTAACCTAAAAAAATTGTCTCACCAAACTTTAAATTGAAAGTTAAAATAACTAATGATGATAATATTAACTATTATAATAAATACATCTAGAATATCTAAAACTATTTTGGAATGGGCTCGGAAAATCTCGGTTACGGTACTGCGTAGCGCGGTGTAGTTTGCGAGTTACTCACCAGGCGCGTCCAACTCGATTCCGATGTGCTTCCAAGCTTCGTATTTCAACGTATTGTCGCGATACTGCGGATGTTCGGTGTCGTATAAAATTCTATTTTGCGAAACGGCTTTGATAATTTGCTCTTCTAGACTGTTTGACTCCATGTTTTTCGAACAGTTTCAAAATTAGAACGTACGACGCAGGTCAATAACATACCGGACCGAATCCGTTAGCAACTGACGAGTGTGGTGCTGGTTTGACGAGTCATTCGGACTTTTCCGTTCGGCACCGACGTATCGTTTCCGCTCTAACCACAGCTAAGATTGCTAGATCAGGCAAAGAAGTCTGCTTCTAAATGCTAGTGAACAGTTTTTGATTAACTATTTACTAATTCATTACTAATCATATTCATTACACACATGGGTGCCCGCAGAGAGGGTCAAGGGGGTAGACTTGCACCCCCTTGGCTTTTGATACAACTGGGGAAAGATCAACAAGAAAAAAGTCATGAATATATGCTGATTCATAACTAGTGTTGAAAGTTGAAATCGCACATGTTCACGTACAAAACATAATTTTAAGACAATTAAAGATTAATTTTTGTTCAAAATTGTTGAAGGGCTACTAGGTCTTTTAATTAGGGTTAACGATTTTTGCAAAAGTTATAAACATTTTTCTGTAGGAACTGATTGAAATACGTTTGCTATTCGAACGGATATTGTCGCCATTTAGTTTTCTTCTGTAGAATCTTAAATATTGAATTCAACTCACAATTTTGACGTTCTGGCAGGGGTTTTCAAAGAATAATTTACAATTATTATCTTTAGATTCAGACTCTACGAATACAAGGATAATATGGCATATTATGTAAATAAAATATTGACTAGCATTCAAAAAGTCCAAAAAGTGAGTTCTGAGAAAATTAACAAAATAATTTTTTCGGTGCAATATATTTAAAAGTGCATTGCAGTTCGCAATGTTGTGACAATACAAAATATAAAGTAATTCACAGAGAATTTAATGTAAGTATTACATATTTTATTTATATTTGCATTAAAAGCAGAGCTATGATTAAAACAATCGTCATGGACATGTACTATTTTTGAACTTAACGGAAAAACAGCGTACATGTTTTACAATATTTGTTTATTTAAAGCATTTAAATAATATATTTATTATGATTTATTATGTATAAGGTTTTTGGGGTTCTCATTCCAAACCCGTATTTTTTTAATTCAAAATGACGGATTCAATATGGCGACCAGAAAATTTAGAAATATTTCGGATGCTTATGAAACGTATTTGATGTGATATACGAAGATTCTAGACTTCAAATACAATATCCAATTTTCAAAATTCAAAATGGCGGAATTAATATGGCGACCGAAAATGTAATAATGTTTTCAGCAGGGTTCGGAAATATTCATTTATGAACGTTCGCGTACGTACATTTATGATTTTACACGTGAACGTGAACGTTTCAATATTCTCTGATGCGTTCTCGTTCGCGAACGAGAAGCATAAAACAAGTCCAGATCGTTCGCGTTCGCGTATGTTAGGTAGCAAAAATTTCTGCTGTTGTTCGTACGCGTGTGTATTGGTGAGTCACACAGCGTGCGTTCTTATATGTAGCTATCAGTTGCATCGATACGTTCGCGAACGGTCACTGCTGTCGTTCGCGTTCATATGTGAATGTAAGTGCTGCGTCAACTATTCGCGGAAAGTTGGTGTGGTTCTATTCTATCTTCCATGCGTTTCCGATTTATACAAAAAGTTGCGGGAGATTATCAGAAATTGTTCAGAACTCCCCAAGGATCAAATCCACAACCACTATTTTTTTCACAGCCCCCCACCCTCCCCTGCAGTACCCTAAAAATCAGGCAAAATTTTCCCCAACAGTTTTACAAAGTTACGTCATTTCATTATTTTTTTTTTGCAGAAATTACTATTATTGGATTATTGACATGTTTTTTGTCATTTATAAACTAAATTAAACTTGTTTAAACAATTACTTTTTGTTTAAACAAAAATATACGATGTTACAAACATATTTTTCAATTTTTTTGCAAAAATTATTAAATTCTTGTTTTTTTGTCACTTATTAACTAATTAGCAATTGTTTAAACAATGGCCATTTGTTTAAACAAAAATATTTGATGTTACGCACATATTTTTCTAATTGTGCAGAAATTATTAGATTATTGGCTTTTTGGTTATTTATTAACTAATTTGCAGTTGTTCAAACAAATACCATTTGTTTACAAAAATATACAATGTTACGGACATATATTTCTTTTGAGAAATTATTGATTGTTGGCATTGTTAGTCATTAATTAACTAATTTGCAATAGTCAAAATAATCATAATTAGTGTTGCAACCACATTATTGGTTTGACCGATAGCGTAAAACCTCCAAAATTAGAGACCAGAAATCCTACAAAAATTATTGACAAAAAAGCCAATAATTTAATACTTTCTGCAAAAAATGGAAAAATATATTTGTAACAGCATATTTTTGTTTAAACAAATGGTAATTGTTTAAACAATTTTAAATTAGTTAATAAATGACAAAAAACATGTCAATAAGTCAAGAATAGTAATTTCTGCAAAAAATAATAAATCACGTAACTTGGTGGGTGGGGGCTGGGAAAAAAATAGTGGTTGTGGATGTGATCCTTGGGGAGTTCTGAACAATTTCTGATAATCTCCCGCAAGTTTCTTTCTAAATCCGAAACGCATAGAAGATAGAATAGAACCACACCAAATTTCCGCGAATGTTTAACGCAGCACTTACATTCACCTATGAACGCGAACGACAGCAGTGAACGTTCGCGAACGTATCGATGCAACTTATAGGTACATATATGAACGCACGCTGTGTGATTCACCAATACACACACGTACGAATAACAGCGGAAATTTTGTCTACCTAACACACGCGAACGCGAACGGTCTGGACTTGTTTTATGCTTCTCGTTCGCGAACGAGAACTCATCAGAGAATATTGAAACGTTCACGTTCTCGTTCGCGTACGAACGGGAGTGAATGTTTCCTAACCCTGGTTTTCAGTGATAATATAACAAGAGAGTGAGAATAAATTGAAAATAATTTGACAGATTGTTTGAAAACTTGTTGCCAGGCAATAGTCACGAGAGCCCGCAGGGCTGGAGTGGCTATTGCCAAATGGCAACAAGTTTGAACAAAATCTGTCAAATTATTTTCTAATTTATGGAACTCTCGAGTTATATTTGACTAGATTATTTTTTGATTCACAAATTTTTACAATAAAAAAGATCAATAAAACTATCATAAAATTATTGAAAAATTTAATTTAATTAATTATTACTTACAATATATGAAAATATCGTTGACACATTGTGAATATAATAAAAGAATTAACAATTTAAATTAGTACAATGAAAAACGCAATTATTAAAAATATTTCGAGACTCATTATTTATTGAGGATTTGGAATTGCTTGTTATATTAAGTGTTTCCTCCTGCGTATTTTCTCTAAGATTATTTATTATATTTGAATGATGTTCTTGGTTCAATAATTGTAAGTATGGTTTAATTGAACTTGCAGAATTATGACCAGTGACCTTGATTAGTTCTTGTTCTTTTTCTGCGGATTCTTTCATCCATTTTGAAATGGAATTTATTCCCACAGGAACGTTTTTATACCAAAAACCATGAGTTTGCCAAGCCGGATTTGGAGTAAGAAACAAGCGTTCGGTTTTAATATTTTCTTCACGTTTACTCATTAGTTTTTCAAAAAGACGAACAGGGCAAATATTTGGGTTATTTATGTTTGAAGTCAACCATTTGCTATTAGCGCACCTTTGTGCTCCACCCTGTGCAGTTTGTGTAAAGATGGGATTGTATTCAATGCGGCCAGTATTTAATCTTTTTATGTCGGTTTCTTTTTTAAAATAATGAGCTAAACATTTCGTAGCTTCTCCTCCCCTCCAAGCTAGTTCATACGATGCAACGTGAAAAAACTTTCTTTGCAATCCACAAGGTGTATCTTCGTCCCAATAGTTAAAAATTTGCAACAATTCTGTATTAGAAAGTGCCACAGAACTTTGTTTGTGCTTTTCAGGATGTTTTTGTAAAATTTTTCTTTTTGCATCTCTTGCATTCCGTTCATTTCTGAATTCTATATCATGGAAAGGATAAAAGGACCTGTTATACTTATTAAAGTAAAGTTCTTGAACTAATTTTGCCGTTTTATTCCACATTGTCTTTATTACTGCTTTTTTATAATCATTTTTATAATAATTTCTTTCTTTGGTGAAGGTCTTAAATTGTCTCCATATAGACTGATTACTTATTAGAGTATTTTTCGAAGTAGTTTCTAAAATCTTTTTTGTAATTTCTGCATTAGAAAAGGTACTAAACCGATGACTTTCACCCATTTCCCGTTGACACAATTAAGTAATTATTTTGACAAGTATCTGACAGTTGCTAGGCAAATAAAAGCTACAGTGATTATTCCCGAGAATAATCACAAGAGATTTATTCCCACTATAATAATGACATAATTGGTTGAAACTTACCCTTGTGACAAATAAAGAAGCATTTCATTGGTTTTAAGAAACGTCAAAAAATAATCCATGAAACTTATTTCCCGTAATATTTGAAGATGATTAAAAATGTCATGTCAGATTTTGAAAATAAATTCAAAAAGGCGGATCATACAGGGCTAGTCAAAATCACCGGAACGCCTTGGTAATTCTTAAACAGTAAAGAATTTCAAAGAAAAATTCAAACAAACGTTTTTTGGTTTTAAACAAGCTAAATATATTTTCAAAATAGGAAATTTGGTAACCTTTTCTTTTTCAAATGGAATATTATCGTATATTTTAACATTTTTAATTCTAAGATTAATTCTTAGAATTTTTTGTAGAAATGATTTCTTTATAAAGTGCAGCAGTTTTTAGTTATAAGCAATTAATCAAAATTAGTTCAAATTACCGGAACACCAAAATAGCTTTTCAACTGTTCACAATTTCAAAAAAAAATCCAACAATAGTTTTGTGTTAAACAAGCTTTCATCTAAGTATGTATATTTTTAATATACACGGTGTTCATTTTATTATGGAAACTTGCAAAGCTTGTTTTTTTCTGATAGAACCAGCCTCTATATTTTACATTTTTAAATTCTAGGATTAAAATCTAGGAAAAGTTTTTTGTAGGAATCATTTTTTTTCCATAAAATGCATTACCATTGAGTTATGAACAATTAATCGATAATTAACGGAGACAAAATAAAAAAAAATCAAGAAAAAATAACAAAACTATGAAATAGAATTAAATAAAATATTCAAGCTACCAAATTAACGGAAATGTGTATGTATGTGGGAAAATATTCTTATATTTTGAAGTTCAGTAGTTTTGATTATTTGCTTATAACTAAAAAATGATAGCATTGTATTAAAAAAATGATTTCCAAAAAATTCTAAGAATTAATCCTAAAATTAAAAAATGTTAAATATACAGGGTGTGCTATCAGAAAAAGGAAAGTTTACCAAATTTAAAGATCAACCCCAGAAAAATTCTTACTTGATACATTTTTGATTTTTTTACAGTTGGAGAATTATTGAGGTATTTCGGTAATGTCTATTTTTAATTAATTGATCATAACACAAATGATGCATTTTATAAAAAAAGTAATTCCTACAAATGATTCTTAGAATTAATGTTAGAATTAAAAAATGTCAAAATATACAGGTTATTCTATTTGAAAAAGGAAAGGTTATCAAATTTCCAGAATAAAATGAACACTCTGTATATTAAAAATATATTTAAACGATAGATTGTTTAGTTTAAAGCAAAACAACTTTTACTTAAAAAATTTTTTGAATTTGTATACGGTTGGAGAATATTTAGGTGTTCCGGTAATTTTGATTAACTGTATATTTATACCTGTATATGGCGATATGATAGAGTATGATATTATAGAGTTTGTTGATTATATACATGTAGTAATAAATTTCCTGTTCTACGGTGGTAGTCGATCCTGAAGTCTCGTAATAAAATTCTTAATTTTCACCAGTTACGTACTTGAGGATTCAATTGTTTAATCTAAACGATTGTTTTTACATCTAATAAAAAAAACATACTTATAACAGATTTATAATATTCAAAAAGCAATTGTAATTTAAATTGCAGAAGAATCCCTAGAATCTATTGCAGATTCGTATAATGTATTTCCTATTGTTGCTATAAAAGGTGAATCCTTAACACTTGTTCAGATTTGTTCTCCAAGTGGCTTAACCATTACCTCATGCACCTGAAATAACCCAATAATTTACCAAATATACACCAATAAAACTGCTGGCAATAACCTGACAATGTGGAGGCGTTGACAAAATATACAAACAAGTCTCAACAATATCCTGGGCTGCCAAAATTGGCACACCGGCCTCCGCAGGAACATCAAGACCTTCAATAGGACCACCGACAAAGAAGTCGGTAGCGACCAAACCAGGAGATATACTCTTAAAAGTAAGCGATCAATCGAAAAAACCATATCGTTAGGAACCATTGGGTCTTACCGTTACTTTAATCTTCGACTTGTAATAGTTCAATTCCCTGCGTAAGGTTTCCGTGGCTGCTGTAACTGCATGTTTTGAAGACGAGTACACATTCAAGCATGGTTCTTCCATATTTGGTACGTAATGTCCAGCGATGCTATTGATGTGGATTATTTGACCATCTATGCCATGCTTTCGCATCGATTTGATCGCTTCCCTGGTGCAAATTGACAGACCAAGCACGTTGATGTCCATGGTCTTCTTCCATAGACTAGCATCTCCATCTGGAAGGTATTTAAAAGTGAGGATGGAGCAATTCAAGTCGATTTTGGGTTGGTACTTATGATTGTTGTTCCCAGTAAGACACCAGCGTTGTTCACCATGATGGAAACACCATTAAGGTTGTTTTCGATCCATGAGAAGGCTTTTAAGATATCTTCTTCATTGGCAACGTCGCATTGTATGGGATAGAACTTTGCTGGGGCTTCAGTTAGTTTAACAGCGATTTCCTCCAGGATGTTTAGCCTTCTTGCCAAACCAACAACCTACAACAGCCTTAGTACAAGTATTCCAATGAAATTATATCAAAAATATGTACATTAATGCCAGATTTGACAAGAGTTTTACTGAGTGCAGCACCAATACCAGAAGTAGCTCCAGTAACAACGGCAGTGGATCCAACCCAGCGCTCCATGATCTGTCAGGGTAGTAATAATTAAGACTATTTTCGTTTAGTCTCCAAGAGAACGTGTGGGGCAGTAATTGGCTGTATGAATGATTTATAGTCCAATCGTTGAAATATTGAATATTTTAGCGTCCTTGCCATTTTTAAAGGTGGAGCCTATTGTATAACTTAAGAGATGAATTATTAACTCTTCGTTTAGATTTAATACCTAATATACAGTGCCGGATTTAGACAAATCACAAAACTAAACTAAGTGGAAACGGATCGGAAACACTCAACAGAACGTATTATTGAACATAAAAATTTCACATACCAAAAATTTTTTAATTTTTGTTCAGCTTAATAAAGTCTGCAAGTGTGCTTTTTTTTGACTCGGATATCTCAGAAACGAAGGATAGCAGAACGACGCAGTTAGCACGTAAACAATCCTTATTTATTGTGATACTCATCCATTGACGTATAATAACGTAAAAGTTATTTGGGAATTTTTAAGAGTGAAAATAATGTGATCGATCCTGTGCGCAGGATGGTTCCCCTCGGGGAAAGGGGATCACGCGTGGGAAACGATGCGAGGCTTCGCGCGACGACTTCAAACGATCAACTCTCAGATCCGTATTCAAAATATTGACAACAATAGTTATCATTTTCTCGTTCGGTGTTATTTTTGAAAATAGCATACGTGATTTTTTTTATTTGTGGAATTGTATACGTGTACTGTTTTGTGATTTATTATTATTTCACAACATTATTTCTGTCGGAAATCAGTAGTTGATGATGATGTAGTGGTTCCTGGTGGTTCCGGTGCAAAAACAAACGGTCTGGAATTTTCGGCAAATGTTTTAATTGCGACAAGTATTTGTCCTAAACTTTGAACGAATTGTGCAGTTCCAGAAGAACCACCAACATTGGAACTATCGCGCCAACTTCTTTATCATTATCTAAAATCACTCTTCATTATCTGTACTGCTGTCGTTGTAGTCTAATAATTCGTCATCATCATCATCATCTTTATGCAAGTTGATTATAATTGTTTCTACAATTGAGTCAACAATATGATCTTTATCAATGTATTGGTTTTGATTTTCAATACCAAAAATTGTGTTGCAAAATTGCAACACAATTTTGCCATATTTCTTTTGAAACAGTGCTTTGTTCCATAACTTTAACATATCTTTAATTTCAAAAGTAATGTAGCTTTTTACAACTTTATTTTGGTAACCACAATAATTTTACTTCATTGCCTCCGATTTATATAATTCCGATAAAATCTAATAGATGATGATTTTTTGACAGATACAACAGCTGTGAAAGAAATTTCTGACATTGATAATTAATTGTTTTACTTCCTTGAAATAATACTTCAGCATTCTTGCTCAATACTTGCAAAACACGTACGCACGCAACGCAGTTACTCAAGAAACTTTATTCAATGAATATTTATGTATTTATGTTTTGATTTTACCCAAAGTCATATTATTGGGGCCTGAGAAAAATATTTGGTTTTGTTATTTTAGTTGTTTATGTTACTTGATAATATTTGATTGCTGCTATTGATTCAAAAGGTGTTAAAAACAAAAAGAAAACATGCTCGTTGCACTTGCAATCTATTCTTTCATTAAAGAAAAATTTCTAACCTTCAACATCAATGCTGGTTACATCAATAAATATTTACGATGTTTGTTTTAATTCCAAGTACGGGCCTGTGTGATACATGCTGTAAGTCGGCCTTGAATCCCGAGCCGGTGACGGCTGCGTTGAACGACTTGACGTACTTGCGCGCTGTACCAAAGTCATATCGCATATTTATGTCGCTTTATAAAATTAATGAACATCTGTAATGTGTTTCTATTTCAATAGTCTCATTAAACAAAATTTTGCGATTGTTTTCGTACCCGTCTCGTTATCGTGCTAATACTCGTTGCCGAGATATCCGCTTCCATGAAAATCTTGTTTATAGCCCTTATCGCAAAAAAAATTAGTAAAATACAAAAGCCAGTCTGTAGACAACATCTTGAGTTATACTCTGTGTAAATTTGATTTTTTTGGGCAAGCGGTTTAGTAGAAAAAAAATTGGAAAGACGAACGTTTATTAAAAAGTGCTAAAATCGGGTACATTTTTACACTTTTCTCGCGCTTCTGTCGAAACCTAGGGGCAGAAAATTTTGATAGTCAATCATGTTATGTAGAAATGACTAAATAAAATTATGTCAAAAGTTATTGTTTAATTTAACGGGCTTCCACATTTGTAAATCCGACACTGTTAATATTTGAATCATAGAAGGCTCTGTAGATACATGCCTTGCTACGTCTTTGGTTATACGGCCAAAATCTAAAAATTGTCTTGAAATATTAATGGTCCTTGCAATTTCCTGGTATCATTTATTCGTAACATAGCACCTCTTCGCTTGTATCAATTAGAAGACGAGTGGGAACAACCAGATGGCGCTAATTACTATATGACCCACTTTTGTCCGTCAAATTCTGACAGTAATTGCAGGATGTCCGACGAAACACCATCAGACGCGATCTTAGGTGAAAAGATTGGCGACACTGATAATATGAATCGTTGGATTGGATGTCTTGCTGTTGTGACAGGAGCGAGTTCTGGCATTGGCCAAGCCATATGCGTAAAACTGCTCAAAATGAAAATTAACGTAATAGTTAATCTGAAATCCATAGAAAAACTTCTGAAGTCTCTAACTTTTAAGGTCGTTGGTATTGGAAGGCGTCTACAGCGTATTGAGGAAATCACCAAAAGGAATAGCGTGAATAAAGGAAAGCTCTATCCGATAGAATGCGATTTGAAAAATGAAGCCGACATAGTCAAAGCTTTTCACTGGATTGACAAGCAGTTGGGATCTGTTGGGATTCTTGTGAATGCTGCTGGAGTTTTGTTGCCCACAACATTGCTTGGTAATCAGCATCTTTTATTGTATGGTTTTTACGTTTGGCATAGGTATTCAGACGTCCTTTGGACCACATGGTATCCAACATGGCGTTTTGATCGCTGTCGACATTATAGTCCTTGTTAAAGGCGTGTTCTTGACTTCGCCTTGAAGAGACATTTTTCCCACCCGGACTTTTTCTACCCGGACTTTTTCTACCCGGACTTTTTCTACCCGCACTTTTCTTACCCAGAGTTTTCTTACCCGGACTTTTCTTACCCGGAATAATCTTACCCGGACTTTTTTATCCGGACTTTTCTTACCCGGACTTTCTTCCACGGACTTTTCTTACCCGGAATAATCTTACCCGGACTTTTTTATCCGGACTTTTCTTACCCGGACTTTCCTTTACGGACTTTTCTTACCCGGACTTTTCTTACCCGGAATTCTCATACCCGGACTTTTCTTACCCGGACTTTTCCTACCCGGACTTTTCTTACCCGGACTTTTCTTACCCGGAATTCTCATACCCGGACTTCTCTTACCCGGATTTTTCCTAACCGGACTTTTCTTACCCGGACTTTTCTTACCCGGACTTTTCTTACCCGGACTTTTCTTACCCGGACTTTTCTTACCCGGAATTCTCATACCCGGACTTTTCTTACTCGGACTTTTCCTACCCGGACTTTTCTTACCCGGACTTTTCTTACGATACTTCGCATTCGTACTTGCACGAACTGTACAAATATGTCACAACGTTCGTAAGCGCGCCCCAGCGATTCCGACTCGCCTGTTATGTCAGGAGCTAGCATCATGCACGCCTATGCCAACGTTTCTCTAGACACTTCTGTGATTTGTTTCAGATGTCAGTGCGACCCACACTTTGAGGAGCCCTGGTCTAGATCGTCTTTGTAAATGTTCCAAAAAGTCTTCGAAATGATCGAAGAAGCCACAATCGATTTTAGACAGTATCATAAGCACGTGTCATTTCAGTGAAAGATGCAGAAAGCTCAGATCAGCTTTCTACATCTTTCATTGAAATGACACGTGCTTATGAATCTATCTACTACTATCTGCTACTATCTACTCTCTCTCTCTCTCTCTTAGTAACTATACAAATAATCTTAGCGATGTCATCGCTTCTATTGCAGAATTTAGAACAGCTTTAGAGTCTTGTAAAATCTTGTTAGTGGCATTAAATCGCTCCATAACGTCGTTCTAAAATCCATTGCACAATGCAATTTGATTGGTGCCCATCTTCTGTAAAAGTCTAGCAGGCTTGATCTTCAAGACTTTCTGTTCCTTATCAGGAGATATCAACAAGGATTTTTTTTATTTTGTCCTTACACTTTGTCATCATTTCGACATGAACAGTGGAAGCACAAGAATAAGCTGCAGCTCAGCCAACAAAATTCAAAGAATGGCCACAGCAAGCTACAAACAGACAAATCATTCTTCACCAGGATTAGTGCTTGTATTTCTTTCTACTTTCCACTCATATTTGAGGCGTTGTCATACGATTGACCACGACAATTGCGAATATCAATTTTACGAAAAACTCAAGTTGTAATTTTCCCATCGCAGCATTTTCATTTTGATATTCTCGTAATTTCATTGAGGACTTCCTCACTGATCAAAACGATCAGCGCTTCACATATTGTTGATGACAGATAATTGATTTTACATTTTAAATGCATTGAGAGAAATGGATCGTAGCCAGTAAGTTACCGTCACTCGGTGAACCAATAAATCAAAATCATCGAATCATCTCTCATTGGTACAATATGGCAGCTCCACAGTACATTGAGGAAGTGGTAAAAGTCGTCTTGCAGCAATTGAAGCCAGTTTTTGTTTACTGTTTTGTTTATATCGCATACTTCTTGCAACTAAGAAGACCACTTGTTGCTATGGCCATATGACATGCGTTCTTTTTAAATTCAGATGGTTCGACTGATATGTGGAAGGAAACAATTGACGTCAACTTTATCGGCCTAACAGTTTGCATTCGTGAAGCGATCAAATCGATGCAAAAGCACAACGTGGATGGCCAGATCATCAACATCAACTGCTTATGTGGACACGCCATACCAGATACGCCATTTCCCTGTTTCAACATATACTCTTCTACCAAGCATGCGCTAACTGCTTTGACTGAAACAGTTCGTCGGGAACTGAACTTCTGCAAGTCCAAAATTAAGATATCAGTAAATAAAGTATCAAAAACTTTATTCTATTGTTAATCATCAATTATTTCAGATGATATCTCCTGATGTGGTAAATACTGAGCTAAACTACAATATTATCGATGAAGCTAATACGTTGAAATTTTTGACTAAGGGGGCTGCGCTAAATCCTGAAGATGTCGGCGATGCTTGCGTGTATATATTGGGAACACCTCCACATGTGGGGGTACGTTTTATAAAATGGTTAAACGATCACATTATTATTTAAACAATTTCTTTTAATTCAGGTTCACGACATTGTCTTACGAAGTATCGGTGATACTAATTAGACGTTCTTGAATGAAAATTACATTGCACCGGACACATAACCTAAAAAAAGGGAAGTTTTCTATAGTAGGTTGAAGTGCTTGCTGTAAGCATCTTTGGTGTGCAGCCGGCCTTAAGGTACGTACACATCTGAGCACATGCGGCGTCGCATCGCCGCTCGAATTGATGGTGGCGCCTTGTATACGATAATAATGTCGAGCAACCTTGTCAATATTTTCAAATTGACCAATCGGAGTGCGGTAATTCTAGTTGTAACTTGTGATGGCTTTACTTGAAAGTATATTTCTGTTTCTACGCCGAGGCATGGAGCAACCGGAAACGAAACTAACGGGAAAATAGAGGATCATATTCCCATTGCGAAAAATATTGACACGATGGGTTTTCTTTTTCACTTAATGGGAGGTTAGAAATGTGAAAGTTTAGGGGAGAAAGAGCAGGATTAGTCCGCAACATGGTTATTCGAAAAGATTCCTTGCTTCTTTTTTAATTGTGATTTTTTTAGTGTTACTATTCACATTTTAGAACTTCTGGTAACTTCAAGAAATCATACCGTCCTTCTCATGGGTTAGAATGGGTATACTATGGCTTTTATATCGTGTATTGATGCATCAACAATAATTATTGCAAATTTCATCAAGATTCCTTGCTTACTTTTTTAAATTATGATTTTTTTTAGTGTTACTATTCACATTTTAGAACTTCTGGTAACTTCAAAAAATCATACCGTCCTTCTCATGGGTTAGATTGGTATACTATGGCTTTTATATTTTGGACTGATGCATCAATAATAATTATTGTAAATTTCATCAAGATTCCTCGCTTATTTTTTTAAATTATCATTTTTTTGTGTTACTATTCACATTTTAGAACTTCTGGTAACTTCAAAAAATCATACCGTCCCTCTCATGGGTTAGAATGGTATACTATGGCTTTTATATTGTGTATTGATGTATCAACAATAATTATTGTAAATTTTATCAAGATTCCTCGCTTTCTTTTTAAATTATGATTTTTTTAGTGTTACTATTCACATTTTAGTACTTCCGGTAACTTCAGAATATCATAACTTCTCATGGGTTAGAATGGTATACTAGGGCTTTTATATTGTGTATTGATGCAGCAACATAATTATTGTAAATTTCATCTCGCTTATTTTTTTAAATTATGATTTTTTAGTGTTACTATTCACATTTTAGAACTTCTGGTAACTTCAAAAAATCATACCGTCCTTCTCATGGGTTAGATTGGTATACTATGGCTTTTATATTGTGGACTGATTCATCAACAATAATTATTGTAAATTTCATCAAGATTTCTCACTTAGTTTTTTAAATTGTGATTTTTACCGCCGTCGCAAAATAATTTTGCGGTTAGTTCAGCTATTTCCCACGGGGGAATCCGTGGCGCCACCGTCGCAAAATAATTTTGCGGTTAGTTCAGCTATTTCCCACGGGGGATTCCCTGGCGCCACCGTCGCAAAATAATTTTGCGGTTAGTTCAACTATTTCCCACGGGGGAATCCGTGGCGCCACCGTCGCAAAATAATTTTGCGGTTAGTTCAGCTATTTCCCACGGGGGATTCCCTGGCGCCACCGTCGCAAAATAATTTTGCGGTTAGTTCAGCTATTTCCCACGGGGGAATCCGTGGCGCCACCGTCGCAAAATAATTCTGCGGTTAGTTCAGCTATTTCCCACGGGGGAATCCGTGGCGCCACCGTCGCAAAATAATCTTGCGGTTAGTTCAGCTATTTCCCACAGGGGATTCCCTGGCGCCACCGTCGCAAAATAATTTTGCTGTTAGTTCAGCCATTTCCCACGGGGGAATCCCTGGCGCCACCGTCGCAAAATAATTTTACTTCAGAAAATCATACCGTCCTTCTCATGGGTTAGAATGGTATTTTATATCGTGTATTGCTCATACGCCGCACGTGCTCAGATGTGTACGTACCTTTAATAAAACTTATGCAACTGCAAATCTGGTGAAGCATTAAAATTCCCTGCTATGCATTAAGAAATCGACTCACTTAACATCAAATTTTGTCACACATAACCAAAAAATTGATTAGATAGCTAAAAATTGAAGACCTACCTGTTAACACTGGCTGAAGAAACTGTGTAGACACTAAGAAACAATAAAATAAAACCACTTTTAAATTGTATATATTTATTTTTTAACAAATACAGAAATACTTGAACAAGTACATTATTCTCAATAAATAAAAAAGAAATCTTATATCGTAAACATTTCGATTAAACAGAACCTACAACACAATGCCGAGGAAACTTTATAATATATATATATATACAGAGAGGAGAACGATAAAATACCTGCTGTGTAACATGAAGATCGAATATTGGTATATATACATACATACACACGATTATCAAATTTTTACCAAAAAATTGTTTGAAGATATACGAATTGAAAGAAAATAGTACATACATATTATATATATATATATATATATATATATATATATATATATATATATATATATATATATATATATATGTATATATACCAGTTGATCACAGAAATTATAGATATAGAACGACAAGGTAGGAGCAGAGCCATAACTATAAATTGCACTGTTACGTAAATATTTTATAATATTATATATACATTTGGCTCACATCAGTGTCAATATTTGGAGTTATTAGTGAATGAATATATACATGTACAATCTCTTCAATATAATTGTGATAAACGCAGATACGTTTTGAGTGTAGAATTAACTAAAATTACGGTGAAATACAACAAATACGTTTGACCGATAAACTAAGATCAATCAACAGTAATAAGTCGAAGAATAGTTTTGGCCAGTTTTGGCTCAATTTTATTTTTGTTGAGGTTATGTTGAATTGTCAAACTATGAGTTTAACCTAAAAATTAGGCATTAAATACAGGTAAAATGGAGTCAAAACTGACTTGGTTCTTTAACAAAAACAGTTGGTAACAAGAATGCATAATTTTAACTGAAACTATTAATAACAAAAAAATATATAATAAAGGCAGGTAGTGCATTACAAAATTAAAATCACAATATAGTAATGAGTATACTACAATAATTATTAACAAATAAAGTAATATTCACGTTCACAGTAATTCCCCAAGAAGTCAAAATTAACGATTCCATCAAAAGAGTAATTTTGTACCAAATTATGGTACAATCATCGAATAAATATATAATTGGGGAATTACCGCATTAATAATATATTTATATATATTAAGTGTACGTTTAGATATTGATAACTATATGCTTCGTTTACACAAAAGACAGAACTAATCTTTGGTATGTCAAAATTTTGAAACGGATTTCGTGAAAAAATCGTGACTACAGAGCTATGTGATATAGCCTATCATTAATATTATTATAAAATCACAAATAGTCAGTCATTTTTAATTTATTTTGTTATTTTTTTAGTTAAATATTTTGTAGTACAATAAAATGCGGACAAGCACCTTTTGATAATAATAATAATAATAATAGTAATAATAATAATATCTAACGTGATTTGTCTATTTTCTATAACATAGCGACTACTTTATGGTAAATTAATGTATTTAAGTAGTTTTACATGGGTTGCTACGTTATTACGGCTAGTTAATAGATCTATTTGTAACAATTGACGGAGGTATAAACTAAATAAATCTATTATTGGAGTTATTATTAATTTTGTTTTCCACCTGATCGGGGAGAGTGTTGTAAAAATTTATAAAAATTTTAGAGTATTCTTTTTATGTTATGTAGATCTATCCAATCTGTCATTCGTAAGTATAAGGAGAAGCTTATATAGCAGTACATTATTTTCAGGTTAAAGTTTAACAACCCAATATTTAACAAAACGTTGAAATAAGAATATAAAAATAATAAAAATCTGGTACCATTGCCTCAAAAGCAATTCCAAATAAATGCTCTGTTTTTAAAGAAGCAGAAATAAAAACATAACCTTGCATGTTTTAGTAATATTTCAAAAACAAACAATTAAGTTATCTGAGTATTAATAAAAATGGAGGAGTGAATATGAAAAGTCAATATAAAAAACGTAAACAATTTCCGAATTGCGTGAAACTTATATCCTGAAATATTACAAGACTTCGGAGTCCAAATCTGACATCAAACGTAAAAATATATATAAGTAAGTATAAATATATAAGATTCTGAACATGATACTTCTTTTATTTAAATACGAAAGAGGCAAAGTTTGAGGTTATTGTATAAAACAATAATAAAACATTGCATAGAAACAACAAAAGATTACACCGAATTGCTAACAATTAGCAAACAATAACAAAGATAACCTAAAAAAAGCTAAAACCCAAAAATATTGTACTGCTATCGCCACAATTTTTGTTACTTTCCCTTCAGAGGCACAGTAACGAGATACTAAACAATTCGAGCGAAAAAAAAACAAGATACTCACAAAAAAATTTTAAATCCTACCTATGCCGACTATCATCAATTCCCGTTTTCTTCTCACTTCTTACATTTTCACCATTTCTTTTCTTCACCAACTTCACGATTCGAATATCATTCTGTACAAACACGCGTTTAAAATACACTACACGTCACTGTCCGGGTCAGTTTCGCTCCTGGGCTGCCCGAAATTTCTTGTGATGCTTTCGCTCATTGATCTGATGTTAGCTAGATGGACGTCGTTTGGCGGCATCGAGAAGTAGTTTAGACGATCTAAATCCGGCACCGCATTTAAGTCGTCGTCAGTTCTATAACAGTTATCGTATTCGGAGTCGTACAGCGCACTCAAGGAATCCAGAGACATCATCGCGTCCGAGTCGAAAATTCTCGATGACGCTCTTGAAGACATGCTGGTGTTGTCGTCCATGTCGCCTTCGTGGTTGTGGTCGTTATAAGCCGAGTTTACGTCGCTCAACGCTCCTAGAAAAAGCATAAATTAATACAGTGATTACATATTACATACAGGATTATTGGTAAAAGTATTCCTTTAAAAAATAATATTGGGTAAATTTAGATTTAGTAGATTTAGCAGATTTAGTAATAAAATCTCCAACAAATTATTTATCAGTACAAGTTATATGCGCAATAACTAAATAAAACGTGCATTTATTGTAAGCATTTGATAAAATATTTGACCAATACCAAAAATATTTGTACAATACAAAAAATATTTGAGTAATTCAAAAAATTACTTACTAAATGTGCAATAAATTTATATTTATATTGCAAATTTATATCGAGGGTGTTTTCCCAACCACGTGGAAGCGAGCCTGCGTTCTCCCTATATACAAGTCCGGTGACCGTAGCATTGTTTCTAATTACCGCCCAATATCGCTCTTGCCACTGTTTGGTAAAATATTGGAAAAATTGGTTTACAAGCATCTATTCTTTGCAATTAAAGATAAAATTGATCCCAGACAACATGGATTCTTTGCTGGGCGCTCGGTGGAAAGTAACTTGCTGGAATATACCGATTACATTCATAATTCTCTTGATAAACAATATCAAGTAGACGCAATTTACACCGATTTCAGCAAGGCTTTCGATCGGGTTGACCATGACCTAATGTTGACCAAACTACGTCAATTTGGTTTTTATGGGGATTTGCTTGAATGGCTTGAGTCTTACTTGCGCGGGAGAACGCAGGTTGTATCTATTAATGGCTTTCACTCAGACGTGGTGCCCGTTACATCAGGTGTTCCCCAGGGAAGTCACCTTGGCCCTTTATTATTTAATATTTATATAAATGATATCTTTGAAACCATTAAACATGCTCGGTGTTTAATGTACGCTGATGATTTAAAGTTGTTTCTCCGCGTATCTTCTCCTCTAGACTGTTCGAGGCTGCAGCGCGATCTCGATGGATTGAGGCAGTTCTGCGTTGATAACTGCATGTTATTAAATTTGTCCAAATGCAACGCCATCACCTTCACGAGAAAATCCAACAGCATTACATACGCTTACACCTTTGATGACGTAAATATAGAAAGAGTTTCCTTCATTAAGGACCTTGGAGTTATTTTCGATTGTAAGCTTACTTTTGACAGGCACATTGACGGAGTGGTTGTCAGAGCCCTTCGTATGCTCGGCTTTGTTATGAGGTCTGCTGAGGATTTCACTAGTATAGCTGCAATAAAAACATTATATTTTTCTTTTGTTTACAGCGTCTTGAATTATTGTAGTTCTGTTTGGAATCCTCAATACGATACTTACATTGCTAGACTTGAAAGGGTTCAAAAAAAGTTTGTTAGATATATGTGTTATAAAACACACCATCAGTATATAAACTACGAGTCTGCATGTAATCATTTTCAACTCCTAACCCTTCGTCAACGTCGGTTTTGTAATGACATTTTCCTCCATTATAAGATACTCCATAGTAAGTGCGACTGTCCAACATTACTGAGTATGATTGACATTCATGTTCCTCCTCGCCTCTTGCGTTTTGATTTTCTCTTTCGTACACCGACTCCTCGCACAAACGCATTCTTTAATTCGCCTATGTTAAGGATGGCTCGTGCCTCCGACCGAATCGGTATCGACTCCTTTAGATTTGACTATTGCAGATTCAGACGAATGGTTATTGTCGCGACTATCAATTTGCAACATCAAACCTTGTAAGTACCCGGTTGTTTTTGCTTTTTTATTATTGTATTTTTTTTTCTTTAATTTGGTTGTTGTACCATAATATACAGGAACTTCAGCTACTTCTTTGATTATTTATTATAGTTAATTCTTTTTATACTGTACTGCAATTTATATTGTGTAAACGTGGCACAGTGTATCTAGGTTCGTCCTGTACTGTGCCCATACTGTGTATTAAATAAATAAATAAATAAATAAATAAATGTACATCAGAATAAATAATTATGCATTTATATATTTGAATGCCCTTTAAAAATAATTTGTACACTTAAATAAAGAAATGTGCACTACATTCGTTACCTCTATAAAAGTATAATGAGCAGCTTAAAAATTGATTGTTCATTGAAAAAATCTGATGTGGCCCAGGCACATGACTTTATCATACTATATATAAAATTAATAGTTTAGCTGCATGAGATTCTATTTGATCGAGATCGGATATGTCTGCATTAAAATAAAACTAGTAGAACTAGACAGATATCTCGACTAAAGCTGCGTTCAGATATTGTACTCCGTTGACACCGGGTACACTGTCCAAATGACACTTACGTGTTATTGGGTGTAAAAAGTGTAACGGTGCTCAATATCCGAATGCGGCCTATATTGACAGTAGTATTTTCAAAACATTAGCGTTTGACACTACTGTCATTAGAATAAAAAAATCTGACATATCCTGGCTACTAGTTTTAAAGCAGTATGACCGATCTCAATGAAATAGAATTTGCTCATGCAGCTAAACTATAAATTCTACCAAAAAATGTCATATACATAAATTATAGAAAATTTCCTCTCCTTTAATTTATTATTTAACTATTTTGACGACATTACACCAATAGCGGCTCATTTGCAAAATCTTCGTAAAATGCTATGAGTAAACCACCAGTTCCTTTGGACCCTTTTCAACAGAAAGCTTTTCAGCTCTAAGTTTGGTTATGAAACTTCTAAATATGAAGTTTCGTCCCGATACCTTTAGTAGTTTCTCCGGAATCGTTGCCACAAAAACGGGTACACACATTTTTTTTGGCACGATTACAATACTTTACATACTGCGTATGATAAAGTAAAAAATATATTTCCAATAGTTTTAATAAATCAGCATTTGAAAATATTATAGCGCATTTAATAATCTAAATTGTATCATGAGAAAATTATAATGCGCCCTAGAAAGAATATAATATGCATTAAGTTCTGCAACCTGTAGTGCACATACAGTAAGCGCATAAAGTATGGAACCATGGGAAAATCTTTGAAAAGTTGTGTCATTTTAAAAACATCCGCGTAGACTGTAGATGTCGATTTTTAATTATTAAAGCACACATTTTTAAAGTTATAACGTCAATACCTTTTCTTTTTTAATGGCGACACAATCATTTCTTACTGAAACTGGTAGATCATTTAATTGTGTAAGTGGTAGCGGACACATTTTATGGCCTTACAAAAGAAAATTTTTGACAAAAAGACAATTGAAAATTGAAAAATATGTCAGGGAAAATAAATTTTATAAATTGAACGAATATGAAATTGCGTTTTGGGTAGAAGTAATTGCCCTGAAAACTAATCTAATAAAATAATTTCATTTTCTATCGTGCAAAAGGTTTTCAAAAAAAAGTGGGGAGAAATTGTAATAAATGCTATTTGGTAATTTTGACAAATTTATACCGGGTGAAGGTGTTATAGAAACCTCAAAATGGTCTCATAGTAAAGTTTAATCTTTGCAATTTTTCCTGAAATCCCAAAAGTTTGTTCCCAAATATTTTTGAAGCATTTACAGCGATTTCTTTAAGTGGGGCGCGAGCAGCTTCCTAAAAGAAACGTAAAAAACGCAATAAACTGACGGGATATGCAAAATTCAAGCTCACATTCGTATTCAGCGCAAATAAATCAATCGAAAATGCCTATTCGCATTCCATAAACAAATAAGTTATCAATACTACCCTAATTTTCAACTGTCTTTTTCTCGAAAATGTTGTTATTGAAGGCCATGCGCTTGCTAATTTCCTTTAAAACAAGTAATAGCTCTATCAATATCAGTACAAAAAATATGGGTTTCCATTAAAAAAAGTGTCGATGACGTCATAAGTCGAAAACAATAGAAT
The DNA here is from genome assembly GCA_963966075.1 of Aphodius sticticus. Lineage (NCBI taxonomy): Eukaryota > Metazoa > Arthropoda > Insecta > Coleoptera > Scarabaeidae > Aphodius > Aphodius sticticus. Next base: position 75,624,889 of record OZ014509.1, read on the forward strand.
TTTCATTTAACCTATTATGTAAGGTGAGCCAAAATCAGAGCTGCGTTAGATTTAGTGCTCAATATTTATTTTTTTAATGCACAGGTTATTCATTTTAGGGTACAATATGAATAAAATATTGCCCATAATATTTTTTTGTGGAGACTTCAATGCTGCATCAAACAACAAACCCGAAAAAAAAACAGAAAAATTAAATTCTAATAAGGATATGAGAAATTTTGATTGTTCAGGAATTTTGATGGTTCAAATTACCTTCTGCATCGGTCAGACCAGTTTCGTTCAACATCGAAATGTTTTCTAAGGCAGGATCATCGGTGGTATATCCCGTAGACTCCCTGTCATTGAGTAAAGGTTCCGAGGCCCCACCTTCTTCGTCTTCACTCCATTCCGATGGACTTCCCTCTCCACCACATTGATTACTTTCGCTAACACCGTTCTCTATATTTCGCAATTTTTCTTGCACCTTTTCCTCAAGCAACCTTTTAACTTCTTCTTCCTGTATTAAATAATTAAAATTACACATGGGTGTAGTGAGCAAGTTGGCATAAAGATTTACCAGCTCCTTATCCACATGCTGCGTGTTAGTCAAGAAAAAAATAAGATAATGTGAGGTTAGAAATATTTTTTTTGTTCAAAATGTGCCTTTAAATATTAGTTATTATTATTCATAATTCATTAATAAATGTCCTGGCAATAGGTATCACCATCAAAACATATTTTTTTACATTTTACGAAACTTTGATGTGCCATAACTCAAAAACCAAGCAATTTACCATATAAATAAATTAGACTTAATCGTCTTAAAATCTATTGATTAATCATATTTGATCATAAAATCTTTAAAAAAGTCGCTTTTTCGCGGAGACTTCAACTATGGCACAAACAACAAACTCGCTAAAATTCGCCAATATGTATTGCCGGACCATAAAATAAGGAGTTTAGAGGCCTTACCTTAGCAGCTTCTTCCTCCATTCGCTTTTCATCACGCTCAAAACTGTCGAGATCGTCGGTATCATCTTCGTTTGGTTGCACTTGAGGCATATCACAGTCATTGTCTTCTACGTCAACGTTATTCTTCAAAACTCTAAAAATTATTGTTTGATAATATTACACAACCACAGAAAAAACTACACAAAAAGAAGATCATAAGTTAAAATTTACTTTAATAGGGTATTACGGAGACGTCACGGGAAGCAAACTTAATGAAAAATTTGGCAACATTGCTTCATTTCAACCGTAGGTATGTTCCGTTAGGCTACGTGGCATCGGTGCGATGTATAAACAAAATTATGGCATCTTACATGGTGTGGAATCACTTGTTTAGTGATTTTAATCAAATTTCCACATGACTGTAATACCCTATTATGTCGTGAGATACGCATAGCAAAGAAAAAGTAAACAAAAAGAAGCTATGTAACATAAACAAATGAGAAAATTTAGAATGATGGCGATGATAACGTTTACCTGTATGCGTGGGGTGATCTAAAGATGATTTTATTGTTAAAAGCGTGCCAGATGCGCAGCAAGGAGTAGTGTATTAGTGATGGTATTCAATTAGTGTGAGGTTATGTTTTTTACAATCTTTTCGATTCATTATTTAAGGCACTGTTATTGTTCTAGAAGTAAATCAACTAAAACTGTATGTCTCAAAAACTGTTAACCTATCATGAAAACAACAGTAAAATAGCATTAACATCACAAGCTACGTTGTTGACGTATACGTAACCTCAACAAAGTAGCTTTTTGAGTATAGTAAATTGGCATTGTTTTCTCTCACCATTTCACGTGCGATAGGTGTCTTTTTAATTGCTTATGGAAAATTTGACCATTCTACGTTTTTTACATTTTATGTTTTTTGAGTTTTCGAAATTAACGCAAGGCGGCCTTTTAGACGGTATACAGGGTTAGCCAAAATTACTGGACCACCTAAATAATTCTCCAACCGCAATAGATATCCAAAAATTGTTCAAACAAATGTTTTTTGGCTTTAAACAAACTATCTTTTAAACATATTTTCAATATACAGGCTGCTCATTTTATTATAGAAATATTATTAGATTTTTTAATTCGAAGATTAATTGTAAGAATTTTTTATACAAATCATTTTTTTATAAAATGCATTATTTTTTAATTAGAAGCTATTAACCAAAAATAGTCAAAATTACCGAAACACCTAAATAATTCTCCAACCGCAAACAGATTCAAAAAAAAATATCGAATAAAAGTTTTTTGGGCTTAAACAGCCTCTCGTTTGAATATAGTTTTAATATACACAGTGTTTAATATACGTTTTATTATGGAAATTTGCAAACCATTCCATTTTCTAATAGAACAGCCTGTAAATTTTTATTTTTTTAATTTTAAGATTAATTCTAAGACCATTTTATAGAAATAAGTTTTTTTGAAAATTACTATTGAGCAATTCAGCAAAACTACTGAACTTCAAATTAAGAATATTTTCCCACACACACACATTTATTTCAATGTGACAGTTAGAACATTTAATTAAATTCTATTTAATTGTGTTGTTATTTTCCCTTGATTTTTGTTTATTTTTTATCTGTTTGGTTAAAGGAAAAATTAATGAGTATTGATTAATTGCTTATAACAAAATAATTAATATCTTATAAAGAAATAATTCCAACATAACATTCTTAGAATTAATCTTAGCATTAAAATTTTTTTAAATATACAGGGTGTTCTGTTAGTAGTTAGTAGTAAAGGAAAGGTTTGCAAATTTCCATAATAATTCCATGTATATCAACAATATATTTGAACAAGAGCTTGTTTAAACCCAAAAAAATTTTGTACGAAAATTTTTTGATTTTTGATTTTTTTTACAGTTGGAGAATTACTAAGATGTTCCGGTAATTTTGACTATTTTTGGTTAATAGCATATAAATAAAAAATAATGTATTTTATAAAAATATGATTCCTATAAAAAATTCTTTCTATTTAAAAAAAGGATAGGTTACCGAATTTCTATAATAATTATGTATATTATGTATATTTTATTATGTATATTGAAAATATATTGAGACGATAGCTTGTTTAAATCCAAACAAATTTTGTTTGAACAATTTTTTGCGGTTGGAGAATTAATTAATTGTGGTAATTTTGGCTAACCCTGTATAACAATAAATATACCTAGTTATGTATACAGTGAGCGCGTAAAGTATGGAAACATGACAAAATCTCAAGCAAGGTTTGCTATTTTAAGAAATGCTCGAACATGTTGATTTATAATTATCAAAATACACCTTATGATATCAAATTAATTTTTTTACCTTCAATTGTTTTTAACAGATGACGTCAGTGACATTTTTTTAAATGATAACCTTATACTTTTTTAATAAATTTGTCAGGTCTTGTAATTGTCTTAATGGAAGCATAATATTTTGATGGCCTTACACAAGAAAATTTTCGAGAAAAAGACAGTTGATGGCTCGACTGAATGTAACAAAATTTTGGAATTAAGTATTTATATATATATGTATAGCGTTAGTATCGTTGATGCAACGTTTATAGGTTCTGAGATTTAACCTCAAACTTTTGAATTTGAAATAGAACACCCTGTATATTTTAACATTTTCTGTTACAGTCTTCCTTTGTGTATTCAATGTTACTACGCTTGTTACAGTATTATATCAAATCATCTAGAAATTAACAAAAAACCTCCCTTAGGTCTAAAAATTAACAAAGAAAAAATTGATAACCAAAAAATAACAACGAAAAAAATAACCGATCAGATTTAAAACAATGTGTTCTTGTCAATGGTTGATAATCCTCATAAACCAACTAGAGTTGTTAAAGTAGAAAATGTACTGTTTTGTTATCAATTTTTTCTTTGTTAATTTTTAGACGTAAGTAATAAAGATTTTTGTTAATTTCTAGATGTTGTTGATATAATAATGAAGACTGTAACAGAAAATGTCAAAGTATACAGGGTGTTCTATTTCAAATTCAAAAGTTTGAGGTTATATCTCAGAATCTGTAAACGTTGCATCAACGACAATAATGACTTCACATGGTTGCAAAAAAATTCCAAAATTTCGTTTAATTCGGTCGAGCCGTTCCGGAGATTTTATCACTTTTATTTCATAACCTTCAATTGTCTTTTTCTCGAAAATTCTCTTATGTAAGGCTATAAAAATATTCCATACTTTATGCGCTCACTGTATGTACCCTTAAGTAAACAATTTAAATTTAGCGGATTGATACAGCTCTAGAGGTTACATGATAGATGGCGCCACTAGAGATTCAATTACTAACGCCTCTAACGGACCACATAAAATGTCACCACATAACCTATATTACTATTGAACACAATACAAAATTAAGCCGCAAGAACTTACTACTGAAAACCTGGAGAATAAATAGGTTTGAACTTACTGTGCTTTAATAGATAAAGGAGCCTTAAATAGTTTAAATCATTGTATAGCCCAAAGGCACTCCTCAAAACGAATAAATGAACTCGAAAACGATTGTCATCAACATACCTACTCTTGTTAGTATTAATGAAGACAAAATGGAGGTTAATATACCTGTCCAGCGGCGACACTTTCGCCTGCTTATGGCAATCCGAAGGTCCGGGCGACTGCGGCCTTTTCAACGACCCCTCCTTGCTGCCACCTCGCGGCGGGGACATGCACTGCAGCGTCACGCTACCCCCCGGATTGACCCTCAAACCCAGCGCCAACGCTTGGATGGCCGCCAGTCCAACCTGATGGTTATTATTACTCGGTGCGTACCTCACTAACGGCTCCAACGCCAGATCTTTGCTCTGCTGCACCAACTCCAGTTTCGGCGGAATATTCTGCAAGAGGTTCTGCTCGTCCAACAACTTCTGAATCTCTCGCTCGAAAGGTTCAGTCTCGTTCGCGTCGATATTGTTTTGTTTCTCCCTGGCGTGGTTCGAGGGTGACGTCTTCAAACGGCGGATGTCTTTTTTATCCGTTTGGGAGCACCCGTCGCGTTTAGTGCTTTTATCGCTGCCGAAAGTCTTGAAATCGGAATCCCGGAGGAGCTCGCGTATCTCTTCGGCTTCCTTAAAACTTGGGGATCGCTTGCAGTTTGCTGATTGTTTGTTGCACTCCAAGATGGAGTCGGAATCGTTCCTGGTCCGCTTCTCTAGGGACTTTTGTTTTTGCTTCTGGACAGCACCGTTCACGCTGGTCGTCCGCAGCATTAAGATCGGTTTCTGATGAGGCCTGCTGAATTCGAAGCTTGCGCAACTCTCACCCTTACAACTCTCGTCTCCATCTAGAACAGGAGGGCTGGTTAGAATCGAGGAATCCACGGTGTTGCAAGTGTTAGCCAAAGCCAAGACGGCACTAGGCGGGAGGTTATTACGTTTTGCCCTATCGGTCGAGTTGTTATTCCGCAACGAGCAATTCGGGGGGATGTAATCTAGCGAAGCCCTTGGAGACACCTCGGGGGACGAGCAAGGATTTACTTGGATGTCAGAAGGAAATAAGAACTGTTGAGTATCTGTAGGTAAAGGAGGTGAAACGCATGGTGAAGCATCAGCGTCCGTAGTCCTAGAGTACGACTCATCAGAACTGCTGATGCTAGGAGAATGGTTCAACGAAGATATCTCGTCCGCTGAAGAATGTATCCTCTGAGGGGCGTTGTTATTATAAACACCTCCCAAACTCTCATCGGAGTAGTGCCGTTGCAAAGGGCTATGCCTATGCGGACTACCCCTGTTATGCAACGGACTATTCCGATTATGCAACGGACCATTAGCCTTATTCTGCAGCTTATTCCTCAAAAACTCAGGCGTCCTCTCTGGGGTCCTCGGCAGACTAGGCAACGGTTGTTGCTGGATCTGCTTCCTAACCCTGCTGGGACTCTCCTTCCCCGGCGGTTTAGGCAGTGGCTTCAAGTACGGTTTAACCTCACTTTTTATGATGCTAGCGTACGAGTTCTGCGGCCTGGGCCAAGGTGGAGCGTACTTAACGTCTTGCGCGTTAACCCTCTGCACGACTGGTTGGTAGATGCTCTTGTGGGGCGGTAGGGGAGGTGCGGGTAGCTCGTCTTCTTTTGTTTTGTTCTTAGCGGGTTTGGGCATTACGCACGGCGGAAGCAGCGGTTCGTTTTCGCAGCCGTTTACGTCGCGGTGCGTTTCGCGTAACGGTGGTAACCTGATGGCGTTCCTGATACCTGAGTAGTTGTCTTCGCGCGAACTCTGTCTCGTCTGGAGGGCGTTCAGTTGTTTCTGGCGGTTGTTCAGGTCGCCGTGATGGAGGAGGGCTAGCGGTGTCGCGACGCCTCCGTACATGTTGTTGATACCTGCGGAAGGGAATGGTTTATTGCATGTATTGCTTGGTGTCATATCGCCGTTATTGCCCACGGCGCTCACTGGGCCAAATACCACAGTTGTAATAAATTAATTTTGTGAACTTTTACCAATGAAATTAATAAAACGACATGTATTGATAATAGTTTAGTGTTGGTGGGTGCATGGAAAATATGTGAATGTAATTACTATGTCAGGTGGCATCAGTAGCTCAAAAATGTCCTTGTCCAAGTTTTGATGACTCCTGTTAGGTACTTCCCTCATGCTACTGATGACAGGATCCAATGATATTAGTAGTAAATTTAATACATCTTCATTTGTTTTGACTCAAAAGGCACTTTACGAGAGAAATATTCTACCTCTTTAACTCATTATTCCTAGCTTCTTATAACAGATAACAGGGCATGCTCAATAATTTCGGACCATGAATTAAAGGCTTGTGAACTGTATACCTAGTATTATGCTAAACTTTGATGTTTAATAACTCTTGTTATTAATGGATTTAGATGATATTTGTCAACATGTAACCAAATTCATATCCCTATGGAATAATTAGGTAACTTTGTAAGATGTGAGGGTTTTCTCAGGGTTTAATAACTTTTGTTATTAATGGATTTAGATGATATTTGTCAACATGTTAACAAATTCATATCTCTATGGAATAATTAGGTAACTTTGTAGAATGTCAGGGTCTCAAGTAAATAGGTTTTTGATTTATCCCAATATCTGAATGATTGTAACAGAAGATTTTCAAGTAATACTTTGCAATTTTAGCGTTGATGTTTAATAACTTTTGAGAACTTGAACCGATTTTGATTATTTTTTAGAACATAAGTCAACAAATTTATCAAGAGCTATAACACGACGTTTGCCAATTTCCAAAAAAAAGAAATTAAACTTGATGTTTATCATACCGGGAAAACGAAAATGATGTTCTGGTGGCCCAATTTTTAGATACCCTGTGGAGAAATTAAGGACTTTGGAGAGATTCTTAAGATTTTGTGCAAGGTGAAGTAAATTATTCTTTGATTTTTTGCAAGATCTGTACATTTGTAAAATCGCTCAGTTAAAGAAAAACTTGGCAAATTAGCTTCTTCTTCAAAATTGTACAATTTACATGTTTGATTTCAATTTAATTTCTAGAATATAATTTATTTCCATATAATAATTTATTATATGAATTTATTACCCTTACCGGCAGCTTAAATTCTCCACAGGGTGTCTCAAATTCAATTGTGGCTTTGTCGCTACAATAAGCAAAATCGGTTAAACTTTGCAAAAGTTATTGAACATTATAGCAAAAATTGCAGTTTTAGCAGAAAATCAGAGATTGGGATAAATCAAAAACGAAACAAGTTGCTTTTCTCCACAGGTATTCTTAAACTTGGGCCACCAAAACTTGACGTTGCTTCTCCCGACATAGCAATTGGAAGAAGTTACTTTTTCAAAATTGCAAAGGCGGGTGTTAACTATGATGAATTTATTTAGTAGTCCCTGAAAGAATCATTAAAATCGGTAAAATATTACTACACTTATTCAACATCAAGGCCTCAGTATAATTCCACTACTGACATTTATCATAAAACCAAAAAACAAAAATGCCATAACTTCAAAAAGAACAATTATTACACGATCAAATATGCAAAAATCAGAGACATGTTATTTCATGTAAAACACAATGCATTCAAAATTCAAATTCAAATTTCTTTATTCCTGTGAGACTGGTACATACAGTGTAGGAAGAGTCAACAAATATACGATAAACTAAGACATACAATGAAACACCGAAACAAAAGACGATTAAATGGCTTATTAAAATAGTTATTTAACCAACAAGTATATTAAAAAGAGCGATTAATGATCGAGACTGTTTAACGCACGAGGGATTAGCGAGTGCGTTAATATTCGAGTTGGTTACAAAATTTTTTCGTCGATCGTACTCTTCTGGCGGCTTCTACATAGATTTTATAGTTTATTCCAGGAATGCATAGGTTTGGCCTCTATGTGCGGCGCACAGTGGGCGATAATGGCGATAATTTGAACTTTAAGCTGGACAAAAATGATTTATCTTATTAGTAGAGAAATAATCATTTATTTGAAATACCTGTTGCGTTTCCACTGCGCATGCTGTTCAATTCCTCGACCCTCATCGTACCAGGTTGCTTCCGGTCAATCAAAAAGTACGTCGTCATGTCCCCTTTTCCCTTGACCTTCACCTTTCCACGACACTGAAATTCGTACGGATACGTTTTCAACACCTGATAGACTTCTTCAGTAACTTGAGTGTGATTTGGTAAACCAGTGGAGTCCATACGACTTGCAACGTTTACGGTGTTCCCCCATATGTCGTATTGTGGTTTTCTAGCACCGATAACACCCGCGACCACCGGACCGATGTTAATACCTAAAAATAACGCGAATATAACCGTAATTTAAAATTGATGGTAGGAAATTGAATTTAATACTAAATACACTGCCGCTCATGGAAGTTCGGACACATAGTATACATATAGGAAATAATGATAAAAGCACTGATATGTAAGCAATAGGTAGCAATAGGCACCTGTATTTCTACCAAATAGCGAACACATTCTTAACGTTGATTTCCAGTAACATACGACATCATTAAATGTGCTAATTTAAAATAATTTTTATATTTATTATGCAACATGTATACTGTTTTGTAACTGGTTGTTGGGAATTTTCTAGTTTCCATTAAAAGGGATTAAATACGAAATAACAAATAGAGTCATAAATACTGCATCTCAGACACATGTTGCGACCCCATTTTTACCAGATTTTTGCATCAAATGCTCGAATTCGTATTCAAACGAGTCTGTGCCTGCAATCTGTAGTTTGCACAAGATAACTCTGTCACACGGAAGACATCATGCGACGCGGAAAGCCAACAAGCAAGGAACAGCGTTCTGTAATTATCGCTTTTCATCAGGAACGATTGTCAGTTCGTTAAAACGCAAGAAATAAGTCAACGATAAGTGAGTCAACGATAAGTGACACTCTTCACCAATATGAAGAAACATGGAATTTGGATGACGTGTTCGGTCGGGACTATCACGAATAATTTCCCAAGCGGATGAAGAACGATTAAAATTAATTTTTAAGCAAAACGCACCTAAAATCACCTCTGAAGTCAATCGCGATCGTGAAAGACCAATTTTCGTAAGCACTGGGAAACGACGTCTCCAAGCGGAAAATCTGCCCGGACGCGTTGCCTTACGCTAACCATTGCTTGGTCGGGAAAATCGTCAGACACTACTGTTTCCAGTCTTCATTTGTCCAACTTCGATGTGTTCGTGCCCACTGAAGTCGTTTCTGACGATTTCCCCGACGAAGCAATGGTTTTCGTACGGCAACGCGTCCATGCAGATTTTCCGCTTGGAGACGTCGTTTCCCTGTGCTTACGAAAATTGGTCTTTCACGATCGCGATTGACTTCAGAAGTGATTTTAGGTGCGTTTTGCTTAAAAATTAATTTTAATCGTTCTTCATCCGCTTGGGAAATTATTCGTGATAGTCCCGGCCGAACACGTCATCCAAATTCCATGTTTCTTCATATTGGTGAAGAGTGTCACTTATCGTTGACTCACTTAACGTTGACTTATTTCTTGCATTTTCACGAACTGACAATCGTTCCTGATGAAAAGCGATAATTACAGAACGCTGTTCCTTGCTTGTTGGCTTTCCGCGTCGCATGATGTCATCCGCGTGGCAGAGTTATCTTGTGCAAACTACAGATTGCAGGCACAGACTCGTTTGAATACGAATTCGAGCATTTGATGCAAAAATCTGGTAAAAAAATGGGGTCGCAACATGTGTGTGAGATGCAGTATTTATGACTCTATTTGTTATTTCGTATTTAATGCTTTTTAATGGAAACTAGAAAATTCCCAACGACCAGTTACAAAACAGCATAAATGTTGCATAATAAATAAATATAAAAATTATTAATTAGCAGGAAATTGTTTGGCTATTGTATAGTATTAGTTTCCAAAAGGAAGTTCTTTCCACAATACTTATTTAGGTACGTTAGTAGTGTAGCTATGGGGGTTCTGGGCCAGTTTTACGTGTTATTTTAAAGGCAGGGGGGTATAAATTCAATTTAAGGAAGACTGATAACAAAAATTAATTCTTACCAACTCTCAGCATGAAATTATTGTAAGAGTTCTCGTTGATGTTCAATAATCGATCTCTCATAGCGAAGACGAACTCCACCAAGGTGCTAAGGTGCAACCCTGCGGTACTCTCGTCGTCGTCGAGTATCCTCAGATCGGGCATGAGGCCGACGGCCGCCATATAGGTGGAGCCAACAGTTTTGATCTTGTCGATAGCTTTAAACCTCTCCTCGCTCAAGAGATCATCAAAGTCCGCGATAATCTCGTTGAGAAGCCTCAAACATTCGACACCTTGGTTGTTGCCGTCAAGTTCCGTGTAGAATTCGTGGTAGTTAGTAATGGAGGCAAAAACAACCCCGACCCTTGAATAGCTCTGATGGTACAGTTCCTGTGATAGAGTATTCTGTAATAGATAAGTCGATGCGCTAATTTATTTGTGCTGGCCGTTTTACTACATCTGTAGCTTTTTTTTTTTGTTATCCTGGTTATTATTGTAGAAGAAACATAGATATATAACGTGTGTAAATATATTTAAGAAAACGGACAAATAGCAAACACTTACATCGTTTTTTGTTTTGAAGAGTATAGAGTGACAGTAGACGAGAAAGAAGTGGATGCAGTAAACAGAAGCACAAATATATTTATCCATTGTTGACTGTGAGAATTTGAATGAAGTATGCGCTACGAATGAAGTGATGAAGTTGTGCTGCTATTTATGGGTTATTCCGTGCGAAGCTCTATACCTTTTCAAGTTCAAATAGGGTATTTGACTATTATTGGAAAACCACCTTAGTGTGTTTATTCCTTCACTCTATATTGTAAATGCATTATATTTCGTAATTATTTCCTCAATATTTCATAAAAATCAGCGTTAAAAATTGAATCACAAAAAGTCCCGCCAAAACGATACTTTCTGTTGTGTGACGTCACCCGATAGTAGATGTCAAATCGGCCCATATGGTCTGTCAGCATCGGCATCGTCGCCGTTTGGTAATTGTGTTGTATGATGTGTTGTCACAATTTCTACATCAAAATGGGTTATAAATGGTGTATAAATCCACAATGCAGAAATACGTCAAGAAAAACTCCGGATAAACTAATTGTAGCTGTTCCGCAAGATTTGAAACTGCGAAGAAAGTGGTTGGCTCGTAGAAATCCAAATGAAATAAATAGCGGCCAATATAAGTGCTTTTTGTTGTGAAGATTACTTCGACATCATAAGTAAAACTGACTAGAATAAGTTATCTATCGTATTTTCGAACCAGGTATTATCTGATCTGACAGCTTAAGGTTAGGGCTATCGTAACCTACAAAGTTATGCTTACATGGCACTTTAGTGCTATTAAATTCAAACGAGAGAAGCATAAGAGCGCGTTCGGATAATCGGGTAGGGTACGGTGAGAGTGACGCGCTGCATAATAGGCGGACTAACGTCATACGGCGTTTATCTGCATATAAGAGAGAGACAGCCGTCCCAGGTTATCTGAGCATTGCTCTCCCCATACCCTACCCTGACAAGCCGAACGCACTGTAAGCGTACTAACGAATGACGTCACTGGAGACTGAGCCAATTACAGAGCGTTTTCAATCACGTGATAGGACGTGAATAGAATTCAATTTTAATTTTGGGTTTTAATAGAAATAAGGCATATTTTTTTTGAAAAGTAATAACATAGTTTTCTTAAACTGTAATCTATTAGGATGACTATAATACAAGCCATATTTTTAATACTGTCATACCCTATTAAAGGCTAGTGTCAAATCAGATTTGGCAGATAACCTAAGAGATGTTTTAGCAGGAGAAGATCGGCATAATATCTCCCAAACTGGATACAGAATGCGCCGGTTAGAAAATATTGTTCAGAATAATATTAACACAATCAATGTGGCCAACTGTGCAAGATTCCTAGCCCATATTCAAAGATATATTCCAGCAGCATTAAATATGGAGAATATTATTCTCCAATTAATTAATTTCGCAAATGTTGTTTATTTAATATGTCTATGTTATTGTTGTAAAATATAGTATAAATAACATTATTTACTTAGTTCTATTTAATCGTATGGTACTGCTAATTTAAGATTATTTAATGACAACTTGAATTTGTTAATTGTCAATTTGAATTTGTTAATTGTCATTTTTGTTAATTGTTATTTTGGTATTGATTAGAGCCAATTTGAACTTGAAAAGTGTAGTTATGAGTCTTCAAACACAGGGCTGAATACTGTTGCAACCGATTACTATCGGAAAATGTATGCTGCTCAAGAATTAAATTAAAACCAACTGATATATTCAACTTGGAATTACCCATTTATGTATTTTTTTTTGCAATTGTGCGGCGTCATCATGCTCTATCATGCTCTAATTTTAAATCTCATTAGGTATAGCCAAAGCTGTGATTTAGAAAAAAATCACACCACTTTTACAAAAGATTGGCATTCATCTTGTCTAAAGATTAGCAAGCAATTCTTTTGCATATTGCAAATTCAAGCTCAGCTCATGCCTAGCTTTGACGCATTAAGCAATATGAAAAGCCATGCTAACGTGATGACGTCACTTACCATATTGTTCCTGAACTGATTATCCAAAAAATGAGTAGCCACATGCGCCGGCAACAAATTAAACAGAATACTCTTGTTCGAATGTTGTAGAGCGTCCATCTCGCGTTTTTCCTCATTTGCTTGGATTTGCCACAAGAAGTCCAAACGCGCAGTCCACTCAACTTGCCTTCCATGCAGTAAAACAGCCAACACGAAGATCAAAACTTGCACGACGCTCGTAATATGAGTCGGTATTTTCGCACTACAAAAACAAATTATTAATAATTCGTTTCAAGATGACAACATCAAATTAACTCACCCAATTCTCTGGTCGTAACAATGGAAGAGATGCGAATGAGACACTTCGATTAATAAGACATAGATGGTACACATGACGAATAACAGGCACGCTTTTAAAAGTACTGGAAGTCTTAAGAATAAGGCAACGGCTAGGTATCCAAAGGCGCAGGACAGAACGATATACTGAGGTAACGGGCACGCCCTATGGTCGCCCACGAAGGGCGCGCCATCCAATGTGATGTTGGTAGTGGTGTGGCCAATGCAGGGCTCCGAAGATCTGCACGTAAACTAAAAAAAATATATTTCTTAGTAGGTACGACGGCGGTTTCGCCAAAGCGATTTGGCGAAAGTGCCCGCACTCCTACTAGCATCGAAATGGTATACTTACAACGTTCACTTGGGCGACGGTGTATATCAAAACGATTGTGAAAACGGTGATTGCGAGTCTGAGGACGAAACTATGGGATATGTCCCATAAGATCCATCGCAATCTGACAGCCAGGAGTAGTATGAGGACGGCAGATATCCATACGAATGCTGTGAGGAACAGCAAGAGGAGTATAATTGTTCTGGGTAAAATGGCGGCCTGTAGAGCGCCGAGTAGTACCAAGAGAACCAGGGCGCAGGCTAGCGAAGAACTATATCCGACGTCTAAGTCTTCATGGTACTGCAAAAAGCGAATTGTTAAATGTGATGATCAGCGATACTACAATGGTCAACAGTGACTTTTACCTAAAATTTTATTATTTTTGGTGAAGACCATCATATTTCAATTGACTAGAGTTCATAATTAGCGCAGGCAAATAAAGTTGAGAGTGGGTGTTAATTGTAGACAGCACTTTTATCATTGAAAATGGTAAAGGGGCTCATAGTGAACGTAGAAAAAATAAATGCAGGTCATGGGGTGGTATAGTGTTTATTTGGGGGGTTTGAAAGCGGGTGCAAAGTATATTATTGCGTTTTCCAGCGAAACTTGACGTTTTATCAAAAAATGTCCTGTATTAAGTTGTAGATGATAAAAAAATCTACAACATTCATAAGGGTCACTTTCTACTATGACTAAGTTCTTCTGGTGCTCATTTTTGTTGTTTTTACATATACTTATTGATACAATAATAAAAATAATAGTCGCTATTTAACAACATGCTCGAAAATTTAAAAAACTCAAAAATAACTTTTGCAACTATGGATTTTTCAGTAATTGTTCAATACTTTGTTAAAATTTTTAAGAAAATTCCAAAACTGGTTACACCATTCAATTGTACGGAAAAAAACACACTAGAAACTGTCTCATTTGTACACTAATGCTAAAACCATTAAATTAGAATAATAACGCTACAGATAAGTATAGCAAAATAATCAGTTTTTGTTTTAGAATCAAAAAGTATCCAATACAAAAGTTGTAGATCATGAAAAAAATTACTATATTTTGAGAGATTACTTCATAACATAACCTCAAAACTTCCGAGAAAAATGCGAAAAATCCATTTTTTAGTATTTTTAATTTTAATTATCGCATAAATAATTTAGTTTTTACGAGAAAAGTATATTTCAGTTGAATATCGAAGAATCAGTACAAGAGATGCGATTGTGCGTATAACTTGAGCACTCAAATCTTTTCCAGGTCTATTTATAGATATAATGAGTCCCCTCTATCTCACTTTCTAGCAGAGATGTTAAATTACCGCGGTAATTTAATATCTGGTAATTTTCAATATCTGTAAACTACGGTGCATTATTGTCTTATTTATTTTACCTTATGCGATCTAACAATATAGTGATATATTTGTTTTATTATAAAGACGTTTTCGTCTTTATAATTTTCGCGAAAAATATATTACCTATTACAATGACGTACAAAGTATTACGCTGAAAAGTCCGAATCTAGTAATTTTTTGAGGGGGCAACACTGGAAATGTGCCAGCTGAAGATTCAGTGATGAAGAAACGTTTCAAGACGAAGAAACATATTCAAATCTAACATCAAATGTTATTTATTTTTCATTTTTGTTTGTAAATCTGTAAATATATATTTTGATGGGGTGACGTCATTCGGAAGATTGCTCGATGAAAGGCCTCGAAGCCGTTTGGAGAGTTGTTTATTTGTACAAAATATAAAACACAGAAATTCAAAAGATATACTAAAACAAAATAAATTATTCTTCAATATTCATGAAATATACTTTTCTCGTCAAATCTAAATTATTTATGAGATAATAAAAATTAAAAACACGAAAAAAATTAAATTTTCGCATTTTTTCTCGGAAGTTTTGAAGTTACGTTATGTAGTAACCTCTCCAAACATTGTGAATTTTTTCATGATCTACAACTTTTTTATTGGATACTATTTGATTGTAAGACTAAAACAGATTATTTTGCTTACTTATTTGTAGCTTTATTATTCTAGTTTAATGGTTATAGCATTAGTGTAGAAATGAGATTTTGTATTCTTTCCGTACAATTGCATGGTGTAACCAGTTTTGAAATTTTCTTAAATATTTAAACAAATTATGAACAATTACCGAAAAATTAATTTTTGCAAGTCATTTTTGAGCATGTTGTTAAATAGGGACTGTTATTTTTATTATTATATCAATAAGTACATGTAAAAACAATTAAAATAGACACCAGAAGAACTCTGTACGATGATTTTTTACCACCGAATTTCCTTTTGAACAAAAACTGATTTTGATTGGAAAAACTAAATATCTCAAAACCTTCTTGTATTTTGCAGATAACCAAAAAATGTATACTTCTTTAAGACATAAAAGGGCACGCGTTCACAAAATTCTATCAAAATTGAATTAAAAAATGGTTTTTGCATTGGAATTCGCATTTTTCTCAAAAACTTTGAAGTCATAGTAAAAAGTGACCCTTATGAATGTTTTTTATGATCTACAACTTAGTATACACACAGAAAAGTGATTATTTGGAACGAGAAAACATAATTTCTTGAATTTATTTACTAGATTCAAATGCATATTTACTTGGATGTAGAAACTCAGGTATATACAAGAAATGCCACATACTCAATATAAGTAAAATAATTTCTCAGATAAATGCTGTCAACAAATAAATTCTTTCTTTATAAGAACCAATATTGTATTGAAAGAAGTAATTGAATTTTTCGTCCCAAAAATGTTAATTTCTCAAACGAAGTAATAGTAAATCCATCCAAGTGCGTAATTAGTTGATCCAAGAAAATATAAGACGTTTAATATAAGTAAGTATTGTTTACTGAATAAAAACCCACCAATTATTTAACTGAAGTGATTCTCACCTCTTTCAAGTAATCCCCTTCTCTGGAATAGATATGCGCACCGTGATTTTGTCAAGGCTCGCGCGCCCGCGCGTGGTGCTGGCGCCGTAATGGAGCCTAACCTAGTACGCAAAACAACAACGAAGTACCCGTAAGGGATGTGCCTTGTGATTTATTGGGGATGTGTATTGTCATTTATAGTGTACAATAAACGTTTCAACACGGAATAGTTCTCTCTTCGTTCGAGAGATCACTTTTCTGTGTGTAGGACATTTTTGGATGAAATGTCGAGTTGCGCCGAAAATACGTAATAATATATAATAATATATTTTCAACCCCCCCCCCCCCAAATAAACACTATACCACCCCATGACCTGTATTTATTGTTTTTACGTTCACTATGAGCCTATGAGTCCTGTCTACAATTAATACCTACTCTCAACTTTATTTGCCTGCACTAAATACTAATTTTCCAGTCGAATTTGCTTTGAAAATTGATTTCTAATGCGATTACCTGATTTTCCTTTTCGCTATTCTTGAACTTCAGTGTGAAGAGGTTTACGTGTGTGGATTTCTCCCTATCGACGCTTCTGGCCTCGATCGCACGAGTCAAGTACTTATTAACCCTGTTAGATGGTTGCTGGTAGACGCTGGGGTGTCGCTTCTTGAACGGCCTCTTGAACTTCTCCGACACTTTATTCTAAAATGAGTACCCCAAGCAAGAAAATTAGCAACGATGATGACGATGAGCGTAATTATCGTACAAGCGCCGAAAAAACAGGCGGTATAGGCAAGTTCGGAAACGATTTGGTGATGTAACAAACAAACAAAAGATGAACATGAGTCGCAACGACAAAAAGTGGCTGAAAATAGGTTTAGTAGAAACACATAAAAATAGGTTAGTCAAAATAAACTAGCTTACTAGCTTCCAAGCTAGATTCTCGCTAGCCGTCTAGCTCATAGCTTTTTAAGAATTGTCTGAAAACTCACTCCAGAAGACTATAGAGGCCTTTTTGTTTAGTTCCTTTCATGTATGAAGCACAGTCATGCACAAAATCAGAGTCGATCTTTTAAAACCTCTTGTATTCTTTCTGATGCAGTTTCTATGAGGCTCTTTTGATTATCGTGAAAGGTAATACTGCTATACAAGCAATCATTGATACAGAAGACCTGAAGAAGGCAGTTTCGATTTTGTATCATTGGTTGGTTGCCTATTCAAATATTACCTTGGTCACGTGCATTTAAAGGTAGAACTTCTTACAGAACCAACTAGCACTAGCACACTACGCAATCCAAAACTGTCGTCAATAAGTAAAGGCAAGTACAGTATTAAGTATGTAGAACGGTACAAGCACTTGAAAATCTATCCAAACCAAACTAACAAGCTTCTATGATGGTACCGCACATACCAATAGATACAAATAAAAAAAACTATAATACAGGGTTACTAATAAGTGTAGCGTCCAGGAGAACATGAAGAATGTACAAAAGGTGACATTTTGAGATAGAGACTCTTCTAGATTTACTTTTCTGGCTACTTTAAAAATAGTATGGCTACACAATGGCGCAGTATTTAGAATTGTGTTATTTTTGTTGATGTATTTGTGTGTGTTTTAGTTGTTGATCACACAATTTTGAATTAAAAAAATATATGGAAGGGACGTGTATTTCAATTTCTAAATTTAACCAAAAAGTTTATAGCAAAAATAATCATATTTGAGTTATTATTATTATTATTATATTATGAACACTAAGGAAGTTGTCTTTCCAACTGTGTAAGTTGTACCTGTGCAAGGTAAATAGTCTGTGAGATATTCAATTGTTTGTCAAAAAATTGGCAATTGCAGGCCTTTCTTAAAAACTACGTTAATACATTTTTGCAGATATTGTCTTAAAAATTTTGTCACAAAATAACTAAACCCATAGCTAGATGCTGATGTCATGAAGAATTAGATACGCTATACAGGGTGATCTTTAATTTATATTCACTATATCGTATATCTATTTTTACTAGTTTTTGTGATATTTGCAATTTAAAGACTAGTATGCTATTTAGTACTTACTAATACTAATACTAATATTGCTCTGTATACAGTGTGCTGAGTAGCATGATGTAAGATATTTTAAGGGTTATAGAAAATGTCATTTAGAACCTATTTAACTAGATTTATTCATATAAAAAGTATTACGGTTATGAAGGTATTACACAATTTTATGTTTTGCAATTTTTACAAAGTTACAGCGAGCGAACCTGAAGACCTAGTAACTTCAGTTGGGGTCCGAAGTAAACCAGAAACAGTATAATTTTAGGAGGACTATCGTGAAAAATTGTTCATTTTTGTGAAAATTGTGCGGAGACGTTACATTGTAATAGTATGTGCGCTCATACACAAAAACAAACATAAACGCTAAAACCTGTCTTGATGAGCTACGTTTGAGAACGGATTTGTATTTAGTAAAAAAAAAAACAACCAACAATATCTACTTACTAATGTTATTTGGTTTAAAATAGATTATTTTTCTGGAGAGACTATTCAAAATTGGGATAGTATGAATGATAGTGTGGGTAATCTTGATAATGTGAATGGAAAGTGGGTTATTTGGAAGTCTTTTTAATAGTTTTTTTTGCTATGAATGAAAATCTGAATCTAAAGATGCCTATCAGTTTGTTTTTGTTGCATATTTGGTTTTTGTATGTGAGCACATAAATCACATCAAAGAAAATCTGATTTTCAATACTCAGAAGTCAACAAATTTTTCGGGTTTAGTTTGGCAGTAAATTGAATATTTTAAATCGCGTGTTCGGTTACCATACGATAGACGGCAAAATATACTTAGGATCAAGCTGGTTAAATCGTTTCTAAATTATCTCTTCTATCGCCACTTGAAGACTTTACATCAAACTACCAAATACCTTATTCACAGCCATATTAAAATTTATATATGCATTACATTTTCGTTAAATTGCAAATATCACAAAAAAATAGTAACATTTGGTGTATGACATACTGGATGTAAATTTGAGTGGAATAAAGGGTTATTACAGCCAACATATATTATATAGGGTGTTCCATTTAAAAACTCGAGAAAAAGCCATTTGAAAAACATCAAAATTTACTAAGTTCAACCCTGTATAGTGTATCTAATATCTTTGGATACTGTTATCCTCCTACTGGCTCTGACTATTGTCTCAGACAGTTTAAAGGCAAAAATGGCAAAAAATGTTGTTTTTACATAGTTTTTAAAAAGATCCTGCAACGGGCATATTTTGGAAAAACAGTTGAATATCTCTCGAACTATTAACGCTGTGACTTAGCAACATACACGGTTGGATAAACAAATTTAGTAGTATTCATAATATATACAGGACGTTCCATTTGAAAAAAAAAATACGTACTTTCCGTCACACCTAAATGCAACACTCTCTATAAATGACAAAAATTTTACGTAGAAATAGTATTTTTAAACTTCTGCATCTAAAAAAAAGTTTCAAAGCATTTGTTAATTATTTTGTGACATTCAACTTTATTTCTCCTGTACCCTACCTATGTTAAAAAAAAAACGTTTTGGCTCACATTTGAATAGTATATTTACGTAGTAACCCTGTATTAAAAAGAAAAACAAAAAAAAACACACTAACGAGATATAAAAAAAAAACAGCAAAAAGTCACAGCGAAAACGCTCTTCGAGGCAAATAGTAGAGTTAAGTAGTGTGTAGTATAAGTAGTATAGTAAAAAAAACAGTTATAGTATAGTAGTTTTGTGTGGCAACCAAAGTGAGTTTTAGATCTCCCACTCACGTCAGTGTCGTTTGCTGTGGTAGATTCTGTGGGTTCACGCGCTGTCTGATCGGTGTGGAGCATTTTCCTGAGTTCTAGCACCTATAAAGCCACACGTAGGGTAGGGTACATCTGTTTCAGAAGACACACGCGACATGATGGCAAACAGAAACTGAACAGACCCACCCCGTTTCCATTACACACAAGTTATTTACGGACAGAATTTTATGATGATGGTAGTTCAATTGGTTTGTCGTTATAACCCTGTTTAACTAAGAAATGATCGAAATATATGTACAATTTTCTTTACGTGAAAGAAAGGGTGGTTATTTGACAGGAAGTGATGCTTTGATATAATGTTTGTATACGTACCAAGTACAGACCTATTACCTACGACCGTATGTATAAATGTCCCTTACGTCATGGACTGCTTCACTCGTATATGAGTCGTTCTTTTACAAATCGTACACCTTTTATGACGTCACATTTTAGATTTGGCTTAAACTTTTTTTATAAGTTGTATGCACTAAATAAGGTTATACCTGTATCAGGATTTAGTCGAAAAAATTTATTTTCGGAGGAATGATACTTTTAAGTTTGGATTATTTACGATAATTTGCCAAACCTTGCCATATTCAAAATTCAATATCTTTCGTTCTAGTAAGTATCGGACCCATTTTTGTTTTACTTTAAAGGTTGAAATATTTGCTAGATAACTGCGTACAATCATTATTTTAATTTATATATGTAAAAAATATAAAAACAATTGAATTTTTTAAATAATTGTTACATAGTCGCCCCAACAATGGATATAATCGAAAAATATACGTAATACACGCTACTCTTTTACCTACAAAACCCATTTTTTCCTAGGATGGAGTCTCTTATAGTTCAAAAGATATTAAATTTTATCTAAAGTGAGTCACGCGCGGCGTGTCGATACTCGATAAAAAATGCAGCAAGCGACTACGTCAGGCGTGTACGCGACGTTCTTGAACGTCTCGCAGACAGCAGGCTGGTTCAACATGCTAGTGCAGTTTGTTTTTTAAGAACGGAGTGAGTGGCAGTGCTTATTTATTACGTGCTAAAAATATTTATTTATTAAACGCCTTTAAAAAATGCCGTAGTGTTCTAACCGTATCAAACGTTCTAAATTTCGAACCGACAGATGTTTCAATCCATTCAATTTGTCTCCACATCCAAATATAAAAAGAATGAGGCTCTCAGAAAAGTAATAAAATACCAATTATTGGCATTAAATATACCTATAACATGTTGGTCACTTCAACAAAGAATTTGTTTAAATTATCTAAAATCAAGAAAGATAAAACAGATATCCATTTGAATGAGGTTTGTATATAGTTATTTAACCAACAAATATATTAAAAAGAGCGATTATTGATCGAGACTGTTAATTGTCCAGATCATTAATCGCCGGTTAACATTCGAGTTGGTTACAAATTTCGTCGATGTCGTTTGAGATTATATGACCATTTATGTAAGTTGTTTGATTGGCTATAACAAATCATGCATTAATAGACATCGTGCAGTTATAGAGCTTTTTAATAAATGATTTTCTATTTAGTAAACATACTCATCAATAAACGATCGACGGAAATATATATTTTTCTTACATCGGTTCCGAATTGTACTTGAATCCTCATTATATTTGCCAATGAAAATAAAACCACAAAAAGAGTTTAAAACATGTATATAATTTTATTCCCATACTTATATCAACTATCATTAGAAAATCTTAATTATTTTAGTATTTATTGTTTTAAATATTCAAACATCTCTCGATTATCACGTACAAATCGTGTGTCCGCAGCTAACCATCGTGTGTGACGCTAGCAGCGAATCAGTTTGTGTATTGTATTTTCTTCAGTGCTTTGCTTGCAAACACGCAAAAGCGAAAATGGTGCTTGACTCAGGTCAGATAAAATTTAATATCTTTTGAACTATAAGAGACTCCATCCTAGAAAAAAAAATGGAGTTTGTAGGTAAAAGTGTGGCGGATATTATATATATTTTTTTGATTATATCCATTGTGGGAGCGACTATGAAATAATTATTTAAAGAATTCAATTGTTTTTATTTTTTTACTTACATAAATTAAAATAATCATTGTACGCAGTTATCTAGCAAATATTTCAACCTTTAAAATAAAAAAAAACAATGAGTCCAATACGATTACTAGAACCAAAGATATTGAATTTTGAATATGGTAAGGTTTGGCAAATAATCGTAAATTATCCGAACTTTAAGCCTTCATTATCTCTGAAAATATTTTTTTTTATGATTTTCTTCAGTGCTTTGCTTGCAAACACGCAAAAGCGAAAATGGTGCTTGACTCACGTCAGATAAAATTTAATATCTTTTGAACTATAAGAGACTCCATCCTAGAAAAATGGAGTTTAGGTAAAAGTGTGGCGGATATTGTATATATTTTTTTCGATTATATCCATTGTGGGGGCGACTATGAAATAGTTATTTAAAGAATTAAATTGTTTTTATTTTGTTTTACTTACATAAATTAAAATAATCATTGAAAAAAAAACAATGAGTCCAATACGATTACTAGAAACAAAGATATTGAATTTTGAACATGGCAAGGTTTAGCAAATAATCGTAAATTATCCAAACTTTAAGCCTTCATATCGCTGAAAATATTTTTTTTATGAATTCCCGATACAGGTATCGACTAAAATTCCGAAAAAATGCCATAAAGAGAGTTTGTGTAATTTAAAAAAGTGAATTTTTTTTTGGCGGAATCTGTACGATTTGTAAAAGAACGACCCGTTATCGCTTATAACAAAGATGTGCTTTCGGTTGTGCTTTTGTGTTTTTAACGCACGACATAATGTCATCATAAAGCAAACGTAGATCCATTTATCGTATTTGATTATAATTTCCCCTCTTGTCACAACAGTTCAAATGCAGTTCCCCACAGTTGAAATAGATGTCGCGCGAATAACCAGCAATGGATAAAATACATTTTTGTTGAACTGTAAAATATACTAACCTAACCTAACACATCTACTTCTGACGCAATATTTCTCTTTTATTTAAAGTAAGTGATTAGATCTCTTATTATTGTCGGTCGTAGGTAAAATTATGTACAATACTCGAGCTGTAACGCATATTACGTGGTCTTGAAAAATAGCAAAACTCGCCGATTGTCAATAAAATAATTGCTGGCAACCCTAACGATTTAATGGAACGACTTAATTCAAGGGTTTAATGGTTTTGGTTTATTTACAAACATTCACATCACCGGTAAACGAAAATCTATAATGTGATGGAAGCATGGTGCTCAATATACAGGTAAATTGTGCCAAAATATCCCTTCAACATCGAGACGTGTGTTTGCTCTTTAAATGACAAAAAGCAAAGCAAGCGGTGTGAAACTCACTTTGCTGTCGACCGCTGTGCTATTCGACGTTTGACAAGTGGACGGATCGGCGTGGAGCATCCTCTGCAGATCTAGCACCTACAAGCCACAGAGTTACAACCATTGAGACACAAAACAGTGGTGAGAGGCACTGCCATTAGTACAGTCATTCTAGATTTTTGATATACGTTGTCTGAAGAAGATTAAATCCAGTGGATGAAACTGATTATACCAATCGATAGCTTATGGTTCCAGTAGTAACATGTTAAATTGTTTAGAATGATAATTAATAGGAAAATGTGTAATTAGGTAATTAAGAAAACTATTGAAAAATTGTGTTTGTCAGAGCTTAATCATTCATTCCTGGAATCTCACTCACTAAATCGCAAAACTAAAAATACTACGTTGTAGCGGACAAAATTTACTATGAAAATGACCCGGACTAACTATAATTCTTTTTCTGTAATATTGCAGACAGTGTAACATAAGCATATATTAACTATATTTGTTTAACTAAAGAAAGTAAAAATATATAATAAAGACAAAAATACTCTGGATTAAGGTTATAACAAATAATGTAAAATAAATCATATATGTTTAAAATGAATCTTATAAGTGTAACATAAATATGAATATGAACAAAATAAGTATTAGTCATTTTGTTACCTACTGGCCATTAAACAAAACCATTTTATTATTTTGATGTCGAATGCTGGCGGATTTATTTATTTTTGTTTTTCTGATGTAACACATTCGAATATGTGTGCACCTATTTATAATACTTTTAATTAATATTATTCTGTGACTATCCAACACATCTTAATCGAAACTATGTTTTACTAAACTAGAAAACATAGTTGATGCGGTTTAGGTGATGTTCTGTCTATACATACACTGCCGCTCATGGAAGTTCGGACACATAGTAAACATATACGAAATAATGATAAAAGCACTGATAACGTAGCAATAGGCACCTCTATTTCTACCAAATAGCGAACACATTCTTAACGTTGATTTCCAGTAACATACGACATCATTAAATGTGCTAATTTAAAATAATTTTTATATGTAATTATTATGCAACATTTATGCTGTTTTGTAACTGGTTGTTGGGAATTTTCTAGTTTCCATTAAAAAGGATTAAATACGAAATAACAAATAGAGTCATAAATACTGCATCTCAGACACATGTTGCGACCCCATTTTTACCAGATTTTTGCATCAAATGCTCGAATTCGTATTCAAACGAGTCTGTGCCTGCAATCTGTAGTTTGCACAAGCTAACTCTGTCACGCGGAAGACATCATGCGACGCGGAAAGCCAACAACGATTGCCAGTTCGTGAAAATGCATGAAATAAGTCAACGATAAGTGACACTCTTCACCAATATGAAGAAACATGGAATTTGGATGACATGTTCGGCCGGGACTATCACGAATAATTTCCCAAGCGGATAAAGAACGATTAAAATTAATTTTAAGCAAAACAAAATTGACCGCACCTAAAATCACCTCTGAAGTCAATCGGGAAACGACGTCTCCAAGCGGAAAATCTGCATGGACGCGTTGCCGTACAAAAACCATTGCTTCGTCGGGGAAATCGTCAGAAACGACTTAAGTGGGCACGAACACATCGAAGTTGGACAAATGAAAACTGGAAACAGTAGTGTCTGACGATTTTCCCGACCAAACAATGGTTATCGTACGGCAACGCGTCCATGCAGATTTTCCGCTTGGAGACGTCGTTTCTCTGTGCTTACGAAAATTGGTCTTTCACGATCGCGATTGACTTTAGGTGGTTTTAGGTGCGGTCAATTTTCTGTTTTGCTTAAAAATTAATTTTAATCGTTCTTCAGCCGCTTGGGAAATTATTCGTGATAGTCCCGACCGAACACGTCATCCAAATTCCATGTTTCTTCATATTGGTGAAGAGTGTCACTTATCGTTGACTCACTTATCGTTGATTTGTTTCTTGCATTTTCACGAACTGACAATCGTTCCTTATGAAAAGCGATAATTACAGAACGCTGTTCCTTGCCTGTTGGCTTTCAGCGTCGCATGATGTCTCCCGCGTGACAAAGTTATGTTGTGCAAACTACAGATTGCAGGCACAGACTCGTTTAAATACGAATTCGAGCATTTGATGTAAAAATCTGGTAAAAATGGGGTCGCAACATGTGTCTGAGATGCAGTATTTATAACTCTATTTGTTATTTCGTATTTAATCCTTTTTAATGGAAACTAGAAAATTTCCAACAACCAGTTACAAAACAGCATAAATGTTGCATAATAATTAAATATGAAAATTATTTTAAATTATCACATTTAATGATGTCGTATGTTACTGGAAATCAACGTTAAGAATGTGTTCGCTATTTGGTAGAAATAGAGGTGCCTATTGCTACGTTATCAGTGCTTTTATAATCATTTCCCATATGTTTACTATGTGTCCGAACTTCCATGAGCGGCAGTGTATATCCGTAAAATGCTTCGAACAAACAACACTGGACTTTGTCGGCTTCCAGTTACATCAATCTACAAACTGTATCCATAATTCCTGCTGGGCAGAAATCTTTCTAAACCTGCATTTAATAGTTAAATAGACCAAAAATTAAGTCAGCTTTTATTGAATACGGGCCTGTTCATTGTCATTTGACTGACATCTAACGTCACTTACCGATGAAACGTAATTCCCGCTGATTTATTACAGCCAGGACCCTTTCTGCTGCGACAGCTTCTTACATCACATACTGTCATGCCAATTAGTTATAAAAAATACTTATAGCGCACTAGAAACCACTTAAACCTATATAATGTATCGACTTATCAATTTGACGTTATGGGACTAACGGACAGTATGATTTGACGTAAAGTGGTACCAATTTTAAGCTCATATGACTCCTCATCTTTTATACTATCTACATTCCCTAATCCTTAAGATGGTAAACTTTGTCTGCTACAGTGTGATGTTTTTCTTTTGCGATTAATTGAGTGAGATTAGAGGAATGAAGGATTAATGTCTGACATGCACATTTTTTCAGTAGTTTTTCGTTAATTAAAAATGTTCCTATTAACTATGATTCTAAACATCGTAATATGTTACTACGGGAACCATTAGCTGTTTGTTTCATCAACTGCATTTGAATTTCCCAATCAAAATCTATGATGACTGGACTATGTACCGGGTGACCCACGCCATAGATACGATTTTTGTTAATTATGACGCTGGACGAATGAACTTTGGGGTACTTCCGGTTTTTCCGGAAATGATTTATTTGACGATTTTCGACTATTTTCAGCAATTCACGGCCACGTCCGGTTTTTCCGGAAGTGGCATCTTCCGGGTTTTCCGGAAGTAGCCGTGAATTGATGAAAATAGTCGAAAATTGTCAAATAAATCA
The DNA here is from genome assembly GCA_963966075.1 of Aphodius sticticus. Classification (NCBI taxonomy): domain Eukaryota; kingdom Metazoa; phylum Arthropoda; class Insecta; order Coleoptera; family Scarabaeidae; genus Aphodius; species Aphodius sticticus. The sequence continues at coordinate 75,651,994 of OZ014509.1, forward strand.
TTTCCGGAAAAACCGGAAGTCACACTTACCTCAAGAGTACCCCCAAAAAAATATGCATTTTTGTCTATTAGCACTTCTCAAAATATCCTTCCTCCAGTGTAACAAATAAACAAACAATAAACGGGCGTGGATCACCCGGTACTTGCTATATTATTTGCGATATTTATTTTATACCGTTCGAATTCCAATATCTTGCTCTCGTTTAATTTTTAGAGTTTAAATAATTTAATAATCGGTATAAAAAAATTAAAATACTACGAACATCATGCATGCATACACACACATACATTAATTCTATTTGCTAATCATTGTACTTTTCTAATATTCTATAATAATCTATACTAACACTGTGCAAAAAGATACATGTCAAAATTATAATGTTGTCAACAATCGCACTCATCTGTTAACCACTTACCAACCGTTATCTTGGGTACTTACACTCGTTCACACACAGTAGAACTTCGAGATAGACAAACAACACTTACCACATCCTAGAATGCAAAAATAGCAGAAAATCATGCAATTGTCAATAGTTTATAAATTAAGCAAAGTCATAAAAATAAATTATTGCGATGTTAAGTAAACGAAAATACAGAAACAACCAACATCCAGAGAAAATATGCTTGTAAGTCTGAATAAACTGAAATAGTAAAAAGGAAGAAACTAATAATAATAATAGAATAAGAATAACTTTGTAGAAAATTTAGAAAAATAAGATATTATTACATAAATAGAAAATAGTATTTTTTTCTCTTTATATTAGAGACGTTTTATAAAGATATTTCGTATTACAACAAGATTACAACTGTCAAACAAAAGATACAAATCATGCAATGGAAGCTACAAGGCTCACTGATATTGAAATACAATGTTTAACGTTCAAAATAAATCGGATAAAAACTTGAAACGGTAAGATGTTCCTCTGAATATCTCCTTAAGAGGGGCGTTTATGTAAGTGAGATCGACGTCGACCATGAGTCTGTAGTACGCCCAAGCTGTGGTTTCATCTAACGGTAAACCGTTGTACTCAACTCTTTGTGTATAAACAAACATACTTACTTAATTTGTTCTGCCCTTTGCCAATAGGCAGCTACTGTAGTTGTAGTCAACTGTTAGTTATTATTGATCTGAGCTGTTGGTACTCTTCTCCCTTGTCTCGGTCTGTGGCCTTTATTACAGAAACCTTCTTTACAGAGCTGAGCGCTGACAGTTCGTAGTAATTCGACACAATTGCATACAAAGCAGATCAACTTGACAACGGCTGGGTCAATTTTAAAGAGCTGTCTTAAAATGTCACCCATAAATTGACTCCTGTTCCGGGATTAATGCTATTGGCTTAATCACCATGAGAGCAAATTAAATCAACCAGCATATTGTGTCAAAAATTAGCTTCTTTTCTCTAATTAAGTTCATGATTAAAACAAGCGTGGTTGAATTTTATATTAACCCCAGAACAATACCCTATGCTTACACATTACAGCAGTACCTTACTTTTACACATCAGTGCAATAGTGTCGACTCCGATCTGCTTTCTATGCGCTCGTGTTGTGCATGTAACTGGTATATGGATAAACGCCCCTCTTAAGTGGAGGGCACACTGCATATATAATATTGAACATTAAATATTGCGTAGGGTAACACAAAATAAACACGAACACAGAGAACACAATGCAACACAAAAGTGTACTTTATTTATTATTTAAATACCTGGTACCTATATGGTAACTGTAACCATTCACGGTATTAAAAATGTGTTAAATGCTGTGCATAATGTGCTTCACACACAAAAAATAACTCTATCAGGTGATATATTGCGGACACAAATGTGCGTGAGTGCTTAACACAATCTAAGGTGCGTAAAAAAACTCAAAACAGGACAAATTCAAAAACAAAAACATCTCGTTTTTGATATATTGGTATCGTCGTCGTATTATAAAATAATGTTGGTGTATTTTTCTGTATCGTTATAAAAAGATCAGCTTTATAATATATTATGTATATTTAGAAACATGGAACAACGGTATCAATGTAATTATTTGTATTATTAATTGTGTTTATTAGTATTTGATGAACTTTATTTTGCAGACAAAACATTAAGAACTGCAACTACAGGGTGTCCCACGTTAGAAAAAAAAAATATGCGGAATAAATAGGGGGTTGCTTTACGTGAAATAACTTTAGAATTTTAAATGGAACACGCTGTATATCAACAGTGCGATCTCGGAAGATTGTGCCTCTGTTAATGAAGATATTTAAAAGCTGATTTCACTCATATGTACAAAACGCCGAGGCGCAAATTTTAAAATTATTAGCGTGTATATAGGGTGTTCCATAAGGTAGTACCAACCGAAACTTATGTTTTTTTAAATGGAACAACCTATATTTCGGCACAATTTTAAATTCCTCGCACAATTTTACGACAATGGAAAATAACATTACCAACCCTAAAATTTATACTTTTTGATTTATTGGCATTCTTATGGAAAATCAGCAGTCTAAAAAAAATTGTATATCTCAATATCTGTTTTTAATTTTATTGCGCACGCTTAGATTATGATTAAGAAAGAAGCGTTCTACTAGCGTGGTTACCTACCATATCCAAATTGTGTACAGGGTGGTCATAATCTGCAACAAAATATAGCAAATAGTTTTTCGTAAGAAAATTATTTTTTTTTAATGGAACAGTATGTATCTAATTAATATTTTTAATTCTACGCATCGTTCTGCACAAAAAAGTACTAGCACACACCAGTGCTAAAATAAACAATTGCAGAGATAGCTACCTACTCTTTTTCATAACAAAATCGATTTTTCCATCAATAAGTGCTTCTACACCTGAATTAACCATTAAACCAGCTAAGTATTTACCTAAATTACTGTTTTCTCACATGATTTCATCTTTTTTAAAAATAAACCAATACATTTGACCACATGTGCAATTTCATATTATAATTTGAAATAAAATTTTACTTATACCCTGTAGGCTATAAAAACTGTGCTAAACAAGTTATTAAGTTATTATAAAGCTGATATAAAGTTTTTGTTAAAGACCAGGTGTTGTTTTACTTATCTTAAAATAATAATGAAATAACATTAAAATAATGAAATTCATAACGCAACTCAATATCAAGCACCGTACCTACATTTATTTTTCCTTAAAGATTAATACTTAATATTGTTTTGCAAGAAATAGAAATTTATAACGGTAATTTTATGTAAATTTTTGCGTAGTAAAGTTATTTCGGCAACGGTTTATTCTAGCACTAGTGTGTGCTAGTAATTTTTGTGCAGAACGCATTTTTGTTGCATTTGCCAAGAACTCACACCATGTCATTTAGTTTCTCCTGAGAAAAGTTCGCCATATTTCCAAAAATTATGCAAATGTAACCTAACAATATCACCACCACTGACAGATACCTTAATAACTTGTTTAGCACAGTTTTTCATAGCCTACAGGGTATATGTAAAATTTTATTTCAAATTATAATATTAAACTGCAGATGTGATCAAATGCTTTGATTTATTAAAAAAAGATGAAATCATGCGAGAAAACAGCAATTTAGGTAAATACTTAGCTGGTTTATTTTAGCACTGGTGTGTGCTAGTCTTCTTTGTGCAGAACGATGCGTAGAATTCAAAAAAATTAATTAGATACATAGTGTTCCATTTAAAAAAAGCTAACTTTCTTAGGAAAAACTATTTGCTATATTTTGTTGCAGATTATGACCACCCTGTACACAACTTGGATATGGTAGGTAATCACGCTAAAAGAACGCTTCTTACTTCGTCATAATCAGAGCGTGCGCAATAAATTTAAAAAAAAGTATTGAGATATACAATTTTTCTTAGACTGCTGCTTTTTTCATAAAAACGCCAATAAATCAAAAAGTATAAAGTTTATGGTAAGTAATGTTATTTTTTATTGTCGTTTTGCGAGGAATTCAAAATTGTGCCGAAATATAGATTGTTCCATTAAAAAAAAACATAAGTTTGGGTTGATACTACCTTATGGAACAGCCTGTATACACGCTAATAATTTTAAAATGTGGGCCTCGGCCTTCTGTATATATGAGTGAAATCAGTTTTAAAATATCTTCATTAACAGAGGCACAATCTTCCGAGTCCGCACTGTTGAGACACCTTGTATATATATGCTTCGAAAGATCGATACATCGATAAATCAAGCTCAGTTTAAACACAATAAATTACATAAATTACACCACCATATTCGTTCCATACTTTAAAACACATCAAAAACACACAAATTTCCACAAACTAACCTAAAAATTTCGACATAACCAAACAAAATTATAGAAAAACTCACCTTTCTGGCGTTTGCAGTTTTCATGTCGGATGACTGCAGCGTGATGTTGGAGAAGGGCACTTCCATGGAATACTTGATCGAGTGCAGGAGTTGGACGACAACATTGGACACGTTTTTGAAACTCAGCTTCCGCCGCTGTGCTGCTCCGAGAGCCGAACGGACCTGAAGTGTGTTGAACAAGAGTGGCTGCAAAAGATCCGCACAAAACCCGGAGAGACGGGGTCAGGTTAGTCAAGTTAGGGTTAGAAACGAGGATCTAGCTATCGGGGTGAAGAGATAAACTTGCTAGGCGTGGAGGTGCTTCATAGGGGTCTTTTGTCATAACGGTTGACTGTTTTGGGTTGAAGTTTTGTGAATGAACGACTGGGTATTTTGTTGCTGAATTTGAGAATTGTGCTTTTGATTTGGCTAAAATCGGGGATTTTAAACGACTGCGCCATTGTGGCTTCTAGTTTTTTAAGGAAAATAGTGATGGTCTCTGATAGAGACAAACATTGAACGGCGGAAACTTAAAATAATAAAATAAAGTTAACATTGCGTGGTAGACAGTATGTATTATTAAAAATAAATCTAGTACTAACCCGAAAACAATTTCTTGTAAGTAGAAGAAGTTTTTTGTGCCATCTCTCGTTTCGATATTATTGATTCTTGTGTTTATCATAACTCTAAAATTAATGATCAGACGATATTGAAATATGCCTCTCGATGTAAATATGTTGCAATAAATTGCTTAAAGAAAGTATTAATTTGTTGAAGGATTTAATGTAGGTACATATACTAAAGGTTAGGGTAGCAAAGTGCACGCTGATCCGGAATCGGAACTTGAACCAACATGCACTGTGGTCTATACTGCCGATCACACGGCATTTTTAGCATTTAGCCAGACGCATGACATCAACTGAGCTGCAGGCTTTCACCAGTATACAATTTATACTGAATATATGGCCGAACTGTGAGGAGAGAGTTTACTGCGACATCTAACAATAGAGTTGGATGAGGTATTCACACTAAAAATGTATTTATATGAATCAAAATATGAGCAGTAAACCTATTTTTAAGCCAAAACAAAAACATTCTTTTGAAGGAAATAAATCTCTTCTTCTATACAGGGTGTCAGTAAATAAGTGCGACAAACTTCAGAGGGTGGATTCTGAATGAAAAAATAATGACAGTTTGCTATATAAACGTATGTCCGCAAATGCTTCGTTTTCTGAGATACAGGGTGTTAAAGTTTTTTTTAAAAACTGACGATTGAATCTTGTCACGTCACACAGTGCGGTATTTGGCCTCAAAACCTGACCATAAATGAAAATTGCTAAATGATATAGATGTGAGTAAGTTTTGGTTTCCGAACAGACAGATAGACTGGACGTCACATAGTTTCAATAACACCTGCGATTCTTCCACCACCGAGATGTACCACCGAGTCGAAACTTGACATTCGTTGAAACGGTCACGTTTTGCTTTTGTCACGCAGTTGTGTGTAAACTTTTCGTTTCTTTTTCTATGTTCCAACTGTTTTTTTGTGGAAAAATCAATATATTGATTTGGATATTGAAGTTCGAGATATGTAGATTACAGAAAATAGATTTGCATGTGTCATTTAATCCAATTGTTACCTATTTTCATGGTAAAACAAACGCTTAACACAGTGTTTGATGTTTTGTACTTCTTTGCCTATATTAGTGTTTTCAAATATGTTCAACTCATTGGAACTCAAAATGTTATATGCCATATTTAACCTTGGAGTTTCCTTTAGCAGTCCTATATCACCTTTTCTCCCACAATTTTCCCATTTTCTTGTAACAATTTTTGTACTATATTGTGACAGATTCTGATGAATCAGTCAACAGAATTACTGTAACTCGCAAACAACTGCACGAGTTTATTACAGATAGTTCTGATAGACTGTTTAAGCAGAAACAGAAGCACCTGGAAGATAAAATTCGAAATAAATGTAGAAAAATTCTCTCGTATGAGTAGTATGAGGTCTAAAGTAACAAAAAAGAGCTTCCGTTCTCAGAAGATGCAGTTGAACTGTGATTTTTTCTTTCAAATATTAGAACACATACTGCTCTATTTACTGCCAAAAACTCAATTGTCTTCTTTAAATGCAAAGCACCTTGTGATGGCAAAATAAATGGCAAAAATCAAGAAATCACTTTGGGGATTTTTTTATCGAAAAATTTTACTAGTAATAATTGTTCAGAATTGCCCAAAAACCCTAAATCCAAAATTTCATGAAAATTAGAAAATATTGAAATTTTCTTAAAAAATAGTCCGTAAATATTATTTGCATAGGCAGCTGCGCTTAAAAAAGTGTGCTATGGAAATTTTGAACTGTCAAAGTGCTTCAGCTGCTTCCCTAGCTGATCGCGCATTATCACCGACTAATCTTATTATTTCCACCTTTTCGGCGAGTGTAAGCATTGTTATTCAGATAATAATTAAATACGACAAAGCACTTTGACAGTTCTGGTTTTATTTCAAACAAAATTTCCACAGCACACTTTGTTAAGCGCAGCTGCCTGTGCAATAATTGTTTACGGACTTCAATTTCAATATTTTTTAATTTTCATGAAATATTTGGTTTAGGGTTTTTGGGCAATTCTGAACAATTATTACTAGTAAAATTTTTAGATAAAGAATCCCTAAAGTGATTTCTTGATTTTTGCCATTTATTTTGCCATCATAAGGTGCTTTGCATTTAAAGAAGACAATTGTTTTTTTGGCAGTAAATAGAGCAATATGTGTTGTATACATGAAAAAAGAAAATTACTAAAATTGGATTAAAAATAAAAAAGATATGAAGGTGTGGGGCACAAAAAGATATGGGGCACACTGTATAAAATATATATTAAAAATAGGTGATAACCTCCCTCTGTTTCCCTTAAAACAAATTATCTGAATTATATTTGAGTTTAAATCACGTTAATATACATTTTCTTTTAAAAAAGCCAAGGAAATATTTTTGGCCAGGTTTTGCGGCCAAATACCGCATAGTGGCGTCTGGGGGAGGTCACTTTCAACACTTTTTGCAGCTTTGCGCCTATTTAAAATTTTGTTAGTGTTATTTTCTGTTATTGTTTTAGTTTAATGTTATTGTATTAAATAGTTCTTTAAAAAAATTGAGATCATTAAGATGTTTTATTTTTTTTGCATAAAAACGGTGCCCCCTACAAAAAAGGCAGACAGAGATTTTTTGTCACCAATTGAACGAGGAATTCCAAAATAATTTTTAATTTGTAATATCAGAGTGGCGTACTTCTGTTTTCTTAAAAAAAATGAGATCATTACCAGTCAATGATGAACATAAAATTCTTAATTGCATGTCAAAAAATGCGCAATAACTACCACTAAATTTCATTTGCATATCTCGACCGGTATTACAGGTATAAATAAATCCTCAGTTTTTAAGTAAAACTTAAAAAAAAAACACCCCGTATCTCAGAAAACAAAGCATTTGCGGATATACGTTTATATACCAAACTGTCATTATTTTTTCCTGCAGAATCACCACCTGAAGTTTGTCGCACTTATTTACTAACACCCTGTATATAGATAAATTTTTTTGAAATACATTTGATTTCTTTGGTGTTCAGAAACGTTTCTTAAATAAAAAAAAAATATATATTTCTTTAAAATCTTCTTTACAACCTTTATGACATAAAAGAAGAAAACGCAGTGTTTTGTAATTTATAAAAGAGACTCTAATTGCAACCTGAACAAAAATTGAAGTTTTTTTGACAAGCGGTTAAGAGAAAAAAATCGGAAAGTCTAGCGTTAATTTAGAAATACAAAAATCGTGTAGTTACATTTTTCACTTCTCTCGCGCTCATGTTTACACCGAATGGCAAAAAATGATGATAGTAACACACAACTTATGTAGAAATGATTCAGGAGTATCACGCACTTTATTTCAATGTTTTGTGTTGAGTAATTTTAGAGTTATGAGCCGTCAAACACAGGAGTCAATACTGAAAACGGTACTTGAAACGTGTTTGGAAATCCACATGTGCGATGTCTCGCACCGATACCAATGTTTATATTTTACAGATTTTCAAGTATACAAGGCTGTTTCTTAATAACATACTAATATCTAAGGATTTTGATCAATATTGAACACAAACATTATTATTAATATGGTTCTTTAGTTTGTTCTTGGACACAGATTTTTTCTTTTAAGATATTTTTTCTTTTAAGAAATCTTCATCACATATTCCTTCAAATTTTTGTGCTAGTGCTACATTATTTGCATTATTAGTGATTAATTGTTTTGATGTATTAAATTAAAATAAATCAATATTGTTTCGTACAAAAAAAATACAGGTTCAAGTTGAAAATATTGACTATTTCTTTGAAGATACGTTGTTCAAATATATCCTTTGTACGAAATAAATATTGTAAATTAATATATTTTTACAACTAATAAATACAGGGCTTTTCTTAATAACATCTTAACTTTTGAACTACAGGGTGCTAAAGTTTTAAGAAAAAAATCTTTTTTTTATGAATACTTTGGTACGTCTCTAGATAATTTTGTGAAACGTAGTGCGCATCTTCTATGCATCAAAAGGCATTCTCTGCTGTACAACATATTCTTTTATTCTTGCCAGTGGCGTTCCTGCGGGATTTGCACTGAACTATTTTAAAGAGAAAAGTGATACGCCACTGCTTTTTCTCAAAGTAAAATTATTTTTGAAATTCTCATTCCTTTCTGTGCAAATCTGGTCTCTTGATTTTTTCTTTCGTTTGACGTGCGGTTTTCGCATAAACAAATAAAATTCATTCATTTGCATGTTGTTATGAAATTTGTTATTATCAAGGATTGAAACGTATCTAGTAGGTAAGAAGCAGATTTTGTTTTGTAAACAAAAACAGTTTTGACAGTTGTCTACCTCGTCTAGTTGTCACGTATTTAATTAAAGTAAAGTCATCAAAATTAACAATACAGATTCTTTTTTCTTAACACCCTGTAGTGCAAAAGTTAAGACCTTTAGGACATATGTTTATATGAATTTTCTTTCTCAAAATAAAAGAAACAGCCTGTATATGACTTATTTTTTCACTCACATTCCAATTTTCATTTCATTTTCAATAATACTTTGTTTCATGTTACCAAAACAGGCGTTTGGTAATATTCAACCTATTTTTCCTCAAAAACCAGAGCCAATCATGTATGCACATATTTTTTAACATTAAATTCGTGTTCTGCAAACTGTATTTAATAAAAAAAATAACACCTATTATATTAAAATCAAACCAAAATTAAATCACAATTTCTTCATTTATATTATTCAATAAAGCAGTAGATTTCTCAACTACAATAAAATCAAATTTTAAACAGACACACTTGAACTGGATTCAATCCGATACTGTTGGTTTATTATTAAAAAAATGAGGCAAAATCACAACAAGTTGAACACAAAACAGTATCGAGTTGAGCCCCTCCATATGGGACACCCGTATATTGAAATAAACATAGCTTAAAAGTTCATTAATCAACAAATCGATTGGCAGAGATATAAAAATACACAACATCAAAAGCGGCTAAATGGACTCAACTTTCTAAAGCAATCTGTCAGCAACAATGAGAATTGCTAATAGCACCCAGACGTTCACACATACAGCAGACGGGATGTGGTTAGATTATACGTTATTTTCCATTTTAGAAACCTTTTACCTCAACATTTAATACACACGGACAACAAAAGGCGTCGGAAAAGAAGACATGCATAAAGGAAGCATGCGAAGCGGAAAAAGGAAAGAAAAAGTGAAGCCAGTAAAGAAAGGAATCTCGTGCGGACAACAAGCCGTAACAAACTGAACAGCAAGATGAACAATAGAGTAACGCAAGGTCTGTACGTAAGTTGGTATATTAGAATCTTCGCGTGTGTCGTTTTGCGAGTATGTCTCGACATGAGAGCCTCCTAGCGGCGCGCCGTTGAAGTTTAAAATGACATCAGTATTCCAGACGGGATTACATATAAATGAAATTGCATATTGTGTAGTTTGAGAGCTAGAAGAGTAATAATAGCAAAGTGGATATTGTTATTATGGAGAGTACAAATTGTACTACAGTGAAAAGCATAAATGTAAATTGAATCATCCAAGCATTAAGCACGTAGATTGCTTTTACAGGGTGGCCTGTTGTCACAAGTGATTCGGTGTAACCTCAAAGATATATTTTATATCTTCTAAAATATCGTCTATAAACTTCACATTTACTGATATAAAACTTCGCACCATTATAACGATGAACGTCAGTAAAAAAAAACAAGTTGACACATGTACCTACATCGACAGATATCAAAATTAACTAAATTTAATAACGTTATTTCTTAAAATTTACCACTTCACTCACTTCTATGTATTTGTACTGTGATATACTATAGTAGAACAGTAAAAAATGGAATATATCTTTTCCTTTCTGTAAAATAAAATCGCATTTCGTTCAACAGTGTAGCAACAGTGCATGCAATCTTGTCTCGAATCCAAACGAAAAAATGCGGAACTGTACGCTTGGTTGGTACAAAAGGAAACTTGCATCTGCAGATAAGGATGACATATGCTTCATATCTCACTGCATTCTGCAGTATGATTACAACCAGGACTTAAATTATTCGGTTGACGGGATACGTCTATACCACTGGTATTGCAATCCTTGTGAAAAGGAATTACCTACTGTATCATATGATGTGTACGATGAAAAGTATCTATACAGGCAGGCCCGGCGCGTGATATTTTTCTTGTGTACGAAAAATATTCTGGCGCCTTTCGAAAGAAAAAAATCAGTTGATATCAATCGGCTCCAAAATATAATCTAAAATTATATAATTTGCATGTAGAATTGAAATACTACTCTTATCTTATTTGGAGGAATTACATGCGTGGTGTGAAATATAACATAAAATATTATAAAACATAAAGATTTTGTGGAAATATCCTCGGTACGTTCTTTGAACTGACGCTAGCCGCACAATGTTACAGCTGTCTGATGTAACGTGTGTTGTTCTTGATTAGTTGGTAAAAAAATAGCAGAAATAATTACTGACATTCTTGGAGTATATCGTGATCGAAAGGAAGCAGCAGATTTTCAAATAGAACTAACATGGCAAGCATTGAATCGTTTGGAACTAGAGTCGCCTCTGCCTGATAACGTATCCACAGTCCACACCGGTAAAAAAGTAATGTCGGTTGAAGATTATTACAACGTTGGAGTGGATGACGTTTAATTATCATCTTTTGAACTTTGTTGTTGTGTTTTCTGCTATTTCACAAGTTGTAGTGTGTAAAACGTGGGAATCAAATGCGAAATTGACCGAAAGTGGCAACCGTGACTTAGGATTTCAAATCGTGGTTTCTTGTGAGAATTTTGAACAAACTTTAATTCCAAGTTGCCGATTTGTTCAAAAATGATATGAAATGAATAGCGGAATTATCCTTAGCACATAAGAATAGATGTAATTGAAAAGCTTTGCACATTCAAGGACATTCCTCGTCAGATTTTTCACTCATTTTACGATAAAGTTGTTCGCAGCATTTTTGTGGAAACAGAAGCGTTGTCAACAAAGTATGCAGAAAGCAGCAGAAGAAGGGAGGGCTAAAAGTCAATTGAATATAGTAATAAAATAATGGCGTAACTGTCTCGGACGATGGAGCATAGAGAAAACATAGCTTTTCTTCTCTGTATGATTGGTGGCGCTTATCAGCTGGAGAAATGTTGTTGATATTCTCATAAAATCTAAATACTTGCAAATTTTGGAATAAGAAAAGAAAATAAGAAAAGGAATAGATCACGTGAAAAAACTAATGGCACTCGTCCCCGCCATTTGACAAAATGGGCCTCGAAGAGAAAGGGAAGTAACCCAGAAGCCTATAAATGAGCTTTCAATTTATGATGGACTCGTCATAATCATGATTCAATTGACAATATGAAGAAAATAAATCTGGGCGACACTGTATCATAAATTCTGACCGATGAAATGCCACCTGGTGATTTCAGTTTCATTTTCTCTTTCAAGTGGCAAAGTTTTTGTGGATATTGCAGCAAGTATAGCTATATGTGTTGTCAATGATGCATTATCCAGCCTTATGAAGATTATGAAGGTATTATGTATGAGCATCTAGCCAAACTGTAATAATATCTGACGCACGGCGCATCATGTTTTCAGAGCCATCCCTGACTGATGCTGCAAAACAGGCCCGTCTGTTGTCAAAATCAAACAAAAAAGAAACAAGAGGAGGAAAATGTTAATTTGAAAAGATAATTATATGGTCCAGGCTTCGCCGACTATAGTAAAATATAACAATTCTATACATCAAAGTTACACAATATTGTAAACGGTGTTTTCTCAAAATCGCATTTTTCAAACTGGCCGGAACGATAACTTCAACTGATCTTCGTCAATTCACTTGAAATTTTATATGCAGCTTCAGAACAATATTATCTAGAGAAGTACGTACGGATTTTACGATAAGTTCGAAACTTTTTTTTGTTATAAACAATTTTTAACCTAATTTTGTACCTAACAGTGATATTTCGTGTTCAAACGTGCGCCATTTTGTTTTAAAGCGGAATTTTCTAATTTCCGTACGTACTTCCCGAGATAATCTTATATAGAATCAATTCTTTTTTTGTTTTTATGGCTAAGTGAAATACTGCGTGCAAAATCTTTCCGGCCGTGCAACCCTGTCCGCCGGAAGAGGTTTCCTTTGATGTCCTCTAACGCTGCTATTTTTTATTTATTCTTGCTTTCTTTTTATTGTGAATATTCCTCAAAATATGAACAATAAAAGGTTTAAAGAGATTTTGTAATTCATTTACTATATTGTAAAAAATAGACCTACAAAATCGGCTATTTTTTCTCGCGCTTGAGTGGCATTACACCTTAATGGCTAAAATAATTATAAAACCTTATAAATATTTCTCTCTATAGACAGAATTTCTATAGACAGTTAAATTTTGATACAGACACCTCGTATTCAATCAGAAAGTTCGTTCATATACATACACATATCGCCAAACTGATTTTAAACTTTGTTAGAAACAACTAGTCGTATATACAACAGCGTTAAATATTTTGTTTGTTTCCGACGTTATCATACAGATATAAAGACGAAATCTACTCGTGTTTTTGTCTGTTTACCTGATCATCACAATACTATCAATTCCAACGTTGGTTACATTTATGTACATGTCACCATTATGGGGATATATTCGGTTTCAGAATAGACTTCAACGGCATACCCGTTGCAGGAGGCTCTATTGTACGAAGCGGACAAAAGGACGGAAAATATAGATGCTGAAACGTGCAAACTGCTGGCGTATCGTATAGTAAGTATACGTAGAGAAAAAAGAGCATTCGTGTTTTTCACTTTCGTATCTCCTCGCATATTAAAAATGTTCCGCGTAGAGGTAAAAAAACGTCCGCATTACATTACCATTGTTTTAGAAAGAAAATAAAATGACTGATTTTACTGAAATATTTTCAAGTTCTTAAATTATTACGTTGGTATTTTTTTTTATTGAAAATGAAAAACACTAATACTCAGTTACCATTTTGTATGTTTTGGTAACAAACCTGTTTTCGAAGAAAAGTAGACATAGATAAATTACAGCATTGCTAGACACAAGAGTAATAATGCTTCTCAAAAAAAGAGAAATAACAAAGAACCGCGTTGATACAAACAAATAATTATGTTGTAATTAGATAGACAAGTTTTTTATGTTCCAATTTAATCATTTCCATAAATGCATCGCAATTAGTGTAATATGCAAATATCAATAATTAAACTAGATTATCAGAAGTTTAGCAGTAAATTGGCATCGATTATGTTTATTTATAATTGCAGTGCCCGAAGCGTACTAAAAATTAATGAAGCTGTGGTGTTAATTATCTATAATTAATAATTTCATCCGCATTACAGTCGATTCGTTAAATGAAACTCCCTACGTCATCATAATAATTTCATTTACGAGTGATAAATCTGAAAATGTTCAAAAAGTAAATAGAATCAAAATATTTCCTACTCCTTATATTTTTCTAAACTTTGATGGTCTTTTCTTCAAAATGGCACTGTTGTTGAAATTTGAATTTGATTTGAATTTAATTTGAAATAATATTTTTATTATGTGAATTCAGAGATAAAGTAACTTGGCGACCAATAAAAAAAATGTTTTAACAGTTCTTATGAATTTGGGTTTGTTGACAAAATGCATGCTCGTAGCAACTTGATATATATTTTTTTATTTTGATAATTTTTCTGTGTGTGTGTGTATGTATGTGTGTATGTGTTTACCCGTTTTTTGTGGCGACGATTCCGGGGAAAAAAAGAGAAGAGAAACTACTAAAGGTATTGGGACGAAACTTCATATTCAGAAGTTTCATGACCAAACTTAGAGCTGAAAAGCTTTCTGTTGAAAAGGGTCCAAAGGAACTGGAGGTTTAGTCTTAGCATTTTTTTAACTATTATGCAAATGAGCCGCCATTTCTGTAATTTCGTCAAAATAGTTAAATAATAATTTAAAGTAGGGGAAATATTGTATAATTTATGTCTATGACATTTTTTGGTAAAATTAGTAGTTTAGCTGCATCAGCAAATTGTATTTGATCGAGATCGGTCGTGTCTGCATTAATATAAAACTAATTAGCCAGGATTTGACAGATATTCTCATTCTAATGACAGTAGGTATTGTCAAACGTCGATGTTTTGACAATATAATATATACTGCCAATAGATTCGATATATCTGTCAAATCCTGGCTAACTAATTTTATTTTAATGCAGACTCCATCGATCTCAATCAAATAGAATCTCATGGAGCTAACATAGTAATTTTATATATAGTATGATAAAGTCATGTGTCTGGCCACATCAGATTTTTTCTTTATTTTGATAAATCCGTTTTATATGCATGGTCACAATACTCTTAAATTGTGTATAAGTCAAATCACTATTATAAGAGTTCTGAGAGACACAGCCTATCATATCATACACTATACAGGGTTCGTGAAAATTAATGCAACACCGAAATAATACTCCAGCCGTAAAAGATTTGAACAAAATTTTCAAACAAAATTTTTTGAAATTTTGTAACCTTTTTAATTCTAAGATAATTCTAAGAATGTTTTACAGAAATTATTTTTTTATAAAATGCATCATTTCGAGTTAAAAGCTGATAAGCAATTATTCAAAACTCCTGAACTTCAAATTAAGAATATTGTCCCACATACATAGACATTTATTTTAATTTGGCAGTTTGAATATTTAATTCTATTTAATTGTTTTGTTATTTTTTCTTGAACTTTTTATTTTGTATTCGGTTTGATTTAATTCAATGTTAATGAGTTTTGATTAATTGCTTAAAACACAAATATGGTGCATTTTATAATAAGACGATTTCTACAAAAAAATCTTAGAATTAACTTTAGAATAAAAAAAAATGTGAAAATATACATAGTATTATTCTATTAGAAAAAGAAAAGGTTACCAAGTTTCCATAATAAAATGAATAAATGAATAAAATGTATATTAAAAATATATTATACGATAGCTTGTTTAAAACCAGAAGAGTTTTGTCTAAAACATTTTTTTAAATTTTGCACGGTTGGAGAATTATTTAGGTGATTCGGTAATTTTACATAACTTTAATTAATTGCTTATAACTCAAAAATAATGAATCATTTCATAAAAAAAAATATTTCCTACAAAAAAATATTAGAATTAATCCTAGAATTAAAAAAAAATAAAAGTATACAGGATTTTCTATTTGAAAAAAGCAAGGTTACCAAATTTCCAGAACCTGTATGTTAAAAATATATTTAAACGACAGCTTGTTTTTACTAACCCTGTATATTTGAGAGATATATTGTATTCTCAGCGCTCTAATAATAGTGATTCGACCATATTACAAACTATAAAATGCTGAAAAAAAGCTTGTTTATATAGACAAAATTAAAACATTTTTTTGCGGCGCCCTTTTAGTTTGTTGTTTTATATTCATACTTAATTCCTGTGAAATTTGAGATGTTCAAAACGTATTAACCCGTTCCTCGAGAGGATCAAAATTGAGAACAAGTTCAATTTAACATTAAGGTATTGTCAAAGACTAGACATATAAGACTGGCCACTCGAAAAAGGAACTACGTTTCGAGAGAGAGAGATGGAGGGCTAAACCAGATTAAAGCCCATTCGTGAGTTCTCGGTAGAAATCGACAAAATAGCGCGTGGATTTTATAATCAGCTGTTGTCCCAACCGGCAACTCTAACCTCAAACAACATTTGTTTTGACGTTAACAGTTGGTTATCTGATCGGTAGTTATTGCGATGTTTCTTTTCGTGTTTTCAAGTAGTTAGTCGGTCTGGAACTTGAACAGCATTAGACCAGTGAGTCCGTCACTTATTTCAATGATTATAATTGACATTTAAATATCAAAACAATAAACTGAAAATAACTCATTCAAACTTCCCGCCCGAAAGCTAAACCAAATTAAAGGGACAACGGTTCAAGGTTCCTGAGCGGCAGGTCATAAAGAGGTCATAAGGATTTGCGCGGAGTGGCCAGTCTTATATGTCTAGTCTTTGGTATTGTATTACCACAATAAATAGTACCACAGTTATTAGCTTAATCTAAAAAAAAAAAAAATAATCGGTTCACTGTTGAGTCTAAATAATAAATATCACAGCAATTCACATATTTCCAAGTAAGTAATATGCTAAAAATTCAAAAATATAAGCTAAGTAACTATTCTGGCAAACAAAGAACAAAATCCGACAAGTGAAAAATATTTCTGCTATACTCTTTTTCCATACAATCCGAATCTAAAAATAGAAATTACATTGTGTCTAGCATTTTGTAAAAATAATCCATTTTTGGATATTCGCCTCTTTTTTAGCACTGCATTTTTCAAAAATTGGGCTCAAATCAATTTTTCTACCTTCAGATTGAGGTTCTACTGAAAAACAGTTATCACATGTTATATAGTAAAATATGTGAAACTGTGTTAAAAGTTTACATAATAATATTTAAAGTTTTTCATGAACATGTTATCCAGAAATTAGAACAACTTTATGGTACCAATGCACTGGATAATTAGATGATGTAAAGCACTTCTTTTAACTCATAGACTGTATACACTAAGTACTTACTAAATCTGTGTACACGTACACATAAATATTGTATCAACACGGTTTTTATTGAAGCACAGAGCCTGAAAAGCTTGTAGAGTAGACAGAAGATTTAAGTAGCATTAGTTTGTAGTTTGCTGAAGCAAAAGTCCTCTACGTACACCGGAAGAAGTAAAATACCTTTCTCCGTCGAGCCGGTGGTACTATGAAGTAAGTGGTCACACAGTGGTCCCTAAGGTATTGGTTCCTATTGGCTCCCATTCCAGCTTCAACTTCGTATTCGCCACCTAGATAGTCTAGAGTTGCTTGAGTGATGTGAACGCGCCTGAAATGAGAAAAACACGACTGAAATGCTGTTATTTGAAATCCATTAGTATTTTTATATTTGTATTAGTACTGAGTCGAAGTAAAGAAAATAATTTCTCGAGTATGTAACGCGTAGTACACGTTATCGCTACTTGTCACGCAAATCAGAAATGCTGCATAGTTTAGCGTGTTATTGACGATTATGCGGTTGAAATGTGGCAGCGTATTAGTTGTTGTTTTTGAGGTTAGAGTATGAATTAAATTAAATTGATTTGATAAGATTTTGTTTTTAAATTACAGAGTTTCTGGGAGTTATAAGTTTTTCCGTCGTTGTTCGAGAGATTTTATCACATTTCTGTTGAATAAAGTTCTTAATGTCGAGTTTTCCAGTCGGAATTGCTGGAAAACTGAATCCTAATACCATCGACAAAATACACGTCAATAATAAATTGGAAAAAATCATTGAGAAACTGAAAGAAATCCTCAAGTCTGAAATGGCGGAGTCGCCGGGCGATTAATTAAAAAAATTGTATACAGAGTGTCCCCAGATGGACATCACTATATCTCGAGCAAAATGTATTCTTGGTAGAGTGTTGAATGCTCTAACAAATCTATAGGTGAAGTAAAAATTTTGATTCAACCTACAGGCTGGTCTAAAAATAAGAAATAAAAAATAAGAAATTCTAAAATTTGTTCAAGAGTAAACTATAGTTTTTTTTTTACATTTAAACTAAAATTGTCATAGAGAATAGTCGTTTTAAATGTAATTTTATGTTTAAATTGAAAATAGGAATCTTGATCTGAAATGTCGGATTCAGGAATTAGAATCTATTTTGCTGCATTTTTATTGTATTGTATGGATTTTGTATTTTTTCGTTAGGTATTCGTATTTCAGCAATATTTTTTGACTATCAAGTAGTATCTAACTAACATTGTCCGTTTTCTATTGTTTTTTGAATGTGATAATCGATAATATTTGCTGGTATTAAGTAAAAAGCACCGCTTTGTGAACGCTTATTCTCCATTTTGCTGTATTTTATTGTTTTTTCGTTAGTTATTCATATTTCAGCATTATTGTTTGAAAATTAAGTAATATCTAACTAACATTGTCTCTTTTCTATTGTTCTTCAATTTGATATTTAATAATATTTCCTGGTATTAAATAAAAAGCACCAATTTGTGAACGCTTATTCTCCATTTTATTGTATTTTATTGCTTTTTCGTTAGTTATTCATATTTCAGCATTATTGTTTGACAATTAAGTAGTATCTAACTAATATTGCCCTTTTCTATTATTTTTCAATACATACACTACAAGACTGAAAGTCCTAAAAATAATTTTTCTATTCACGTTTAGTTGGTGACGTCAAAAGCTATCAACTTGATAATTTAAAATAGAATTTGAAAGATTAGAAAATAATGAAATAACCATCAAATTTAAATACCATCAACAAATAATAAATAAATAAATGTAAATAGATAAATAAATTGTAAAGGAATCAGCACATTTACTCTCAAAGTACGTAAAACTTCCAATGTGACAAAAAAAAACTGATTTGAAATATTTTTTTACTGAAAACAAGTTGAAGAATCAGTTTTTCTCGAGAAATGATGATTGTAGTCCAGGTATAGTTAGGGGTTCATCTGGAGACATATTGTATACACAGTGTGAAAGAAAACGGTAAAAATTACTCGTATTTCCAATAAAATTTAGTAAACTCAAATATTTCTTTAACGAGTTTGACACATTTATAGGAAAAACCAAGCTGAAGATATCCAATAGCGTTATTGAATTTCAGTTAACTTTAAAGATTTTTTTAATTTCCCTTATGTACCACTATCGTTGGAGCTCTTTTTTACACTACACTAGTTTCATCGTATTCTAAACTTAGTTTTAGTAACTAGAAAAAGTTCCAAATAATAGTATAATTGGAAACGCCATGCTACTATATTTCTTAACTTTTTCTTAGAATTGACGCATGCGCAGTGGAGGCATTTGTAAGGTCTGCCAACAGCGCCAACGTGAGACATTTTGTTTTGTTTTGACATACCGCAGTAACCTCACAGTGACGCGCTACACTTTGTACAATTGATTTAATTTATATAAATCAATTTGCACTGACATGTTTACAGCAAAATATCGCAGAAATAAGCAGGCGTAAATAGTAAACAAACAACATAACCTTAAATGCATTTGGTTGCACGAGGTTGGCTATTCTGATATAGATAAACAAGTGTGTCTAGTATACCAATCTCTTGTTATTTTAAAACTTTTTTCTAGTTACTAAAAAGTAGTTTTGAAAAAGACGAAAGAAGCCTAGTGTAAAATAGCCTTAAGGCTACAGAGTTTAGACAAAAAAAATCTTCTTTTTTATTGAATCAAGATCATGACAGTTTGCTTTCAGCTATGTGTCGGTCTCACATCTCTTGGTTGCTCGTTTTTCACGTAGCAATTGCATCTATGAAATGTTAAATAATGCCCAGATAAAATGAAGCACACCACAGTATCAAACAAAAATTGACAAATTGTGAGGGAAATTACATGATTGATTGGCAATCATTTATAGCGGAAAATATCCCTCCATCAGATATTTCGCATTGGATTATCACGAATATCGGATGCACAATTTGCGGCTATCAGCACGCATCAAAATCCCCAAACAATTTTCACCGACATTTCACCGACAAACGGATTATCGCAAATTAACAGCACTTCAATCAAATTTCTAATTCTAATATCAAATCTATCAAGCCCTGTCACTACTATTAATCAAGTCGAATTAAGTCCATATTATTTACTCATATAAAACTTTGCAAAAACGATGAACGTGAGTAATAAACCATATGACACATGAAGTTTGTTTGTATTAACCGGACGACAACATCATAACCTATCACCTGCATCAACAGATATTGAAATTAACTAATTTTAACAACGTTATTTCTTTAAATTTAGTGCCAGGCTTGAACGAAACGCTATACACTCGTGAGAAACCACTTCACTCACTTTGTATGTCTTTCTACACTCGGCTGCGCATCTTGCGGAAATCCGACATACGCGTAAAAAAACACGTGGTTTCTTCACTTGTACTGTAATATATGTACTTAGATATATACTAACCCTGGTTCCCCTCCAGCTTCCATGTTATTGGCTAGCGTGACGTCATTGGACCATACATCATACTGCCACTTCCTGAGTCCCAGGACACCACACAGGACTCTACCAGAATGAATCCCAACTCTCATGTTCAGTTGGACGTCGGTAGCTTCCACTACACTTGCTATGGCGTCGATCATATCAAGGCCCATTTCTACAGTACAATGAGCATGATCTGATCGAGGTTCTGGGAGACCAGAGACACAATAGTAGCAATCCCCAAGGATCTTAATGCGAAGGCAATGGTTCTCCTGGAAGACATAGAAATTATCCGATAAATTAGTTGCAGGCTTTGGAAAACAAAAATAAGTGAAGTTACAGTGCCATTATTCTCGTCAACTAAATAACAAATCCTCTTTTCAGATATAATGCAAGGGCATTTACCTGAATAAGGAGTTATGTGAAGATCAAACCTACACCATATCTACTACGATTTCGATTACTATCGCGGTATTGTATGCACGCGATAACTTGTTTATTGTATAAACGCATGCACGTAGCTAGTATAGTACATCGAAAGTGTTGAGGATTTTTTAGTTTATATAACGTATCGTCGGGTTAAAAGTCACTGAGTGACTACTATTGAGAAAAACACACTTTTATAAAGAAACTGGAATTAAAAAAAATATATACATTCTAGTGCAAATATACTTGTTGTACATTCCACTTCATTTAATACTTAAACATCATGCATTATGTGTGTAACTATTGCATTTCACATCACGGAGAATTTTTTTTTGTACTTAGTGAGTTTTACCTTTATACATTCTTGCACATTGGTCATTAAAAGAATGTTATTTTATTTTTTCATATATATTTTTATTATATGGAAAATGAATTTAATAAAATTATGGTTGCTCATGTTCACTGTCATACACTGCTGGTTCTGGAATTGCATATCTACATCTTCTGTCGGGTAATTTCAACACCAGATTTGCTTAATTTTTTTTTATTTGCTAACTTTTTGTCTTGTTGTGGTAAATAAGCCAATTAACGAATATTACTGCATTTCAAAGCAAAAGTGCCTTTAGAAAAGTTGTAAAATTTGAAATAAAATTTCGAACCATTTCATAAATAGTTCACGAGTTATGGCAGAGAAAAACAATGCTCTTATTTTCAAAAATGTTGCTTTCCCTAAAAATTTTAATTGAATATTTTAAAACCAAATAAATTTTACACAATTGAAAAGAATTATACAGACATATAGTATAATAATTATATTATTATAATCTTCATTGTTTATATTTCAAATCAGTTGTATCTGATTTTTTTACGACTCCTAGGTTTCATAGGTTTCCTGCGCCATAGCTCCTAAACTATAAATCTAAAAGGGAACTTTACTAATACAAAAATGGTAGAAAATTAATATGTCCCACAAATTTGTACATTTGCTCCATTGAGTTGGAAACGAGATATAAGAAAACACTTTTTAGCAGGATTTTTATTCCATTATTGCTTCTAAACAGAACTGACTTCCATGGCAAACTCTTTGATAGGGAGTTCACATTTTGATAATTTCCAAAAACAAACTTTTTCGAAGTTTTGAAAGCTCAAGCTACCTGTTAACTAGATTAAAAATCAATTAACGAAGTACTAGATGCATTTATTGTAATAGTGGTAAGAGTCACTAGTCACAGAGTGAGTTTTTGCATTAAATACACATGTTACACATTACTTTTTCCGGAAAATTATTGGAGTATGGACACTTTTGGACACAGCATTTGAACACTTTCTTCTATTATCCCCTAATAAAACACGTACTTATAATCATATGGGTACAATTATGTCGTTTTTCAACAAAATGTTACAACAAAATTGAATTGATACTCCTGAATCATTTGTACAGTTGTATGACTGTCAAATTTTTTTGCCTCTCGGTATAAACACGAGCGCGAGAGAAATGAGAAAAGGACCCCGATTTTTCCATTTTTTCCTCGTAAACCATTTGTCACAAAATTTTCAATTTTTGTTCAGGGTGCATTTAGAGCCTCTTCTATAAATTGACGTTTTGTTTTCTTCAGCTTTTTTGTAATAAAGGTTTCGTACGAGATTTTCATGGAAGCGGATATCTCAGTAACGAATATTAGCACGATATCGAAATATGTAAGTAATCAGTCGTTATATTTTATTTAATGCGACTGTAGAAACACAATTCCATAATAATTTTTAAGTTCCTAATATTTAAAGCGATTTAATATGAATAATATAAATTTCGTGCAGCGCGCACTACGTCAATCGTAACGGTAAATGGAAACGTAGCTGGGACAGTCGAAGATTAAATTTACTATTAGTACGATACGATCAGAACAATTTAATTTCGGAATTTTTAATAGTAGTGCGAGTTAAATATAAATAATGAATTTATTTGTACAATTAATTATACCCAACAACATTTTACAAACACGGATTCAAACGGACTCGCCGATCGCGTCAAAACTTCGCATCTCGTTCGACTGCCTCGCACCAAAACCCACAAGCGAGGGAAGCCGAACTGCGCAAAATATTGTTCATGTTTATTTCGGTCTTAAAAATTAACAAATAGTCGAAGTGCTATTAAATTCAAGGGATATGTATCGCAGTACATAAGGATTATTTGCATGCTAACTGCGTTGTCCTGCTAACATTCGTTCCTGAGATATCGGCTTCCATCAAAATCTTGTTCGCAACTTTTATTACATAAAAACTGAAGAAAACTACTTTTTTTCACTTCTCTCGCTTATGTTTACACCGAGAGGAAAACAATTTTGACAGTCATACAACTTATGTAGAAAGGAGTATGGCATACTTTATTTCAATTCTTTCTCTTCAGTAGTTTTAGAGTTATGGGCCTTCAAACACAGGAGTCAATACTATCGAAACGAGAGATGGCAGTTAGGGCGATTCTCTCGTGCGGGGTCACATATAACGTTTTCGGTGACATTTTATAAAACATCTGGACGTATGCGTTATTTGGAGCACGAATTTGACGTCTTATAAAACTCGTATAATAATAATACATATACTAAAGTCGTATTCGCTGTTGAAATAAAAAAAAAAACTCTTGCCCGGTGAGCGTATATACACGTGCCGTTTGCAAAGGAAGTTAATTTTCAAACAAGCACCAGGGTCTCTGCGTTAACGTCCATATAAAACCGAATAAATCACGTACTTTTTAATAACGCGCCGTGAAAGGATAAATGTCATGACATACAAAATGAAACTCGTAGCCAAAATGGCAGGTTCGATATGCTCCGTTGCTTTAACAGGGCTATATTGTCATGCTGGCCTTCTTCAGAAATAAAGTGTGTAGGTGAAATAGGAAACTTCATAGAAGGTATAAACAGTATACATGTATTAGATAATTTAATAATAGTAATACTAGTAAATATTTCCTTCAAAAAGATAACAAGACCTTTAGAATTTATTGATGAATATGAACTTTGACCTTTTAGGTTAAAACAGAAAGAAAATATGGTTTTAACAAAGGGTGGTAACAATGTAAGCTTAACTACAGCTTCGTCCATGGAAATTATAAAGTTCGAGTAGTTTTTAGTTACCAGTTATTATAAAAATCAAACAGAATATCCTCAATAAAATTTGACTTTTTCAGTTTTTAAACACACAAAATTACAGGTTATAAAAACTAAATACTTACGTTTGCCAGTTGATCAAATCTCCCAAAAAGTTCGTTTAGTAATCTCACCAATTCTTGAGCGGTACATTGTGAAGCAAGAACGGTGAAACCAACAATGTCCGCGAACAAGATGCTGCAACAAAAATTAAAAAAAATATATCAGTATCGATGGAAATAGCGGCGTTCCATAATAGTATTGAACCCTGTGTTTGAAGACTCATAACACTGGAACTACTTATCAAAAGCAAATGAAATAAAGTGTGATGATGTTTCTTAATCATTTCTATATGAAGTACATCATTGGTTTTTTTTTATTTAAGACCAAACCAACTGGAAATGATCTAACTTGTTGTTATCGAAGAATAAATTCCTTGATTATTGCATATTATTATATTTTGCGAGACGCGTTAGTAATGCAGCAAAAATAACCACGTGCATATTCCATGCCAATACATTATTTTGTCGTCGAAACTAAAACATAAAAAGAAACCTCGAACTGACCCGATAAGAATTTCTTTCCACTAGAAAAATGTATTTTTCTGTGGAGCATTGACGGTGTGAGTTTGTTTTGTCCAAATATTTCAGCAACATTCGGCGTAGGCCATACAATAACACGTTATTTTTTGTCCAGCCGGCCTCAGCGGTTCGAAAACTTGTTTTGGAAATCCAACATTCATACCTATGCGTTGATTTGAATCGGTGTAACATTTTTATACATCAGGTATTTTGAAGTGTTGTAATTTCTAAAATATCAATCTCATGGTCTAATTTGATAAAGACTGAATACTGGGTATAAAACAACTTATCACATTTAAATATTTTTGATTTTTTCAACAAATAATATTGCAAATTCTAAGAATACTGTTGTTTGTACTAAAATAGTTTTTTTTTTTTTAATTAAAGATTGTACTATTTCAGAGGCCAGATCTAACGATTGTATTAACTTAATACAGCCAACTTACTAAATGACACCAAGTTACCCTAAGAATTTTAAAATAAGATTTGAGAAGATAAACTGAAGTTTGGTATTAAAACAACACGAAACGAAAAAAAATTGGGAGTTTGATACTACTGGAAAATATCATATTTAAATTATAATATTTCGCCCTAAAACAGTTACTTAATATGTATTACACAAACTTAATATTTCAATAATAAAAAAAATAATATTAAAAATCAATTTTTTTTTACTAGAAATCCCGACTGTCCCGATGTATGATTTTTTAAATTTGGCAACCATGGACTCAATCCATGTTGCTATACAGTGAAAGTCGTATATAACGTCCGCGAAGGGACCGCGGAATTTGGACGCTATATCCGACTGGATGCTAAATCCGGACGCAATTAAGTTTTGATATAAAATAAAAAAAAATTATTTTTTTGCACGAACTTTAAATTCACATATTCACAGTAATCCGATTTATTCATCCAATTACTATTTATACTAATTCAAATAAGAACACTTTGTATGTATAACAAATAATATCAGTCAATTAGCTCGGCTTGTGCAGGCCGTGTGTTGATTGACGCATTTTTTTTATTTTTAACGAGTTTTTTATCACGTGCGATTTTAACTTTGTCTATAAGCCTCCAAATTGTCGTTATTGACGAATGTGTCAAGTTAAAAGTAGTGGAGCAGAGAGCAACATTGGTTTCTCCATTTTCTGATTTATTAATGATCGCTCATTTGTTTTGAATGATTAATACTCTTCTGTTGTAGTCAGCCATTTTGTATTGTAATGCACAGAATAGCCGCAAAAACAAAAAACAAGGCGAATGACAGGTGCCGCGATCGTGAACTAACATGAGCATTTCATGATAGCAAAACGGCAGTTTAGTGATCCGTTCGCATGTCGAATGGCGTCTGCCACTCCAGTTGGACGTTATAACTGACCATAACATGCCCAAAATCCATGGCGCGGGCGACGCTATATGCGACTTTGCCCCTATATCCGGCGACGCTAAACCCGGCCTTAGTTTGTATTAGTTTATATGGAAGACCAATCAAACCGTTCAGTTTTCGACGTTATAAGCGAGTCGACGCTATAAGCGACGACGTTATAAATGACTTTCTTTGTATAATCAACCTAAGGTACCCGATTTTTGCACTTAGCACGATAACTGGATATGCACGTAAACAATCGTCATATTTTAATTCATGTGACTTTAGAAAAAGAATGGCATAATAATTTTTAAGTAATTTTTAAAGCGATTTAATATGAATGACATAAATTTCGTGCAGCGCGCAGTACGTGAATTGTAACGGTAAATGGTACAATGGTAAACGTAGCTGGGACAGTGGAAAATTATTTACTATTAGTACGATACGATCAGAACAATTTAATTTCGGAATTTTGAATAGTAGTGCGAGTTAAATATAAATAATGAATTTAGATGTACAATGAATTATACCCAACAATATTTTACAAGCACGGATTCAAACGGATTCACTGATCGCGTCAAAATTTCGCATCTCGTTCGACTGCCTCGCACCAAAACCAACAAGCGAGGGAAGCCGAACTGCGCAAAATATTACAAATAGTCGAAATGCTATTAAATTCAAGGGATGTGTATCGCAGTAAATAAGGATTATTTGCATGCGAACTGCGTTGTCCTGCTAACATTCGTTCCTGAGATATCGGCCTCCATCAAAACCTCGTTCGCAACTTTTATTACATAAAAACTGAAGAAAACAAAACGCCAATCTATTAAAGAGACTCTAAATGCAACCTGAACAAAAACTGAAACTTTTGTGGTAAGTGACTTAAGAGAAAAAAATCGGAAAGACGAGCGTTAATTTAAAACTGCAAAAATCGGGTACTTTTTATCACTTCTCTCGCGCTCATGTTTACACCGAGAGGCAAAGAATTTTGACAGTCATACAACTTTTGTAGAAATGATTGAAGAGTATGGCATACTTTATTTCAATTCTTTCTGTTCAGTAGTTTTTGACTTATGGGCCTTCAAACACAGGAGTCGATACTATCGAAACGAGAGATGGCAGTTAGGCAGTGTTTTCAAAAACGGCTAGCAGTAGAACTCGAGTAATTTTTATCCGATTGACCTCAAATTTTGGCTGTACCTTCTTAGATCGATTTTATCTAAAGAAGTACACCCGATTTTTATACACACACAACTTTCTCACTCTACTTTCTCTCCCATTTTTTTTTTCTCAGACTAGGTATTACCATTAAAAAACATCTTTGGTGATATACCATAACACCTCATAGCGTTCAAAATGAACGAAAAGCACGTTCATAGCGTACACAGGAAACATTTATAGCAAAACGACAAATCATAAGCAGAATTCAATCATTTATTTTTTATTGCATACTACTGCTGCAGTAAAGTTTATAGGTCATAAATTTTATTTTTATTGTTGCCTTTCGGTCGATATCCGTGCCCATTTATAAAGTCAAATTGCGCTTTAGCGTCATTTTATTAGGTGCCAGTTAAAAACCATTTGTGCACAGTTTGTTCTAAACCGATATTAACCATAAAAATACAAATTTCAATTAAAAGATAAGTTCAGAGTTTTTTATGTACATTGGTGTCAGGGGTGGGGTACAAAAATGCATACAGTGCTTCCCAAAGGTAACGGATAAATTCTATAAAATCTTAAATAAAAATATTTGAGAAAAATGCTCCGACACGTCGATTTTTACTTTTAACTTACTATCCTAATATACACTTTTCAGCCCCCCACTTTTTTAATCTGAATACAAAGAAAAAAAAATTATCGAAATCGGTTGATAAATAACGGCGATATTTATCAAAATTTATTTATACACGAAATTGAGGAATAACAAAATTTAATTAACTAATTCTTAATTAATTGTCAAAGTGCAGCGCGTTAACGACGAGACAATGCCCTAATCTATCCCCAAACGCTTGTTGAACATTTTCTAACATTTCATTTCGAGTTTTCGAACATTCCTGGAGTCATTAAGTGAATTACTGCAGGAATTCTTTCCTTTAACGCCTCAATATTTACAGGTCTATTAAAATAAACTTTACTATTTAAATAGCCCCATAGAAAATAATCTAGTGGGGTTAAATCTGGCGATCTTGCTGGACATTCAATAAGCCTTCATCTACCAATCCATTAGGAAATTTGAAAATATTTGGATTAGGAAATACTTGATCGAGGTATTCTCGAACTTGTCGCGCATAATGTGGAGGCGCACCGTCTTGCTGTAACCAAATTCTGTCCTTGTGTCTATCAGGATCTTCTGCGTTGGGAAACAACACCGCTAAAGTAGGTAGTAGTTCATTTCGTAGAAAGTTCAGATAACGTTCACCATTCAGTGTTCCGTCGAAAAATTTGGTCCAATAATTCTAGAACCCACCACACCACCCCACACATTAAGGTATTGAGGATATTGTGTGTTCGCTTCCACCATCCAATGCGGATTTTGACGAGCCCAGTAACGGCAATTTTGTTTATTGGCGGTGCCATTCAGACAAAATGTTGCCTCAACAAGAAAAAACGATGTTTCTAATTAGGCAAGGATTTTCATTAGAGTGTTCCATCATTGTCTCACAAAACTGCACTCGTCGATCAAAGTCATCATCGGACAATTTTTGTAGCAAGTGCACTTCATACGGGTGAAATTTGTGTTTTCGAAATAATCTGGACACTGTGCTTTTTGACGCACTAACTTGTGAAGCGACCTCCGCAAGGGTTGAATGATTTTCTTGCACCATTAAAATAGCATCCAATTGTCGGTTTTCAATTAAGGCCAATGGACGTCCTGCCTTAGGCTTATCCCGTACATGACCGAGATCGCGAAATTTGTTTTCGATTCGACTTACTGTAGATTCCGATATTGGCGGACGGTCCGGGTGCGTTTCATTGAACAAAACACGAACTTCGTCATGCGTCCGGCTTCTATCTCCAAACCCAATCATTAAAACTTCGATTCTTCCGGTTTCTGTAAATCTCATTTTGCTACTATTTCTTCAATGACGAAACATCTGAATTGTGTTTGACATAAGTAAAAACAAATTGCAATTGTTTGAACGATATTGCTATGCCCGCTTCAACAGCGCTTACTCGAATATTGACGTTCTTCTTTGAATACATTTTGGTAAATATCGCGGTTATTTATCAACTGATTTTGATAATCTTTTTTTCGTTGTATTCAGAATAAAAAAATCTATCAATTGAGGTATCGCAAGGGGTACTTTGCTATTTGAATTTTTAAAGTTGGGGTTGCCACCCCTTAGGGGCGAAGGGGTGGGGGGCTGAAAAGTGTATGTCAGGATAGTAATTTAAAAATAAAAATCGACGTGTCAGAGCATTTTTCTGAAATATTTTTATTTAAGGTTTTATTGAATTTATCCGTTACTTTTGGGAAGCACTGTATATCTATATGTTACGTATATCTATATGTATATCTAGCACGTTCTATAAATCTTGAACAAAAACAAAATTAAGTTATTATAATATTCTATAGTGCAAAAGTGAGCTTCTATTCAACAATCCTGAAAATCACGTATGCAAAAAGTCGAACTTAACATGAGCTTTTGCGACGTAGAACCCATTTCCCAAAGGAAATAAGGTAAGCTACGAGAACTCCAAACATTTAGCGAAGTTTACGCGTTAACTCGACTTGCCTGGTGTTCATAAATACCGCCTGCACCCTGGGAATATTGACTTGCACATTTCCAAATACCCCGAAACTAAACAACGCCTAAACCCGGTCCTGGCCCACTTAAACTTTATTTTATAACTGACATAATCACGAGGGATTCAATTTACGAGGTTCTGCTTCTAAATCCTTCCATTGCCTTTGACGTGACCGAATTATAAATTTATAATTGAGGTTGGTTGGTGGTCTATACTCTATGGTATGTTAAAATGTTTCAAATGGACCTTGAAGAGCTTGGAGACCTTGGAGACCTTACAGTGGTAAAAGTATGCAGCTCCACGCTTCGTGGTAGTTTTACTATCAACCGAAAGGTTACTTACGTGTATCTGGGTCGTAAAAGGGGTGCCAATAAAGCCTTAAGGGATGATGCTATGCGTTTTACGAGGCACGTTTTTGAGTTATTATTCTATCCATTCGTAGTGGTGCGTGGGACTGTGGATTTTGATATCGATCTTCCAGTTTTGTATAAAATGGTGGAGTGATACTATTCCATCACAGATTAAAAAAAAAAAAGGTTTTAAGTAGGTACACAGATAGAAAAGATTTCTTGCTTTTAAAAAACATATTCTTTTGAATCAAAACATATTTCTTTGACGCTTAAAAATAGGTTCTTCCGCCAAAGAAATCATATTTTGATTCAAATAAATATATTTTTAGTCTGAATACCGCATCCAACTGTATTGTTAGATGCACAGTACATGCCGGTTCAAGTTGCGATTCCGAATCAGCGTACACTTTGCTACCCTAACCTGACTATATGTACACTGCCGCTCATGGAAGTTCGGTCACATAGTAAACATATAAGGAAATAATGATAAAAGCCCTGATAACGTAGCAATAGGCACCTCTATTTCCACCAAATAGCGAACACATTCTTAACGTTGATTTCCAGTAACACACGACATCATTAAATGTGCTAATTTAAAATAATTTTTATATTTAATTATTATGCAACATTTATGCTGTTTTGTAACTGGTTGTTGGGAATTTTCTAGTTTCCATTAAAAAGGATTAAATACGAAATAACAAATAGAGTCATAAATACTGCATCTCAGACACATGTTGCGACCCCATTTTTACCAGATTTTTGCATCAAATGTTCGAATTCGCATTCAAACGAGTCTGTGCCTGAAATCTGTAGTTTGCACAAGATAACTCTGTCACGCGGAAGACATCATGCGACGCGGAAAGCCAACAAGCAAGGAACAGCGTTCTGTAATTGACGCTTTTCATCAGGAACGATTGCCAGTTCGTGAAAATGCAAGCAATAAGTCAACGATAAGTGAGTCAACGATAAGTGACACTCTTCACCAATATGAAGAAACATGGAATTTGGATGACGTGTTCGGCCGGGACTATCACGAATAATTTCCCAAGCGGATGAAGAACGATTAAAATTAATTTTTAAGCAAAACAGAAAATTGACCGCACCTAAAATCACCTCTGAAGTCAATCGCAATCGGGAAAGACCAATTTTCGTAAGCACAGGGAAACGACGTCTTCTAGCGGAAAATCTGGACGCGTTGCCGTACGCTAACCATTGCTTGGTAGGGAAAATCGTCAGACACTACTGTTTCCAGTCTTCATTTGTCCAACTTCGATGTGTTCGTGCCCACTGAAGTCATTTCTGACGATTTCCCCGATGAAGCAATGGTTTTCGTACGGCAACGCGTCCATGCAGATTTTCCGCTTGGAGACGTCGTTTCCGTGCTTACGAATTGATCTTTCACGATCGCGATTGACTTCAGAGGTGATTTTAGGTGCGGTCAATTTTCTGTTTTGCTTAAAAATTAATTTTGATCGTTCTTCATCCGCTTGGAAAATTATTCGTGATAGTCCCGGCCGAACAAGTCATCCAAATTCCATGTTTCTTCATATTGGTGAAGAGTGTCACTTATCGTTGACTCACTTATCGTTGACTTATTTCTTGCATTTTCACGAACTGACAATTGCTCCTGATGAAAAGCGATAATTACAGAACGCTGTTCCTTGCTTGTTGGCTTTCCGCGTCGCATGATGTCTTCCGCGTGACAGAGTTATCTTGTGCAAACTACAGATTGCAGGCACAGACGCGTTTGAATACGAATTCGAGCATTTGATGCAAAAATATGGTAAAAATGGGATCGCAACATGTGTCTGAGATGCAGTATTTATGACTCTATTTGTTATTTCGTATTTAATCCTTTTTAATGGAAACTAGAAAATTCCCAGCAACCAGTTACAAAACAGCATAAATGTTGCAGAATAATTAAATATAAAAATTATTTTAAATTAGCACTTTTAACGATGTCGTATATTACTGGAAATTAACGTTAAGAACGTGTTCGCTATTTGGTAGAAATAGATTGCTACGTTATCAGTGCTTTTATCATTATTTCCTATATGTTTACTATGTGTCCGAACTTCCATGAGCGGCAGTGTCGGTCTGGGAAAACCAACCACTGGTCGAGGATGTGTGACATCCCAAAAGGCGGTGACACGTGGAGATTTTGCTCTACTGTACCCTCCGAAAAGTTCTAGTTAATAATAGGTCCACATTAATTCCTTCAACAAACTATATAATAATAATTTCTTTAATCAAAGAACCGTTTATCGCATCTTTAAAATATCGCATTTAAACTCAACCAACAATTTGGTTAATTTAAAAATAAGAAAACATAATAAGCTGTTAAATGTTTGAAACTAATGCATTTTTATAAAATATTTTTTTGATCTGAACCGCAGAAGATCTTACTCTAAACCCCCTTTAATTTCAAGCCTATTTATAATCACTGTATTCCGATTATTTACAGTTATATGTACATACAGCTGCGTCTCACTTTCTGGCGTCCCTCTTGTCCATTGTATATATACAGCACACACACACGCAGCGTCACTTTAAATATATCTTGCCAATCACCTTTAGTATTTTTAAACTTGATTTCTGAGAAGCTGATGTTAGTCATCCATTCATTTAACATTACCCGTGCCAGAACACTACGTCTTGCGGGCATACTTGATTCATTCATTCTCATATCTCGTTGAATAATTGGTTTATTGGTTAGACTACACAGAGCCTTGTAAATAAATCAGTAAGCTTGACTATGGCAGCGTTTGGGACTCTAGTTGATTAGATCATCATGATTTAATTTGCTATGAATGCAAATCCACTCCTGAAAATTATATTTAACCACGGTTATAGTATTACAAAGTAGAGAAGATTGAATTATGGTTCTGGTATCCATCAAGAAATAGTTTAATAGTTATTTAACCAATAAGTATATTAAAGAGAGCGATTAACGATCGAGACTGTTTAACGCACGAGCGATTAGCGAGTGCGTTAATTGTCGAGATCATTAATCGCCGTTTAATATTCGAGTTGGTTACAAAATTTTTTCATCGGTCGTATTCTTCTGGCGGCATCTACATAGATTTTATTCGTTGATGTCGTTTGACGTTATA
Source organism: Aphodius sticticus (assembly GCA_963966075.1). NCBI lineage: Eukaryota > Metazoa > Arthropoda > Insecta > Coleoptera > Scarabaeidae > Aphodius > Aphodius sticticus. Next base: position 75,685,619 of record OZ014509.1, read on the forward strand.
TGATCATTTATGTAATTTGACACTGACAGTTCTGGACTGTGTTCCTGGATGAAGGTAATTTTGATTGGATGATTTTATTTTGCGTATGTTCGTATGGCTATAGTGAAATCGTTTGATTGGCTATAACAAATCATGCATTAATGGAAATCGTGCATTTATAGAGCTTTTTAATAAATGATTTTCTATTCAGTAAACAAACATAAATAAACGATCGACGGAAAAATGTATTAGAGGCCATTTTAGATATTATTTTCTCATCGAAACTGAAACGTATTAAGAAATCCACATGTGCGACGTCTCGGTTAGATATCAAATATTTATATTTTACTAACTTTAAGTATATTTGACTTATTTTCAATATGTTTCAATATGTAGCAACCCCAATATGTTTTGTTTCAACTGTGTAGGAGTGTATTTTGAAAGGCATGCTACTTTTATATTTAAACCGTCTGTCAATAAAATTTAAATTTTACATTCTATTTAATGCCCCTAGTATATTCTACGTATACATTCTGTCAGGCGTGTGCCAGTCTTATCGAACGCCCCTTTTATTCAATAGCTACCCCGACGATAAAACGTTTTATACTTTCAAATTGAGCTAGTTTAAAATTTTAGAAGGGAGCACAACTTTATATGTAAAAGCACTTTGAAATAATGCTACATACTTTATATCACTTCGATATAGATGGGACTTTCTATACGTACTGGTTTATGTAAATATTGTCAGAGTTTGCTTTAAGAAAATGATTGATTTTATAGGGGTACCTTCGCCCTTATAAAAGATTACCTTATCTTATTTAGTCAAAAATAAATTATGTTTGGTTTTGTCGATTTAGAAATCGAAATATAATAATAATAATAACAATGTTGGGCGTACCTTCCATTTATTTCAGAATAAAGATATTAAACACTAAAAGCGTGGATTTCCATTATTTACACGTGAAATTGTATTAAATACTCAATAGACACTGTTTTTCGTGTAAGGTTTTGTTTATACGTAAGAGTGACTAGTTTCACTTACGCGTCATGAGACTCTCCTGCAAATTACACATACAAAATCAATTAACCTAACATTAAGAAGTAAAAATTACTTACGTGTCAAAAAGATAACACATCTAATTTCGGAAAACACATGCTAGAAACAGGACAGAAGCACAGACGACAACAACATCAAATTGATTCACAGGGCAGAAAAGGGAAGAATGTTAGATCTTTTGGAAGCTTTTCAAATAGAGAAACAAGCGTGAACGGAAGCACTCTATTCTGAACGATCAACTCCAGCTCACTGTGCCTCCCCTCTATCGGTACCTGTGGAAATTAACATTAGTACCCAAACATGATCTGTAGTGTGCCACTTTACCAACATTTGAAATTGGTTATTTGTTAGTACGTTCTTAGTGTTTGTCCCATATACAATTTTAACTATTTATTTCTAATTTATTATTTTATATTTACAACAATTTTATAGTGCTTGTCAGTTTTTTCATGTGTGAGTGTATACCAACAGTTTTATTTTATCTTTATGACACGTAATTGATTTTTACTTCTTAATGTTAGGTTAATTGAGTTTGTATGTGTAATTTGCAGGAGAGTCTGATGATGCGTAAGCGAAACTAGTCACTCTTAAGTATAAATAAAACCTTACACGAAAAACTGTGTCTATTGAGTATTTAATAAACATAATTGTCTTAAACCGTTGCTAATTGTTTTAAAATTGAGCTATTCATTTGACTAATCTTCCGATCTTACAAAGCACGTTATACCATGGTATAACTAAATATTGGTATAAATACCAGTATAAATTGTTATTACTATGACAACACCAATAGTTTAGCCAATGGGAGGCGGAATAAAACTATTAATACTGGGAATAACTATTCCACTACTTATACGTACACTTGTAAGATCGACCCTAAATAGAGAATTGGTCCCAAGATACCACCTTGAGAAATAAAAACTAGCCGCAGTTTTTATCCACAAAAAAAGATCAACGTTGTTAAAAGGCAACGTCGGCAAACATATCTGGAATGGAACAATAATAAAAATATGAATAAGTGAGGTATTAAGCGTCGGAGATCTTTCGGAAAAACAGCAAGGGGAAAGCTCTATTTCCACTGGGAATGGAACGTAATATTCCTCGTTGAGCCCCAAAACAGGCAAAACCCCGCCACGACGCGACAGTTAGCAACACAAACGTGATATATATCGGGTTTTCCCGAGAGCTCATCTCTCCCTCTAAATTCTGTTTATTTTGTGGATCCCACGGCTGCATGATGGCCAGTATCCCACCGACTTATACACAAAATGACCATAGAGACCTTATCTACTCTTTGCTGACTACTCAAATATTATCACAAGCTCTGCATTTACGTGTAAAACGAAATATATCGTTGTTATTTAAGATATGTGTTTGAAGGCGCATAACTCTAAAACTACCGAACAGAAAAAATCAACAATCAACAATCATCAACAAAAATATCCAAATTTCTTCGTACCACCACCCTTTATACAAAAATGCATATTAGTACAGGGAAAGAAATAATCCTACTTATTTATTTTGTAATAAAATAATAACGTTTATAACAAAAGTTCACTTGGTAAAAACTTATTCTCATCGAAACCAATAACAATAGAAATTATATACCTAACAAAATTTCATTTGGTATACAAAAGTAAAATAAAAAAACCCTTGGGGTTGTTTTGCTAAACCAATTTTTTTTAAATATCATGATCTGTGTCAATTAGTTTCAAGCTGAAATTTGGCTCAATCATTAATTTTGGCATATGTTTTTCTTGCTTAAATATAATATTGATGAAAACCCATACCTACATAAATTTCACATAAATCGTGGCGCAACAAGGCATTAAAAGTCTAATATCTTAATCTCCAGTTTCTTTAAAATAATACTTCCTCTGGATCCAAAAAACGGTGACTGTAATAATTTTAAATTCTTCTATCAGCGCTGTGTGTGAGGAAATGTCTATCAAATGTTCTTAAATATTCTTTTTCTATTAGGTTGTGAAGTTTGGTATTTACATACCTTTTAGATTTCTGATCCAATTTTCATTGTCATAGATTTGGGAAAATAACTATTGTTTTTTAAAGTGGTGCACTCAATAATTTTTTTATATCCGACTAATTCATCATTGATGTTTCCAATCTTTCTTCAAGGGAGCCTTCGAATGCTGGCAATAAACTACATTTATTTTTATTAACTTCTTTTATAATTAACTCGATTTATTTATTGGTAATTTTATCTTCAACGATAATTAAATGAACCTTTGATCCCTGCAAAACTAAATTTAATTCATACAGCTTTCCAAAAATATCAGCTAAATATGCTAACCGGGCCATCCACAATTCGTCAAAGAAAGAATTTTTGAATTCGAAATTAGCGTTTTCAAGAAAAACTTGAAGTTCGGATTTAAGTTCGAAGAGACGATTCAAAACTTTACCTCTCGAGCGCCATCTATCATTGGACTGTAACAAGAGTGACTTGTTGCTACCCATCTCCTGGCATAATATTAAAAACATTCGTGAACTGAATGCTCGACTTTTAATAATATTGACTGCAATTATTTTTTTGTTAAAGCCCGAGCCCCATCAGTGCAGACACCACTGCATTTCGCTCATGGAATGGAATTGATGAACATAAAATTATTAAGAAATTTGAATATTTCACCAGTTGTTCTTTCGAGCAGAGGTTTACAAAATAATTGTTCCTCTGCAATTTTCTCTGCCACCTCGAATCGGATAAAGACTAATAATTGATAACAATTAATTACGTCAGTATTTCATCTAACTGTAGCGCAAATTATTAACTTTGATTTATCTTTTTAACTACACTTCCATTTACGCAATGTGCAATTTGAAATACGTCTGCGTATGGTAATGGGTATTATCTGATTTGACCGCTATAATTTTGGATCAAACAATTTAACAATATCATCTGAATAAATATGTTTTTAAGTTTGGTGCCTTTTGCGTACCACCTAGAAGTCCTTGGCGTACCACCAGTGGTACGCGTACCACCGGTTGAGAACCCCTGGTGTAAAGAAAAGGCATTGTATTATTTCTTACTACTGTACCTTAGTTAGTACAATTTCAAAAGTAAGGAAACCATAAATCCAATTTACACAGCTGTAGTTCTCTCACAGTAAATTTAAAATCAATTGCAGAAGCATTGAAGGGCTATAAAATCGTAAAATAATAATCAAAGTCCATAACGAAAATAACCGTGTAATTAGGAAGCGATAGACAGATTTATAAGCAAGCTAGCGTTCGCTAAAATTTGATTCCTTGCCAACAATTGAAAGTTGGAAATGCTTTGTATTTTGTGTAGATTTTAATCTATAGTCTATAGTCTCTATCTAACCTGAACCATATTGAGTCATCTACGACCGCGAAAGAGGAAGTTCTTCTTCGTGATATTCTTAAGACTAGAAGCACCTCTAAGGCACCTTATTTTGCATCGCGGTGCAGTTTTAAATTTGCCTTGCAGTGGATATAGTTTTAATGAAGAAATTATACTGAGGGCTCAGATAAAACTGTTCGGACATTTACAAAAGCCCCCAGGGACCTTACCGCAAGGAACGTGAATCCTTTATCGATTATTCCTTTAGTCTCCACGGCCAGACTACAAAGGACCCGCTTAATGGTTTCTCATTTCTTTCTGTCCGACCAGAAACGTTATTCTGCAGATATACAAATAGTTCTTCTCGGAGCATTTAGCCGGACAAATTACACTTATTTAGGGACAACGAATAACTGAATAACGGAAAACGACATCTAAACATCTCTACTATGCTTGTGAGTTATTACAGCAGCGTCTGCAGCATTGCTTAAGGGGTAATGCCACTGTAGATTTTTTGATAAATGAAAAAAAATTTTTTTTTTGCTTAAATGATGTCTTGAGATTTTAGAAATAAGGTACAATAGGTTTCATATTGAAAAAATTGTTTAAATGCGTATAGGATGAACATACGGCCAAGCGTCTAGCCGAGCGTACATGCAAAAAGTTTAGCGTGAGAGGTTACGGCCTAGAGACCTATACGCTCTTATCTTATTTGGAGGAATTACATGCGTGGTGTGAAATATAACATAAAATATTATAAAACAAAGATTTTGTGGAAATATCCTCGGTACGTTCGTTGAACTGGCGCTAGCCGCACAATGTTACAGCTGTCTAATGTAACGTGTGTTGTTCTTGATTAGTTGGTAAAAAATAGCAGAAATAATTAGTGACATTCTTGGAGTATATCGTGATCGAAAGGAGTCGAAAGAAAGCAGCATATTTTCAAATAGAACTAATATGACAAGCATTGAATCGTTTGGAACTAGAGTCGCTTCTGCCTGATAACGTATCCACCCACAGTCCACACCGGTAAAAAAGTAATGTCGATGTCTGTTGAAGATTATTACAACGTTGAAGTGGATGACGTTTAATTATCATCTTTTGAACTTTGTTGTTGTGTTTTCTGCTATTTCACAAGTTGTAGTGTGTAAAACGTGCAAATCAAATGCAAAATTGGCCGAAAGTGGCAACTGTGATTTAGGATTTCAAATCGTGGTTTCTTGTGAGAATTTTGAACAAACTTTCATTCCGAGTTGCCGATTTATTCAAAAAGGATATGAAATGAATAGCGGAATTATCCTTGTCATGCGCATAAGAATAGGTGTAGATGTAATTGAACAGTTTTGCGCATTCAAGGACCTTTCTCGTCAGATTTTTCACTCATTTTACGATAAAGTTGTTCACACCATTTTTGTGGAAACAGAAGCATTGTCAACAAAGTATGCAGAAAGCAGCAGAAGAAAGGAGGGCTAAAAGTCAATTGAAAATAGTAAAACAAAGAATGGCGTAACTGTCTCGGACGATGGAACATAGAGAAAACATATTATTTCTTCTCTGTATGATTGGTGGCGCTTATCAGCTGGAGAAATGTTGTTGACATTCTCATAAAATCTAAATACTTACTGCAAAGCTTGCAAATTTTGGAATAAGAAGAGGAAATAAGAAAAGGAATGCATAGATCACGTGAAAAAACTAATGGCACTCGTCCCCGCCATTTGCCAAAAATTAGTTAGGGCCTCGAAGGAAAAGGGAAGTTAACCCAGAAGCCTATAAATAAGCTTTCAATTTATGATGGACTAGTCATTCGTCATAATCATGATTCAATTGATAAAATGAAGATAATACGTCTGGGCGACACTGTATCATAAATTCTGACCGATGAAATGCCACCTGGGGATTTCATTTTCACTTTCAAGTGGCAAAGTAATTGTCGATATGGCTGCAAGTATAGCTATATGTGTTGTCAATGATGCATTATCCAGCCTTATGAAGTGTATGGAGTTATTATGGATGTGCATCTAGCCAAACTGCAATAATGTCTGCGCGAAGGTCGACGCACGGCGCATCATGTTGTCAGAGTCATCCCTGACTGATGCTGCAAAACAGGCCCGTCTGTCGTCAAAATCAAACAGAAAGAAACAAGAGGAGGAAAATGTTAATTTGAAAAGATAATTATATGGTCCAGGCTTCGCCGACTATAGTAAAATATAACAATTCTATACATCAAAGTTACACAATATTTTAAACGGTGTTTTCTTAAAACCGCATTTTTCAAACTGGCCGGAAAGATAACTTCAACTGATCTTCATCAATTCACTTGAAATTTTATATGCAGCTTCAGAACAATATTATCTAGAGAAGTACGTACGGATTTTACGATAAGTTCGAAACTTTTTTGTTATAAACAATTTTTAACCTAATTTTGTACCTAAAAGTGATATTTTGTGTTCAAACGTCCGCCATTTTGTTTTAAAGCGGAATTTTCTACTTTCCGTACGTACTTCCCGAGATAATCTTATATAGAATCAATTCTTTTTTTGTTTTTATGGCTGATAAACTGCGTGCAAAATCTTTCCGGCCGTGCAACCCAGTCCGCCGGAAGAGGTTTCCTTTGATGTCCTCTAACGCTGCTATTTTTAATTTATTTTTGTTTTATTTTTATTGTGAATATTCCTCAAAATATGAACAATAAGGGGCTTTAAAGAGATTTTGTAATTCATTTACTATATTGTAAAAAATATACCTACAAAATTGGCTATCTTTTGTCGCGCTAGAGTGGCATTACCCCTTAGGTCAATTGGTTATCCAAGAACATGTTCATGTCCGTTTGGATTAAATTGGACCATAAGCCTAAAATAATTTTGAACATTCTGCACATCATGGAATAAAGGAAATCGGTAGGTATCAAAGTTTTGGTTTCATTACTTTAGTTTTGGTGACTTTAAGCTTTAGTTAGTATTAATTTCAAACAGAACAGTACAAAAATCCATGAAACTCGATAAATTGAAGAATAGCACACCCTGTAGATACAACATCCAAATTTGCCAACCCTATACATTCGAGTAATTAGTCCTCATCCACCGTCATTCAACGTCAATCACGATTTCCGCCGAATGGGAGTTACAAGAGTAATTAGCGTCATTAACAACAATTGCTGCAGTCTATTATATCATGGGAACGTCATATCCCTAATACCAACGTTCGCTACTTGGTATATAGTCTGACTACAGAGATAGACTAACTATGGAGAAGATCGTCGTACAGTCTTATCGCGAAACGCGTTTCCGCACAACACAAAGTCTGAATTTGTAATTAATCGTCAAACACACGCAAACCATGCGAAAGATAATTATTCCCTATTCCCTCACAAGCCTTAACGCTGGTAAACTAGAAGAAAGATATATAGTGGATTATTATTTACGTTGACGTAAGAATGCTAGCAATGAGGACAAGTATAATATATGTATGCCGTTGATAAAATATACGGTTCGAATGATTTATATCTTGAGCTGTGGCATGGTAAAAAAATGTTACGTGTTACTTTAGAATTACCTGGTTGGAGCATTTCTATGAAAGTATGGGAAATCTTACCTGACATTCTCGTGTTTTTGGATGTAGATCTTGTGGAACTGGCCTTCTACTGGTGAAATGATGTCTTTCTTCATTTCCATGGCGACGTGTTGAGGTAGAACTGATAGTAGTAGCCTTTCCTGCAAAAAAATAAAATAATAGAGTTTTTGCTCCGGATAACAATTCCAACTAAATTGAAAAGTAAACAGTTTATGTTTACACAGCAAAGGTACTGTACAAAATGTAGTAAATTATGCTGCATATTCGGTGAAATGGAATTGAAACACAAGCATATAACTGCAGTGTGTAAACATTAATTGAAATGTAGAGCTATTCTCATTCGTGGGCAGCTGTAAATATCCATACAAAATTGTTATAGCCATTGGTATTCTATAATTGTTTAAATAACTACTATCAACTCAATATCGTTGGATGGGCTCAAAAAACAGACATACACATATAGATTAATATGTCCCGTAATAAATAAATAGAAGTGATTAATATTCTTTAAATAATTATATAATAAGAAACATACGTAAATTAATAATAAAAATTTTAAATAATTTGCGGTGGTACTAAAAAAAAGAAATTCTTGGATGATCATAAATTTTCGTTTGTGTAATTCTTAGTAGCAGTTTGCTATGACTTGGGGTTGCAAGAACAGAAGAATCATTACATTTGTGCGATTGTTGATTTTCGTCGTAGCAACTAGCAATTCTATATTAATTATGAATTATTGTGCATGAGTTATAATTAATGTTAAATAAGTTTCTTAGTATCAGTGAAGCTGCTGACGATAGACCTAGCGAGTTAAGCATTTTCGGAAATTTGGTTTACTGATCTTTCAAACTATTTCAAACCATTTCAGCGAGTTCCATTTAAAAGTTATTTCACATATAGCAAACCTCTATTTATTCCGGACAAATCATACTAAAATTTCAAATCAACAATAACTATCGAAAGATGTGATATTTTTACTATCGAAGACGAGTTCACTTATTTCCAATATTCTTATTAATTACCTCCGAATGATTTTTTGAAAAATGCCGTTTATTGACATTAATTTCACCATATCTCAGAAACAGTTGATACTAGCTTAATACATACAAGTTGACGTCAAAATAATTGAGATAAAAATCTTAATTAAAAAAACATGTTTGTGTTGGTACGTTGACTGATTGAATGATTATCTACATATGGACGAAACATGTATTTCAATTTCTTATCTGTGTGATACGCACAGTGTGAAAAATTCACAAAAACCTGGCCAAAATTCGAAAGCATTTTCAATTTAGGTAAAACTCGACAATATAAGATTTGAAGGGTCGCCGATTACAAATCCGAAATCAAAAGTTGAAAAAGCAAAATGGCCTATCCAATATGGTGGACATCAATCCTTAAATTATTTTCAAGTTAGCTGAAATTCGATATTAGGGTGGAATTGGGGTCGCTGATTATAAATCTAAGTTAAAAAAAAACAAAATGTCCGATCCAATATTGCGGAAATTTGTTCGAAAACTATTTTCAATTTAGTGGAAATTAAATATTTGTGGGGATCTGGAGTAGCTGATTATAAATCCGAAATAAATAAACAATAAATCAAAATGCCGGATCCAATATGGCGGACATCAGTTCTTAAATTACTTTCAATTTAGCTGAAATTCGTTATTAGAGGGGGGTTTGGAGTCGCTGATTATAAATCTGAATTCAAAGTACGGACATTTGTACGAAAACTTTAATTTAGCGGAAATTCAATATTTGTGGGGATTTGAGGTAGATGACCAACCATCCTACATAGATTGCGATTGCCCTGAATGCATTGCCAAGCGATAAGTGTTTGGTATTAATATTATTTTCTAAATCTAAATACCAATATATTTGAAATTCTATGACGAAAAATAAATGACTGATTAAAAATTAAATTACTTGTATTTCCTTAGTAATAATTTATTTAACTCCTATTAATTATTTAGTAGTTGTAACATTGTAAGTAGGTATTGCGGTTGTTGATTATTCTTCGTTCCGTGTGTCGTACGGGGACTGCACTATAAACCCTCGCGGGAACATGCGCTCCTAATTTATAACTCGCTCTTTGCTGTCTGCGTAGAGTCCATCAGGACGGCAAAAAATTATTTCTCGTATTCGGTTTCTAGCCTATTTTGGTCGAAATTCAACAATTCATGTTGATCACATACACTTCCGCAAGAACATGCTGTCCTAATTTATAAGCGAGTCGTTGCTATCTACGTAGCACCAGCACGGTAAAATTTATTTTTCGTATGGCTTTCGTTTGCCGGGCGCGGCCCCGCTACACCTCCCGTGTCAACATGCGATCAATATTTTTGTTAGGCCGAAATTGCTCAATATTTGTGATTCCCCTGGCTACGTATTCATGCTGCTGCTTCAGACTGTACCATTTGAATTTGATTGGTCGAAGAAAATGATGTGGTGTTTATCCAACAGATGGCTGCACCGTACGACTATAAAATATGTTATTCTCGTCTCATTCACATGTTCAAAAAACCAACGTTTAAATCATTACAACATTCATATTTTGTTGTCATTTTTTTACACAAGTTCATGAAGGCTCAATACAAAATGTTGTAATATTGCTTTTTTGATGTTTGGTTCGGATTTGGAAAAAAAAATAACAAAAATTACCAATTATTGGCTTCTTTAACAAGGGTAAAAACAAAACAACAACGCAAATGAAAAAAAGTGCACAATTAAGCTCAGGATGTTTGGTTTTATGTAGTGTTGTTTTGTAGTACGCTACTACCTCTAGTGATTCCTCTTAACCGGTTTAGCAAACATTTCTACAATTTACGATTCTTATACGCGAGTGATCAAAGAATTGTTATGTAGGGTCAATTTTGTTTACTTTGAAAACCATAAAATATGAGCATTTTTCGCACTGTGCGGCGTAAGCAAATGAACAACTGCGTGTAGATGTTTTTTGCGAAAACAGGAAACTGGTTTGCCCTCAGGCCGGCAAGTTTTTGTCCGCTTTGTACAGGTATGTTTGGGATGAAATGGTATCGGATGTTTAGGAAATTTTGGAAACGTCCGGTTTACGTACGTAATATAATTTAACTTTAAAATGTTATGATTTATCGCATCTGACAAAATCTACGGCCCTGAAATTTGTTGGTGAAAGACTGTTATAAAAAAAAACTTAAATGATGAATATTTTCACATAACTCGGAACTATTTACAGAGATAAAAATCCCAGGCCAATAAACTTGCTAAAACGAAACCTTTGCTAAAAATAACTCTTTTGTTATTGTACACGGCTGAGTTACGACACTATATTTTCCGAAACAACAACCCACCGTCATTTCGCAAATGATAGATTAATAAAAATCTTCACGCCTGCTTGGCGTATTTTAAGACAAAACTAATAGACTGTCATAAAAACAAACTTCTCGAATTTTATGCTCCACGTTATGAACTTGTAAGTATATAAATAATGTCGATATTGATAAATAAATAGACTCACCAATTTTTCATTTTCGTCCTCCATTTCAAGTCTAGCGGCTATGCAATTTCTCGTATCTAAGAAGGCTTTTCTTTGGGCGTGTTCCATAAGGTTATGCATAAAAATGCCTACAGCATTGGCACAGAAAAACACTATCACATTTGCTGCTAACTGAAAAACAGAAAAAAATATATTATTAAAGACGGATATAAAGACATTGAACATAATATCATAATTTTCAAGTGAAAGAATTATAATTTTTTAAATTAACGAAATTGTTCAAAAAACATTCAGAATTCGTCAAACACGAGTTGAAGAAACAATTAACGTTAGAAGTAGAGACATATACGATATTCGTATATGTCTCTACTTGTTAATTGTTCCTTCAACTCGTGTTTGACGAATTCTGAATGCTTTTTCGCTCGTTATTCCCTTATACATCTCCATTTGACAATTTAGAAATGTCTCCTATTTAAATTAAACAAACTCTGCAAATAAAAAAGAGGTTTTATTTCTACTCCACTACAATTAGCTGATATTTGCAAGAATGGACCACGTACGTATTACAATTGTGTATACTATTAGGACGATGTAGGTCTTTAATATTACAAAATTCATCTAAAATACAATCAAACTGATCCATAAGCAGTAAGAAATCACCTTTAGTGCATGCTTCAGAGCAAATATAAAAAAAGGAAAATGTGTGACAATCGCAATAAGTTTTGTTACGTCTGCGTATTGTTTGTGGACAAACAGCATCGGCTACAATTAGTAAAAAATAAATCAGTGTTTGAGGCATACAACAATTATTTCATAGTGAGATAACTTTCTTCGAAATGATAAAAGTACCAACTACGCAAATGTAGTGCCAAGAGTTTTTTGAGTGCCTATGGTGAAATGGGTTGCAATATGTCTATCAAAATTCACTTTTTGCATTCTCATTTGAATTTCTTTCCGGACAGTCTTGGCTAACTCAGTGATGAACAAGGTGAACGATTTCATCAGGAACAGCCATTGAAAAACGTTTTCAAGGAAAAAACACCATCAACATGATCGCAGACTACTGCTGGTCACTTAAACGCTAAACATATGATGTATTGTATAAACGACGGTGATCGAGTACCTAAACATTTTAAAGTTTCGTTGTAATTCTTGTCTTTTTTTATTTTTCATAAATCGCGATAGTAACTGAGTACTGTTCCAATAAACGAGTGAAAATTTTACTGTTGGTGCAATTTATTTTGAACCCAAATATACCTGGAAATGTAATGAACGTAAACTCTAATGTACTTAGTAACATATTGTGATAGTCTGGCAACAACAAAAAGGAAACGAAAAAACAGTGTCATCATTTAAGAATAACATTGTTAATATAAGTGCTAGTAATGTCTAATTAATGTGTATAAAGACTACGGATTTATTACAGTCGGCCTGTAACTTTCTTCTCCGTAGTGTGATGTGCCTAGCTGGTCAATAAAATTTGATAATTCTGTTAAATTTCAACCGATTCTAATAAACAACCGCGTATTAGACGCAAATTTAAATGTGCATTCAATAAAAAAAATAGCAAAAAAATATTACGGATTCAAGCAGGTCATCAAATTGTAGTTAAAGTTGAAAAAATCTGAAAATAATTGATAACTTCTGAATTTGAACGTCCATTTTTGATTTGTTATTAGATCTGACCGAACAGTACATCTTGATACTGGTCTATGCTTCCTCTTTCATGCATTTTTTATTTTGGAAATTGAATAGAAAATGGCGGAGTTATGACTTTTTAAATAGGTACCCAAAAACGGTTTTTATGAAAAAAATTGAGCACCTCAACAACTACCGCTATGTCTCGTGAAAAGTATATTTCGATTTTTTTTTGTAACACAGTGTTAATAGTTTGTTGAAGGAATTAATGTGGACCAATTATTGACTAGCACATTTCGGAGGGTACAGTAGAGCAAAATCTCACCGTGTCACCGCCTTTTGGGATGTCGCACATCCTTGACCAGTGGTTGGTTTTCCCAGAACTACATATAGTCAAGGTTAGGGTAGCAAAGTGTACGCTGATTCGGAATGGGAACTTGAACCTGCATGCACTGTGCTCTATACTGCCGATCACACGACCTTTTTAGCAATTTAGCCAGACGCATGACATCAACTGAGCGGTAGGCTTTCACCAGTCTACTATTTATACTCAAGATAAGGCCGAACTGCGAGGAGAGTGTTAACAGCTCCATCTAACAATACAGGACGAAGCAGGAATAATATTTTACTCATACGAAATATGAATATGTACTCACAAAGAACATATATTTTAGAAGTACTTGCCAACAGTCAGCATGTGCACCAAACTTTTAATCGTATATGAATTAGCGTATTTTCTTTAAAATATTGGGCATAAAGTATCGTACTCATTTGTATTCATACCACCCATCTACAACAGGACAGTTTTTATGTACTGTGTTCAATAATGTCATTATACCATAAAATTGCTTGCAGTTTTACAAAGGAATATACTTTTTTTTCGGAGGGATAAAATTAAATTTGGAGCTACAACCCGACCAATGCATTATAATGCAACTAACTATATTAAAACGTCTCGGTTGCTAAAGAGCGTGTTTCAAAAATAATCCAACAAAATTAATTATATTATACCGCAGCGCGGTATACTTTGTGTAATAGCTTTATGTAAAATGTAACCCGCTTTGTAGTTTTGTAATTAAGTTCATTAAAACAAACAAAATTCGCTTCCATGCAGGAAAAAAAATTAGGTTGGTGGGGGTAATACTGCAGTTATTAAAAAGTAATCTACGAACAAAATTATGTAGGTCCATTGTTTATTCTAAAATTAATATGATGTGATGTTTGGAAATTGTAGAGAGCATTTAATCAGAGCAGGGATTGTAAATTAAATATCCATGTATATATACAGTGTGTCCCGAAATTGACCAAACTATGTACATACCAATAACGAAACTAAAATTTTAAATTTTTCAGAGAATTTAATTCTTTTATTATATTTTATTCTTTTAGGAATTTTACGTATTTTCCGGAGCACCTAAAACGTTTTATAATGAATAACTTTTTCTCGAGAAATTAAAATTTAATTCCATTTTACGACTTATACGTATACTTGAGCACACACTGTATATGTAATAACAACATGTAATTTCAATTTAAATGTTAATTTGGTAGGTAATTAGAGATTAATTTTGAATATTGGAATTTGTAATTTTCGACTCTCTCGTCGCATCGGCCAGAAATGAATCAATATATAATTGAATTAAATTACAGTTAAATTACAGGGTTGCTATTTGCGCGCTGGGGTATCAAATATTTTAATAAAGCCCTCTGCTTCGAAGTTATATAGATATTCTTAGCTATTACTCATTTACGGACTACAGCAAAGAAACAGCGAGCTTTTTATAGGCGGGGATATCTCAGAAACGAACAACAGCAGGACAATGCAGTTAGCAAGTAAACAATCCTTATTTATTGTGATACTCATCCATTGATGTATAATAACATTAAAGTTATTTGCCAATTTTTAAGAGTGAAATGAATGTAATCGATTCTGTGCGCAGGATGGTTCCCCTCGGGGAAAGGTGATTACGGGCGGGAAGCGATGCCAGGCTTTGCGCGACGATTTCAAACGATGAACTCTCAGGACCGTATTCAATATTTTTGTCATTTTCTCGTTCGGTTTTATTTTTTAAACTAGCATACGTTTTTTTTTTTTATTTGTGGAATTGTATACATATTCTGTTTTGTGATTCACAATAGTATTTCTGCTGAAAATCAGTTGTTATAATAATAATAATAATAATAATAATAATAATAATAATAATAATCTTTATTTGCCCAACAGTATACACCAATTACAGGACAACGCAAAACATCATAAACATAATATAATAAAGACAAAATAAATTCATAAATACAATAACAATATATCAATACTATAATAATCATTAATGACCATACATTAATTACAAATCTTAACCCTCAACTAAGAGCAACGCCACTGCCGCCAACACTACGCGAACATGTCCAACAAATTATTGGCATTTCGACACATGTGCACCACCGGAACACGAACCATCACGTTGGTACGGGCTCTCGGAAGGTGAAATAGCCGCTGATGACGGGACGCCACACGCGGCACTGCAAAGTTCACCCTGCTCAAAAGGTATGGACAGTCCACAACACCCGAGACCAACCGTTGCAAGTATCTGGCGCTATAGCGCTCACGACGGTCCACCAGGGAGGTCATCTCATGACGATGAAGCAATGCGTCATAGTGAGTATCTCTATCCGGGTAACGTCCATCCACAAGAAACGACAGATATCGCAAAAAACGTCGCATAATGCGTTCCAAGGACAAGGAATGAGAAATATAATGCATATACCAAATAATAGATGCGTATTCAAGTTTGCTCAATACAAAAGCAAAAAATAATGTTTTGAGTACCCGCACGTCACGCAAGTCCCTGGAGACCCTCATCACAAATCCCAGCATACGGGATGCAGAGCTACAAACATTGCCTATGTGAGGTGCAAAGCTCAGCCTACTGTCGAAAACCACTCCCAGATCCCTGACCGACGTCAAACACTCAAGATAACTCCCGTCAATGTGATAAGCGGATGGAATAAGGTTAATCTTGCGGGTGTAACGCATAAATGAGCATTTAGTAATATTCAGCTTCAGAAAGTGAGCATCACACCAGCGGGAGACCGTGTCCACATCTTCCTGAAGTAGGACAGCATCAGCCTGGCTCTCTATCGATGAATACAGCTTCAAGTCATCAGCATATCCAAGGATATGCGTGGAGACCAAGCTCAGCAGACCGTCAATGTAAAGAGTAAACAGCAAGGGACCTAAATTTGACCCCTGCGGCACATCCGACGCGGCGATAAACTCCCCAGACATGAAACCATTGTAGCATACATAATTCTTCCTGTCCAGCAAATATGACTCAATCAAAGCGAGCAGACTCGGCGACGATCCAAAGCAACTCACCCTCCCCAGGAGAACCGCATGATCAATCGAATCGAAGGCCCGAGAGAAATCTGTATA
Organism: Aphodius sticticus; assembly: GCA_963966075.1. NCBI lineage: Eukaryota > Metazoa > Arthropoda > Insecta > Coleoptera > Scarabaeidae > Aphodius > Aphodius sticticus. Next base: position 75,702,093 of record OZ014509.1, read on the forward strand.
CACAACATCCACCTGTCCACCCCGATCCAGGACCTCACCAACGTATTGCGTCAAACAGCCCAGGTTTGTAGTCGTCGATCTACCTGGCACAAAACCGTGCTGGTGCGGCGAGATATAAGAACGCACACTAGACCAGATGGAGCTATGAAGAATTTGTTCGAACACTTTTGCGAAGTTACAAAGTATTGAGATCGGTCTGTAGTTGCCTATCTCAGACAAGTCGCCTTTTTTAAGCACTGGACTCACTCTAGTTCGCTCTAGTTGTTGATGATATTATGCAACACAATCTCGCCATATCTCTTTTGATACAGTGCTTCGTTGCAGAAATTTAACATATCTTTAATTTTAAATGTGTTGTAGGTTTTTGCAACTTTATTTTTTACAAGGAGAAAGGTATTTGTCGGGCAATTCCGTCATACGAAGATCGAAGAAGCAACCGTAAACACGTGTTTCGGACTATTAGTCCTCATCAGTACGGTATAGCCAAGGATTAACCAGCTTTCCTCTGAATTTCCATGGGCTATGGTGTACCTGGGTGTCTACCAGTCACCTCCGGCGCGACGTCACTTCTTGTCTTCGAATCCTGAAGATGTTGGGACTGAAGCACCAAATTGGCGACATTGGTCACCCCCTTTAGGTCTCCATTTGAGTGTTTTTTCCATTGAGTGTCCATCTTGCTCCTTGGCTATACCGTACTGATGAGGAATAATAGTCCGAAACACGTGTCTACGGTTGCTTCTTCGATCTTCGTATGACGAAATTGCCCGACAAATACCTTTCTCCTTATATATCTCACCGTCGATTAACGAGCTTTCCTCTTTTGATTTTTACGTAAGACCAGATTAATTCATTTGCATTAAACTCGCAATGGGCTACAGGTAACGACAATAATTTTACTTCATTGCATATGATTCTTTTTTGCTATAAAATCTAATGGCAGTTACCTTCTGTTGATGGTGATTTTTGACAGATACAACAGCTGTGGTATAGTTAATTGAGAAAGGAATTTCTGACATTGATAATTGTTTTACTTCCTTGGAATAATACTTGAGCATTTTCGCTGAAGACTTGCAAAACACGTTGCACGCAACGCAGTTACTCAAGAAACTTTATTCAACAAATTAGTTATCAATGGAATATTTACGTATTTATATAATCTTGATTTTACCCAAACTCAACCTGTTATGCATATTATTGGGGTTTGAGAAAATATAATCTCTTTTGTTAATTTATTGGTTTGCTGCTGTTGATTCAAAATGCATTAAAAACAAAAAAAAAAACATGTTTACAGCTCTTCGCTGTACCTACACTTGCAAACTATTCTTTGATTAAACAAAGAGTGTACCATTTCTGATTTGCAACTTCATTTCTGCTTACATCAATAAAATGTACGATGTTTGTTTTAATTCTCCGTTCGACTCCGTTACGTAGTTGCGCGGTATATCAAAATTATATTGCATATTTATATCGCTTTATAAAATTAATGAACATCTGAAAAGTGTTTCCATTTCAATAGTCTCATTAAACAAAATTTTGCGATTGTTTTCGTTCCTGTCGCGTTGTCGTGCTAATACTCGTTGCCGAGATATCCGCTTTCATGAAAAGCTTGTCTATAGCCTTTACTGCAAGGAAAATTAGGAAAATACATATGCCAATCTGTAGACAAGATCTTGAGTTATACTCTGTGTAAATTTGATTTTGTTTGGGCAAGCGGTTTAGGAGAAAACAATTGGAAAGACCAGCGTTTATTAAAAACTCCTAAAATAGGGTACATTTTGACATTTCTCTCGCGGTTCTGTCCAAACCTAGGGGCAGAAAATTTTGATAGTCACTCATGTTATATGGAAATAATTCAGGAGTATAACACACGTTATTTCAATTTCAGTCGTTGCAGAGTTACAAGCCTCCAAACACAGGTATTTTCTTTACGTTTTCAAAACTGTAACAGTATTTACACAATAGGGTATTTGACTATTATTGGAAAACCATCTTAGTGTGTTTATTCCTTCACTCTACATTGTAAATGCATTATTTTTCGTAATTATTTCCTCAATATTTCATAAAAATCAGCGTTAAAAATTTAATCACAAAAAGTCCCGCCAAAACGATACTTTCTGTTGTGTGACGTCACCCGATAGTAGATGTCAAATCGGCCCATATGGTCAGTCAGCATCGGCATCGTCGCCGTTTGGTAATTGTGTTGTATGATGTGTTGTTTTCACAATTTCTACATAAAAATGGGTTATAAATGGTGTATAAATCCACAATGCAGAAATACGTCAAGAAAAACTCCGGATAAACTGTTTGTAGCTGTTCCGCAAGATTTGAAACTGCGAAGAAAGTGGTTGGCTCGTAGAAATCCAAATTAAATAAACAGCGGCCAGTGCTTTTTGTTGTGAAGATTACTTCGACATAAGTAAAACTGAATAGAATAAGTTATCTCTCGTATTTTCGAACCAGGTATTATCTGATCTAACAGCTTAAGGTTTGGGCTATCCTAACCTACAAAGTTATGCTTACATAGCACATTAGTGCTATTAAATTCAAACGGGAGAAGCATAAGAGCGCGTTCGGATAACCCGGTATTGTACGGTTAGAGTGGCGCGCTGCATAATAGGCGGACTAACGTCATACGGCGTTTATCTGCATGTAAGAGAGAGACAGCCGACCCAGGTTATCTGAGCATTGCTCTTCCCATACCCTACCCTGACAAACCGAACGCGCTCTAAGCGTACTAACGAATGACGTCACTGGAGACTGAGCCAATTACAGAGCGTTTTCAATTACGTGATAGGACGTGAACAAAATTCAATTTTAATTTTTGTTTTTAATAGAAATAAAGCATATTTTTTTTTGAAAAGGAAGAACAAATAGTTTTCTTAAACTGTAATCTATTAGAATGGCCATAATACAAGCCATATTTTTAATACAGTCAAATACCCTATTCTAATGATGTTCTTTACACACATCTGTCAAAAAGTATAAACAAAGCACACGTCGAGATTTCTGTTAACATGAGCGTACATAAGTATATTAGACAGCGCAAATATTGACATTATCGATTTTGGATTCAGTGTCAAGATTTATGTATTCCATAATCGTATGTTGTAACGACTGGCTTCTAAAATCTTCCTGCGCAGTGTTTTGTTTACCGTCCTGCGGATTATTTAGCATGCAAATATCAAATGTGTTGTGATTACGTTATAAAATCCGTGTTTACCCGAAATTATTTTATTACCGTAGTATGTATTTTAACAAAGTTGGAATTTAGGCCATGAGCACGAAACCGTGATAATTGGCGGTATGCCAGTGGCATAATGACATGGCCCTTGGCATCTACTTGAAATAGCACCAAAATATTCGGAAATACCTACCTATTACATTACTGCAGTCCTAGAACTGTGGGAAAAATATTAAAAGTAAACAACTTTGCAGTCCTGAATTATATTTCAGGGTACTAAAATACATATTTCTAGTTCTACTGTTTTCATTTTGATATTAGTGTATTTTCTAAACATTCTAAACATGTTTGTACACTGCCGCTCATGGAAGTTCGGACACATAGTAAACATATATGAAATAAAGATAAAAGCACTGATAACGTAGCAATAGGCACCTCTATTTCTACCAAATAGCGAACACATTCTTAACGTTGATTTCCAGTAACACACCACATCATTAAATGTGCTAATTTAAAATAATTTTTATATTTAATTATTATGCAACATTTATCCTGTTTTGTATCTGGTTGTTGGGAATTTTCTAGTTTCCATTAAAAAGGATTAAACACGAAATAACAAATAGAGTCATAAATACTGCATCTCAGTCACATGTTGCGACCCCATTTTTACCAGATTTTTGCATCAAATGCTCGCATTCGTATTCAAACGAGTCTGTGCCTGCAATCTGTCGTTTGCACAAGATATCTCTGTCACGCGGAAGACATCATGCGACGCGGAAAGCCAACAAGCAAGGAACAGCGTTCTGTAATTATCGCTTTTCATCAGGAACGATTGTCAGTTCGTGAAAATGCAAGAAATAAGTCAACGATAGGTGAGTCAACGATAAGTGACACTCTTCACCAATATGAAGAAACATGGAATTTGGATGACGTGTTCGGCCGAGACTATCACGAATAATTTCCCAAGCGGATGAAGAACGATGGTGAAAGACCAATTTTCATAAGCACAGGGAAACGATGTCTCCAAGCGGAAAATCTGCATGGACGCGTTGCCGTACGCTAACCATTGCATGGTCGGGAAAATCGTCAGACACTACTGTATCCAGTCTTCATTTGTCCAACTTCGATGTGTTCGTGCCCACTGAAGTCGTTTCTGACGATTTCCCCGACGAAATAATGGTTTTCGTACGGCAACGCGTCCATGCAGATTTGCCGCTTGGAGACGTCGTTTCCCTGTGCTTACGTCTTTCACGATCGCGATTGACTTCAGAGGTGATTTTAGGTGCGGTAAATTTTCTGTTTTGCTTAAAAATTAATTTTAATCGTTCTTCATCGCTTGGGAAATTATTCGTGATAGTCCCGGCCGAACACGTTATCCAAATTCCATGGTTCTTCATATTGGTGAAGAGTGTCACTTATCGCTGACTTATTTCTTGCATTTTCACGAACTGACAATCGTTCCTGATGAAAAGCGATAATTACAGAACGCTATTCCTTGCCTGTTGGCTTTCCGCGTCGCATGATGTCTTCCGCCTGACAGAGTTATCTTGTGCAAACTACAGATTGCAGGCACAGACTTCTTTGAATATGAATTCGAGCATTTGATGCAAAAATCTGGTAAAAATGGGGTCGCAACATGTGTCTGAGATGCAGTATTTATGACTCTATTTGTTATTTCGTATTTAATCCTTTGTAATGGAAACTAGAAAATTCTCAACAACGAGCTACAAAACAGCATAAATAAGCATAATAATTAAATATAAAAATTATTTTAAATTACCACATTTAATGATGTTGTATGTTACTGGAAATCAACGTTAAGAATGTGTTCGCTATTTGGCTTTTACGTTAGAATTGCCGTATTTTTTAAATTTATAGCACAAATTTGCAAAAATTTTTGTGTTGCCTATTTCTATCATTGTTATCGCTTTAAAGACAGCAGAAAAGCCTTAATGAAGAGCTTGCTGCTAAATAATCCGCAATATTGATTTGAATTTATGGGTTTTGTGCTATAGGTAAGGTTGCCAGATCTCATTCATTTAATATGAGCCTCATATATTTGAGGGACACATTTTTAAGCTCCTCCAGAAATGTTCAGAAAGGGCATCAACCAATGCTGTATGTTATAAAAATTACACCTACGGTGTTCCACAAATAGCTTTATTGAACTCCGAATCGACCCACAGATCAATAGACCCACAATTAGATTAGACCACAAGTCGATGGCTTTATACCGAATGCATATTCATCCAACTGGATGCTGGAGATGTCCGCTCTTGGCTATGCTGGCCTATTACGTCTATCTCTGTGAAATTTAATTCTCATTCAGTACTTCTGATTGCCCGAGGGTTCTACGTACTCTGGCCTTTGAAACCAGCATCGATTAATTGGAATTCCGTCATTCCGTGGACGGAATTCCACATCATATGGTCTTCTTGCGAACCAAACCAGAGAACCACAAGGAATACACACGCACACACGCGCACACACACACACACACACACACACACGTGCACCAGCAAGTTCCAGTTAATTGGACCCAGAGCGTTCATTTATCGCGATTCTGCGGTGTGATTGCGTTCGCATGACACTAAAGTCCTTTTAAATCAGGTGCAATTAAAACAATTAATTACGCGTTATTTGTTTAACGTTTAAGCGGTTTTGTGTTCAGTTTCCTGTTGCCGTTGGTTGTCGGCTGAATTGGGTTAGTAACGCAAATGTAAATTTAGCTTTGTGGTTTTGTTGGAGTTTGGTTACTACAATTCGTAAATTGGGTCCAATTTTCGGTAGAAATAATGTTCCAAATTTATCCATATTCAAAGAATAGTCGCAAATTTGAAGGTACTGATTCAGTAAAACACATGACACGCGCTTGTAACGCATAAAGACGAGAAACCATTAAAATCCAGCAAATGTGACTATTCTTGTGCACAAAGTACCAGCGTTAGAAGGCATATGAGAGCCCACAGGGGTCGTTTCGAAACAATTGACTCAACAACTTTTCCCAATAGATCAAGCCATAGCGAAGAGAGTTCACTAATTGGACCATTGAACAACAAAGAGTGAATGCCGATTTTGTGGACAAAATCATCTTTAGCGATGACGCTCATTTGCACCAACGCCGGGGCGGCCATTTACTGGGATTATGGAATATTATGTACTTTAAATACCATGACCAGAATGCATGAAAAATGTAAAATTACTTTACAAGAATGTAGGGAAACATTTACATATCTCTAAAGCCGGTGTTTACATGCATAGATTGCACATTCTGACATATGCTGAAAATTCAAATGAAAACATAAGCGCAAATTGTTACTTAAATATTTATATAATAAGACAAATATCTTGAAACAATGATTGATTTTCAAATCTATCTCAGTCTACAAGACAGCTTACTACTGTTTCATAATTCATGTTCAATACGCTGATATGAAACAATTGTTTCTTAAACAGTGGTTACTTTTTATATGTATGTGTGCAACATACGGAGAATTACCGAATTACCGGAACACTAAATAATTCTCTAACCGTAAGAAATATCAAACATTGTCCAAACAAAAATATTTTGGCTTTAAACAAACTATCGTTTAAATATATTTTCAATATACAGAGTGCTCATTTTATTATAGAAATTCGGTAACCTATCCTTTTTTTTTAATAACACCCTATGTAATATTAATTTTTTTAATTCTAAGATTAATTCTAGGAATTTTTTATAGGAATCATATTTTTACAAAATGCATTATTTTTTTTATTTATATTTTTGGGCAAAACAAAACACTTTCATAATTCTCCAACTGTTTAAAAATCAAAAAAATTTTCAAATAAGTTTTTTGGGTTTAAACAACCTCTCGTTTAAAGAGGAATGTTTATTTTATTATGGAAATTTGCAAACCTTTCCTTTTTCTAACAGAACACCCTGTATATTTAACATTTTTTTTAATGCTAAGATTAGTGCTAAGAATGTTATGTTGGAATTATTTCTTTATAAAATTTTATTTTTTTAGTTATAAGCAATTACTCAATACTTATGAACTTTTACTTTAACCAAACGGGTAAAACATAAAAAAATCAAGAGAAAATAACAACACAATTAAATAGAATTAAGTTAAATGTTCAAACTGTCACATTAAAATAATTGTGTGTGTGTGTGTGTGTGGCAAAATATTCTTAACTTGAAGTTCAGTAGCTTTGCTTAATTGCTCATAACTCAAAAATAATGCATTTTCAAAAAAAACTTATTTCTATAAAATGTTCTTAGAATTCTAGAAATCTGTCTGAAATTAAATAATTCTGAAATGTTCTAGAAATCTTTGAATTAAAAAAATAGAAAAATACTGGTGGTATTAGAAAATGGAATGGTTTGCAAATTCCCATAATAAAACAAACACACTGTATATTAAAACTATATTTAAACGAGAGGTTAAGCCCAAAAAATTTCTATTAGAAAATTTTTTCGATTTTTTTTGCGGTTGGAGAATTATTTAGGTGGTCCGGTAATTTTGACTATTTTTGGTTAATAGCTTCTAATTAACAAATAATGCATTTTATAAAAAAATGATTCGTATAAAAAATTCTTAGAATTAAACTTAGAATTAAAAAATGTAATAATATATAAATTATTCTATTTAAAAAAAATGTTACCAAATTTCTATAATAAATTGAGCACCCTGTACATTGAAAACATATTTAAAAGATAGCTTGTTTAAAGCCAAAAGAACTTTTGTTAGAACAATTTTTGGAAATTGCTTACGGTTGGAGAATTATTTAAGTGTTCCGGTAATTTTGGCTAACACTGTATGATATGTAATATAATATTTTGTATTAGTATTTATCTACGACTCACATATAATAAGTTCATTGCATACGAATCTATGACTATATAATCCCCATCATTATTACACGCCAATGATTATAATTACACTAGCGTTGTATAATAATGACAGTTTGATTATATGACGCTAGTGTCAAAGTCTGTCAAACACTACGTAGATGACAGTTATGTGATAGTACGCCTCGCCATCAAGGACAAATACCTTTAAAATATTTGATATACAATGGAATTTAGGAGTCGTAGATAAAACGTCGTATTCGACTCGCACACAACGGATATAAATCGCGCGCATGTTTACACGCTCGCTTACTGCTCGCGTTGAAACTTAATCCTCAAATTTCACTCACTTAATCGCAAAACTAAAAATACCACATTGTAGCGGACATAATTTACTGTATAAATTACTGTATAAATTCATATAAGTGGTACTATTAGTAATAAGTGTTTAATTTCAATACAAGTTGATGTTACAGCTGACTTCTTGTTCTTCATTAATCGTTATTCGTTGACGAACGTCGGTGATTTATCATGAAGATTAGGACGGAAGTTAGCACCACACTCCAAGTTCCAACGCATTTTTCATATTTTATTAGGTACCTGAATTATTGCGAATATTGTATAATTAATGCTATATTTATTTAATTTATTTACCGCTAAATTAGCAGGCATATCGCAACGTAATGTAGTTTACTGCATTGTCGGATTATGATTCTTTAGGGACTAGTAGTGTTTAATTTGACCATTTTAAATTAATAACTGTAATAAGTTAAAATAAATAACATATTATGTTTGTAGACATTTATTTTTCACTTTGGGAATTAACATTTTTCACTCAAACTTTGGGAATTAACTAAAAGCAGTGTAAACTATTATGTGATTTATTTTCAAAATAAAAATAGAGCATTTTGAAATAATCAAAATTAAACTTTTAATTTTTAATGAAGGAAACAGAATTTCCCACAAGACCTATTGTGTTGTATATGGTGGAAGCTCACGGGGAGGATCATGTCCAAACAATTTTTAAAATTTTGCATACTCAGAATTCTATAACTACATGACAACAATTGTACAAAATTTCATCAGTCCAAGCTGATGGGGAATAAAACTGTGTTGATTTGACACAGTATGCATATGTTATGAACATTAAACACCAGGTAATACTGCTTCAGCAACCAATTCAATTTCGACCTCAAACATCATAAAAGTCCATAAATATGTCACTACGCTGACTTTGATCATTAACCCAATACTTTTCAATCAGAAACTTAAATAGTGATTAATGTTTAGTAGTCCAACTGTTTTGTAAATGTCATTACTTCTTAACTTTCATGAATCTTTGCATTTAAGGTTTTTGTGAAATTTAAGCATCTTTTTTTCGTTTTTCATTTATGTTAATACCCCAAGAGGCGTTTTCATAACAAAGTAGACCATCAAGTGTCCAAAAGCGATGTCCCAACAAACTGAGAACCTCAGTATACCCAAAAACCCAACCCTCCAGGCAACAACATAAAAAAACCCAACAAAAAATCATCAAAAAACTCAACACAACATCAACCTTACCTGTTGCCACATCAGATGAGGAAACTCCGTCGCAAAAAACGTCGTAACAGCCACATGTCCGGTACAAATCAAAAATCCAAACACCCCTGCAATCCAAGTCTTCAGCGGCATCATGGCGTACGCCAGAAATATCACGAAAACAATATGCCACGCACCCTCAGCAGCAACCTTCCCCTGACTGAACGGATAAACGGGCAACGCCAATCCACAAAACGTCACCAGAAAGAACAGCACAACATAGCAAACCCATAGCAGATACGCGTCTTGCATAAACCTGGTATGCAAAAACCCCAAGAGCAACGCAAAGAGGATGCAATGCGCTACATTGTAGACGACGACAGGTGTTGGTGGTTGAATGTAGAACAGCCCTAAATTCGCTAAGACAAACGTCAAAACGACAAATAAGGCTACCACTGCTATGACGCTTGAATGCTGAAGCTTGCAGATGTATCTCTGGTAGAGCATTTCTAGTTCGTCGTTTTCAAATCTGTGAGGGTTGAGGCATCGCGATAGGACCCTTGGTGAGGTCATGGCTTTGACGCTGTGGTCCATCTCTAGGTGCGGGTTTGATGCCTGGCCCAGGTCAGCGTGTGGCTTTTTTCAATTTTTGTTTTCTGCGTCGTGCCATATCTGGAACAATAGAAGTATGGTGTTAGTGTATGGTGATTGAGTCGAAGGGGGTGTAGTTTGTGGGTTTGGGGTGGTAATTAAAATGGTGAATCGATAATTTGATAGACGTTTTTGGGTCAAGGGTTGTTTGTGGGAAATGCGGTTTATATTATGGGTGGTAATGGCGTAAACAGGGGTTATCATGAGAGGGTAAATATAGGATGAAGTGAAGATTGATTTTGTTAATTATTTATAGATTGTTGTTGGGATAATTTCAGTGTTAGTTTCAAGGGTGAAGTTGTAGGTCACGGGGTAGTAAAAATAATGTAGGTACCATTTTGATGCAATTTCCAAAAGTGTTAAAATTGAAATTATGATTGAAGTAGAAAGACTGACATTAGAAACAAGGTATCACATGTTTAGCCCTTATAAGAAATAAAGATTCTTTTTCGTAGAGTCTGCATCTCAAAACAGAAAGTCAGCCTAGTTTTTGAGAAAATCAGTGCAAAAATTTCATATCCTACCGAAAAAGCTATTTCGTATTCAATTCATAAAAGTTATTTTACCTAAAATTATCAATATTTTACAATTTTCAAGGCTGTTTTCAAAAATTTTGTAAGGCCATAAAATATTCCTGATGCCATTTAGACAATTAAATGATCTACGAAAATCAGAAAAAGGTAAAAATGCGGTTGTATTTTAATCATTCAAAATCGACGTATTCGACAATTTTTTAAAATAACAAGTCGCAGAGTGGCGAGAAATCACGAAAATATGTCCAAAACTCGCAAAAAGCTCGGGCATTTGAAACACATGTGTTAAACATGCTCATAAGAGGTTTTTAGGGTCTCTGATTCCAAATACGATATCAGATTTTCAAAATTCAAAATGGCGGAACCAAGATGGCAACAAAAAATGATAAAATATATCCGATTTGCATGAAACTTTTTGCCTGCGATTTTGCTAGACACCTCATTCCTAATCTGATAACAGATATTTGAAATTCAAACCGGCGGAGTCAATATGGCGACCGAAAATGTAAACAATTTCCGAATTGCATGAAACTTATATCCTGCAATATTGCAAGATTTCTGATTCCAAATCTGACAACAGATGTTCAAAACTCAGACTGGCGGAACCAACATGGCAACCGAAAATGTAAAAATATATCCGATTTACATAAAACTTATTTCCTGTAATATTACTCCTGATTCTCAATCTTATATAAGAATTTTCAAATGCAATCTGGCAGAATCGGAAACCAAAAATTTTCGATTTGCATAAAACTTACTTTCATGTGAAAGAGCTTAAAATTATATATTGATTGTTGAAAAAATATGAATGTATAAAATCACCCATATATTGTTCCATTTTATGAATTTAGTATCGGTTTCACACAAGGAAGACTATTGTACTATTGTGCGCTTTTCCAAAGGTTTTTCTATATGCTTATAAAAGAAAATTCAATTCGATTTATCAGCCTGTGAATTCTGTTGAAAATTTCAGAGTTGCAATCGACAGCTTAAATATCAGCAAATATCAATTAAATCCGAGTTTCCAGACTTTGGTTTGCAATATTAAATCAGCCATTTTGAATATTGAAAATCTGACAACAGATTTGGAATTAGAGACCCTCAAATGTCGCAGGAAAAAGTTTCATGTGAATACGAAAATATTTTGATTTTGGCTCCGCCATATTGAATCCGCCATTCTCAATTTACACAATCTGACATGAGATTTGGAATCAGGAAGCTTAAAATATGATAGGAAATAAGTTTCATGCGAATCCATAGCTTTCACATTTTTGGTCGTCATATTTAATACGCCATTTTAAATTATTTAAATCTGACATATTTGGAATCACGGAGCTTGAGGCATCACAGGAGGCAAGTTTCGCACGAATTCGCGAGATTTTGGTCGCCATATAGACTCCGTCATTTTGAATTTGAAAAAAAAGGTACAGATTTAGAATCAGTGACACCAAAAAAGCCTTTAGTCAACATATTTAATGCATATTTTACAATAGTCCAAAAGAGGTGAATTTTGCCACATTATTCAGTCTCCGGGTTGATACTGTGATGTATATTAGTTTGCAACTCAATAGAAATATATTGCATTTCATATAAAATCGGATGACGTTGGATGACATTTTCATACGATGGAAAAGCTAAAGGTACTACCTATTTGGTAGTATGCACCATTCGGCAGGATTGGGTGGAATATGTAACTTTTCCACTGTTTAAAGTCAAATGAACGCAACGAATACTAAAAATGCGAACCAGCTATTTTCCAACTTAAATTATAACGAAATGTTTTATGTTTTTCATCATTATTAAAGTGCATTAAGCAAGTACAAACCTCCAGGAAGAATATCCATTCAAAAAAAAATTATCTACATAACCATGAAGACAAAGAAAATTGCACATGAAGGCAATATTGAATTATTGCACTTACTGTAAAGAATGATTCTCCCGCGCAACAAGTCTACTTTGGCTAATTCTACGAACTAGTTTCAACTAGAAATGAAGTTTTTTTTGTTTCACATAGGCATTGGTACCTTGCCTTGGTAACTAAAGTGGATTTTTGAAATTGCAGCATTTTCATTATATTAGGTTTTGGCCAGCTTTTCGAGTATTTTCGCTATCGTGAGTCGTCTCAAAGGTTCTTCTTTTTAAAATTTTATTAGTGTAGTAGTTGTCAAAACATTTCTCAGATTTACCATTGCCTAATTTGCAAAAAATACAATAATTTCGAAGCTAATTGATTACCTAGAACAACAAATTTTGTACATAGTAACTTGCAACTAAAAACTAGACATAATTCACAAATTCTGCTTTCAGATTCCGATTCTACTAAACATACCAGAATCAGTCTTTTGTCATTTGCAAGATTTCTCTTCTATGTTCGTCTTGTTTGGAAATTTAAGAACTTCGAATTGTGACGTTTATTGGCTATTTTCTTTTATTAAGTTATTAATTCGGGTAAATAAAAATTTACAGTAGTAAGAAATACAAAAGAATGTTTATAAAATATTCCCAATAATTTTACAGCAGGTAGCAATCACTAAACATTTGTTCCAATATTATAAAAATACCATACTATTGAACACGAAGCTATACTGATCTTGTACTCGAAAACTATTAAAACAATTTGAAATAATTTAGGTCAACAATAAATTACAATTCAATTTACTTTCAACTCTTTTATTCAGACAATAACAAACTTCAGATTAGTTCTGAGCCTTACCTATATAGTCGCCACCAATATAATACGGTATAAATACAATAAACACCAACACACAAAATTAACTACTTATCAATTTGCAACACCATACCCTCCTCTGTATAGACTTGACACTGAGGCGTTTGGATCACGCTAGTCTATGTCAGTCAGCCCGCCTAAATTAGACCTTTGGCAATTTGGGTCAATGCGAGTAGAATCACTGAATGCATAAGTATGTGTAGCGATAAAATAGGTGGGCTCACATACATTAAGCGCAACCAGCAATTAAATTTTACACGAAACCGACGTGGTGTTTATAAACGAACATTTGTATCCTTCATTGAATCAGAAAGACTTGCGTAAGGTGCTGTATAAATATTTACGATTCGGACACCGTAAAACCTATTATTACGTTATAATATTGTTAATTTTGTCGAATGATGTGTGACGGTAAATTTGGGATAGGCGATTTTTCATGTTGGTTACAGAGATTTAAAATATTTGTTTTCAAATAAATATGCATTGACCCAAATAAATCTGGTGTTTCAATCAGGGCTGCGGAGTCGGTAAGAAAATTCTTGGCTCCAACTCCAGATATTTTTTGTGGTCCGACTCCGACTCCAGAAAAATTGCATACAAAAAAATATTCAAATAATTCTGTGTAATAAAAATACTACCAGGAAAAAAAATAAACAAATTTAATAAATTAAATTTCTATTCGAGTATGGTGATTGTATTAAACATATAGCTTATGCATTTCAAATTACTCACAAACAAATGCTGCACACATAGGAAAAAGAGAAGTTTTATTTGTGTCCAGCGAATTTGTTGGCAAAAATATTTAAACGGAAAATCTAAATGTAAATAAAAACGACCTATAAGATATCAAAAAGACGTATTGATCAGACCACAGATAGAAAAGTTATGTAAAAACTCAAATAAACAGACCACAAATAAAATAGTTATTTATAAAATGTAATTTCTTTATTTATTCAAAATATCTGTATTCAACTCTTTTCTCATTAGAGTACATACAAATCGTCAACTTTGTCCATTTAACCGACTTTCTATCTCTAATAATAACATAAGACAGTGTATAATATGAAATAAAATGCATTCCAATAAAAACAAAAGTAAGTGAAAAATACGTTTATAAAATTGTTGTGAGGAACAGAATAGCTCCAACTAATTCCCCTGCAAAGATGCCCTTAAATCATTTTTAATTATTTTCAAAGCTGAAAATAATCATAATTATGTATATTATGTATAATTATATATATCTTTTCTATTTGCATTGATTTATTAAATTTACTTAGAAGACATGTTTCGACATTTCTGTCATTTTCAATTCTAAATAGTTGGGAGAAAACAATTACGTGTATCGCAACAACATTAAACATATAATTTAGACAAAGCGAGGACAATAAGTATCAACGGCAAGACGTGTTGACAGCAGAAACGCACTTATGATATATGCGATATATTTATTTGTTAAACAATGTACCAACTCCGACTCCAGGTTTAATTACTGTAGAAAAAACATGCGAGATGGACGTTGCCTCAGTAGACAGTAAACAAATAAAACCAAATATTCTATTTTTTTTTTCAAAGTACCTACGGACATACATATGTAAATAATCAAATTACAAAACACGCTTTCCAAACGAAAGTGAAAACGATTAACAAAAGTAATCTGACAGAAATTTGAAAAAGAAAATTTGAACAAAAGAGTTAAAATGAGATTGGGAAGTAGGGCCCTAGTTCAATGTGGTATCATTTATTCAGAAGTTATACCTGTAGCCATAATTATGATTATTTTCAGCTTTCAAAATAATTAAAAATGCTTTAAGGGCATCTTTACAGGAGAATTAGTTGGAGGTATTATGTCCCTCACAACAATTTTATAAACGTATATTGATTGTACTTAATTTTGTTTTTATTAGAATGAATTTTATTTCGTATTATACATTGTGTCTTATGGGTGTTTTTGTTATTATTAGAGATAGAAAGTCGGTTAAATGGGCCACCATTTAGTCCATAATTATGATTATTTTCAGCTTATAAACGTATTTTGCACTTAATTTTATTTTTATTAGAATGAATTTTATTTCATATTATCCACTGTGTCTTATGGGTGCTTTTGTATTATTAGAGATAGAAAGTCGGTTAAGTGGACAAATTCGTGACGATTTGTATGTTCTCTGATGAGAAAACAGTTAATTAATAATAATAATAATAATATCTTTATTGGCGATATACATACATATAAAACATATTTTCGCAGGTCAATAGGTATTTAAGAAAATTTAATTAAAATATTAAATTCACAATAGAATATAACAATAAAATACACCGTACGACAAAATAACATTAATACACATTAAAAAGGGACGCTTATAGTACGCATTCAGGGCATATCGGAGAAATCGCTGTCAAGATACTCCCCCCAACTATAAAATGCTTTACCCAACAGGTAACTTTTTACTGCAGATTTAAACTTGACCAGATTGAGCGCCTTCACATGATCGGGAAGGACGTTGTAAAATTTAATGCCGTAATAGTTTCTCCCATCTCTAGCTCTCTCCGTTCTATTAAAATTTAAAACTAGTTCGCGCTTACGTCTTGTATCATAGCCGTGGCCGTCGTCATGTCTCTTATAGGCACCGATGTTTGCTCTAATATGTAGCAAGCAACGTATTATGTAAATACACGGCAAAGTCATAAGGCCAAACTCTATAAACTTTGATCTGCAACACTCAGTGTACTTAAGGTTTGCCATCACCCTAACACACCTTCGCTGCGCGGCGAACACCAGAGAAGCATGCGCTGAGTGACCCCAGCACAGAATGGCATAAGTTAGATGGGCGTAGAAGTACCCATAATACGCTGTTTTAAGGGTGCTAAATGTTGCTGCGTTCTTTAGACAACGAAGTGTAAAAATGATTTTGTTCAGTTTTCTTGTTGTGTGCACAGCATGTTCCTCCCATGTCAAGCCACGGTCGATCCATACGCCCAGATACTTTACCGGGGTGACATCCTCAACTACGTGACGCAACGAAAAGCTCAGCATTTGCGTCTTGGCCTGATTGATACTGAGCATATTAGCCGCAAACCATTCAAAAATTTCCCCCCGCGATTCAGCACACCTAACTCGAAGATCCTCCAGAGAATCTGACATGTTGATGGAGCTGGTGTCATCAGCAAAAAGGATTAAATTTGCCGTTTCTGAGACAACGGTAGATATATCGTTAATAAATAACAAAAATAAAACAGCTCCCAAAACCGAGCCCTGTGGCACCCCATATTTAATAAGCCGTTCAGAAGAGCGTTGGTTTCCATAATCTACATACTGGGACCTGTCTGACAAATATGACTCAATCATGCGTCTACTGCCAGCATCGAAACCAAAGTAGCTCAGCTTATCGAGTAGCAACCGATGTGACACACAATCGAAAGCCTTGGTCAAATCGTAAAATGAGGCCCGTGCATATAACTTCTTCTCGAAGCAGTCCTGGACATGAGTGACCAGAGCACTCAGCGCTGCAGTAGTTGATCGACCCCTTCTGAAGCCAAATTGTGCGGCATTCAAGAGGTGACAATCCTCGAGATGCGGAGTCAACTGCTGCTTTAAAACAGTCTCCAAGATCTTTCCGATAACGGGCGTTAGTGAAATAGGCCTATAATTGGACACATCATCATAGTCGCCCTTTTTGTGTATTGGGACAACTTTACTAACTTTTAGACAATCTGGAAAAACGCGGGACACTATACATCTATTGATAAGCTTTGTGAGGGGAATAATTATTAAGTTCTTTATACATTTAATTAGTTTATAGTTTAACCCATACGCATCCATACTGTAGTTATTTTCAAGTTTTGAAATAATATCTCTTAGCTCGTTGTATGTTATCTCTCTGAAACTGAACACTTCGACCGAGTCACTTGAACCCTGTGAAATACCTGCAGTGGTATTAGCCGATGGGATAGCGGAAATCAAATTTGCAGCCACCTCACAAAAATACTTATTGAAATCGTCAGCCCCAAGTTTGTCAGTTTCCGCGAGCAATTGAGAAGGGCAGTCGTTTTTGATTACTTCCCACACAGCTTTCTGGGTGTTGGCTGAATTGCGTACGTGCCGATTATTAGCCTCCCTCTTACTTTTCGATAGGACATTACGGTAAAGTATTCTTTGCTGCCTTAACATATCCAGCGGCACCAGTCTCGAATTTTGTCGATGCAAAGATGTCATCAGTCGCAGACTCTCTCTCGCATGTCTCGCCTCGTCCCCAAACCAAGCGATGCCAATGCCTCTACCGTTTGTTCTGGTAACACTCTTCGATTTGAGTGGAAAGCTACTTGTAACTGCATTTGAAAGTATATTGACTAGAGTAAGGAAACTATTATTAAGATTAGTGTTTTCATCATCTACAAACGCAAAGTCAGATGTTTCAATGACATTATAGAAACCTAGCAACCCACGGTCTGAAATTGGTCTATAGCTAATCTTTTTCTTTTTATTCGTATTATGATCGTTTGGTGAATAGGTGCACTCGAAAGAAATGGCAAGATGGTCGGATAACAGAGGATCCACAACCTCCGACATGCAAGAGACATTACTGAAGTTAGTAAATATATTGTCAAGACAAGCATTCATTCGGGTACTCTGGAAGACCGACCTGTTTAGCCCGAACGATGAAAACAAATCGCACAGCAATCTATACTCTTTCGAGTTTCTCTCAAAGTGAACGTTAAAATCTCCTGTCACAACAATACCCCTGGCACTCGATAATCTACTCAACACCGAATTCAACTTTGACAGGTACAAATCAAAATTTCCGTTTGGAGAACGGTAAATGGTCACAAACTGGACACCGTCTATTATTGCTCCGGCTACCTCGAAATCAATCTCGCTTGAAAATAACAACGGATCAAACGGCAAAGGAGCTAGAGAGGAAATGGTGTTTCTTACAAAAACAGCAACACCGCCGTGCTGGTGGACTGATCGGCAGAAACTAGACACTTTTGCATACCCGCCAATGCTTAAGACACTCAATCGGTCATCAGACAACCAATGCTCATTTAGACATAAAATATCAAATCTACCCTGCTTTATGTACACTTCCAGCTGGAGAGCTTTACCTGACAACCCCTGAATGTTGTAATGCAGTACCCTAAATGAATTTACGCCCCTTCCCCCACATGATGCGCCCTCGTCACAGTGTAATCTTACTTCCGCACGGTTCCGGAAGCTAGATCGCAAAAATTTACATCTTTGTTATTAGTATCAGCCGAGGAGGTGTGGCTACTTTTCCGTTGAGATATACATTTTATCAGATCAGCTACATACGAAAATATATTTCGTTTGCCGTGACGGTTCAGATGCAGCCCGTGGTAAGTTTTTTGTTTTGATTTTATAAGACAATTTATATCAACAAAGCTACACGCATTACACAGAAAATTATACATTTGTTTATTAAAGTCAAATATTCGCTTATTGAGTTGAAGTTTGTGGTCCCAGAAGGGAACTGTCATAAAAATTACATTTGTCGCGCTACACATATATTTAACAGTTTCTAAACATTCAAAGGGAATTCGCTTATTCCTCAATAAGTCATTGCTGCCACCAAACAATATCAGGAAATCATCTTTTGTGAAGTCACTACAAAGACCTCTGACGTCCATAATAATACTCTGAAAAGTTGCATTTGGTTTACAAATTGATACAATGTCATACGAACTATTTAGATTAATTAATGATTCCAGAGATATTTTGAATAAACAGAGAAATTAGTAGTCCGTTTATTTGTGTTTTTAAATAACTTTTCTATTTGTGGTCCGATCAATAGGTCTTTTTGATATCGTATAGGTCGTTTTTATTTACATTTAGATTGTCAGTTTAAATATTTTTGCCAACAAATTCGCTGGACACAAATAAAACTTCTGTTTTTCCTATGGGTTCAGCATTTGTTGGTGACTAGTTTGATATGCACAACCATATGTTTAATACAATCACAATACTAGAATACATATTTAATTCATTAAACTTGTTTTTTTTCCTGGTAGTATTTTTGTTTTCATAGCCAATTTAATATTGCACGGTTGTATTATTCTGTGTCAAATTTGTGATAATTTACATGTAAGATTTTTATTACACAGAACTATTTAAAAATATTTTTGTATGCTATTTTTCGGGAGTCGGAGTCGGACCACGAAAAATATCTGGAGCCGAGAATTTTTTTACCGACTCCGCAGCCCTGGTTATTACTGCTCTATTTTTTACTGATTTTTCGTGTTTTTATAAAACTGGTGGACATCTAGTTTTATTATGGAGACCGGATCCATTAGCTTCAGTATTCTGAAGGGAACAAAAAGAAGAACTGTTGTTAACCGGGCTCGTTGTTGGCGCTCCGAGACTTGCATTAGCCGACGGAAGCTAGTCGTGATTCCCATAATAAACCAGTACAAATTAATGAAGTAATCGTGTACCGTGTAGAATTTTTAATTGGGATTTATGTGCACTAGCAGTGTCAAATCACGTACCACTTATAAATTGACACCTATGTCCTATAAATACTACAATATCCATTGTGTACTGGTGTATAGAATTGTTCTAGACTGTTTAACCAGTCTATAATGGTAAACCAGTACCTAATAGTATAGACAGAATATTGACAAATGTTGTTACGTTTACCTGGACTATATTACTGTATATTTGTCATGTTTGCCTGAGGATCGAGTTACAAAGATGAAGATTGAAAAATTGTCTATTTAAATATTACGTCGGATATGTTAAAAATAAAAATTGGACTTGAAATGAATTGAAATTGTTATGAAATATGTAGTAGTAACCATACAAATAACAGGTAAGGCACATCTTATGCCAAGACGTTTATTGTCATGAACCCATTGTTGAAGCATATAGAGGCAAAAGCAGTCATTTGATACTTTGTAATAAAATGAGTTAACCGTGTACTCTATAGGCGAAATTGATGAAGAATACGACTTTTTGGTACTCAGTAGCAAAAACGCCCAATCTAAGCTGTTATTGGCGTTTTAAATTTACCCTTCATACAAAATCAAACATTTGCGTAAGACATGCAAGTGCAAAAGCAGACATTTGTCTATGGACGAATCAGGTTGCGTTTCTTCGATCACGTGATCATGTTGTACATGTAAACATTATTGTCTCCAAATCAGTTTAGTATTGATAGAGAGTTGTAAAAGTAAAAAATAGAGCTATCCAGATATATGACACGTTATATTGCCATACGTCATAGTTGCCATGCTTTCATTTTACTATTTAGATATAATTAGATTTTGTGAAACCATTTTTTGATAAAACTAATAACTTTTTAATGTATTTTAATGTTGAAATAAGTTCAACATGAAATAATATATTATTGAAAATGACGATTTTTTTATTTAAGAAATCAAATAAAAAATGTTCGAAACAGTTGCTTTACGCCCAGTATATTATTCTATTAATACACTGTGGAACAAAAAATTTCCTCCGGGGAGGAAATTTAGCTAATAATGATTCTTTATGGCCCCCTAAACACTTCCCCAAGGGCATTTTTCTAGGTTAGCTCGAATAAGCGAGATATTTGCAAATTAATTTTTACTTTTATTCATAATTTTGCCATAATATATAATAATATTTTCTTATCCGATTTTTCAAGCTAACCTAGAAAAACGCCTTGGGGGTGTGTTCAGGGGGTCATAGAGAATCAATATTAGCTAAAATTTCCCGGGAGGAAAAAAGTTGATCAAAATTTGACGCACAGTGATATTAGCAAATGAAAATGTGAGAGTAACATTTTGAAAATAGGTCAAATTTAATATACTTGAAAATACGTAATATAAAATACGTAAATATGTAATAAATAAAGTCCTCGAAACGCTGCTGGCTAAAAAACTGGACAAACACATTTTCTACCTACAAGAAATTGTTTCGGGTTAATACGAAATTATTTCAAAAGTTGTATGACTGTCAACATTTTTTGCCTCTCGGTGTAAACATGAGCGCGAGAGAAACGAGAAAATGTCCCCGATTGTTATACTTTTAAATTAACGCTCGTCTTTCCATTTTTTACCTCGTAAACCGCTTGCCACAAAAATTTAAATTTTTGTTCAGGTGACGTTTAGAGCCTCTTCTATAGATTGGCTTTTTTGTTCTCTTTAGTTTTTGTGTAATAAAGGTTGCGTACAAGATTTTCATGGATATCTCGGTACCTAACGAATATTAGCACGCTATCGGGATATGCACGTAATCAATGGTCATATTTTATTTAATACGAACTGTAGAAACACAATTGCATAATAATTTTTAAATAATTTTTAAAGCGATTTAATATGAATGATTTAAATTTCGTGCAGTGCGCACTACGTCAATCGTAACGGTAAATGGAAACGTAGCTGGGACAGTGGAAGATTATTTACTATTAGTACGATACGATCAGAACAATTTAATTTCGGAATTTTGAATAGTAGTGCGAGTTAAATATAAATAATGAATTTAGATGTACAATTGATTATACCCAACAATATTTTACTAACACGGATTCAAACGGATGCACTGATCGCGTCGAAACTTCGCATCTCGTTCGACTGCCTCGCACCAAAACCCACAAGCGAGGGAAGCCAAACTGCGCAAAATATTGTTCATGTTTATTTCGGTATTAAAAATTAACAAATAGTCGGAATGCTATTAAATTCAAGGGATATGTATCGCAGTAAATAAGGATTATTTGCATGCTAACTGCGTTGTCCTGCTAACATTCGTTCCTGAGATATCGGCTTCCAAAATCTTCTTTCAACTTTTATTACATAAAAAATTTGCACAAATTTTGCACCATACAACACAGGTTGAGGCTTTTTCTTAACATTTCTAGAGGAACTTAAAAAGGTGTCATTAAAACATATGAAATGTCTCCTTTTCAGTTTCTTCTTCAGGTTTCAGACACCAGAAGAATGTCTACTTTGACTCTCGAATTATCTTGCCGACGTGTCATATAAAAGAGACTTTTGAAACGTGTCCGCACGTGTGAAACTAACGCCCTACTAATCCGAAGAAGCCTCCATAGTGCAGGGCCAAGCATTTCCATCCACTCGATTCCGGAAAAATCGTAGGATCGACAGCATTTCCTACGAAGTGATTCCGTCGTACGTCTTTCAGGCACATTCAGCGAAAATTGCCACAAATCTATCGAATAAATCGACGCGTCAAATACCTGAAACTTGAGGTTACCTACCCACATTATTCTCCTTAAGTCGAATTTGTAAAACCGGTGCTTGAAAGAGATCTATAGATGCTATTAGAAATTCACTGCTTTTTGGTAAATGGAGCAATTATTTAGTAAAACGTTGACTAATTTTGTTTGGATTTGATGAACTGCTTTGGACTTGATTAGGAGAGTGTTTCTCATGTTTCATATCCATAGACAGTATCATTTAATAATATATGATGTACACTGCCGCTCATGGAAGTTCGGCCACATAGTAAACATAGGAAATAACGACAAAAGCACTGATAACGTAGCAATAGGCACCTCTATTTCTACCAAATAGCGAACACATTCTTAACGTTGATTCCCAGTAACATACGACATCATTAAATGTGCTAATTTAAAATAATTTTTATATTTAATTATTATGCAACATTTATGCTGTTTTGTAACGGGTTGTTGGGAATTTTCTAGTTTCCATTAAAACCGATTAAATACGAAATAATAAATAGAGTCATAAATACTGCATGTCAGACACATGTTGCGACCCCATTTTTACAAGATTTTTGCATCAAATGCTCGAATTCGTATTCAATCGAGTCTGTGCCTGCAATCTGTAGTTTGCACAAGATAACTCTGTCACGCGGAAGACATCATGCGACGCGGAAAGCCAACAAGCAAGAAACAGCGTTCTGTAATTATCGCCTTTCATCAGGAACGATTGTCAGTTCGTGAAAATGCACGAAACAAGTCAACGATAAGTGACACCCTTCACCAATATGAAGAAACATGGAATTTGGATGACTTGTTCGGCCGGGACTTTCACGACTAATTTCCCAAGCGAATGAAAAACGATTAAAATTAATTTTTAAGCAAAACCGAAAATTGACCGCACCTAAAATCACCTCTGAAGTCAATCGCGATCGTGAAAGACCAATTTTCGTAAGCACAGGGAAACGACGTCTCCAAGCGGAAAATCTGCATGGACGCGTTGCTGTACGCTAAGCATTGCTTGGTCGGGACAACTTAAACAACTTAATTTTCAATAGAAAATAGTTACGTTTTGCATGTTATAAAATACAACGTACATGGAGAAATATGTTATGGCAATACATGCACTTAAAGCAGTCATGTAACTACATCGACAATCAATGCAAAGTTTCATTATGCAATAATGGTGTAATTGCTTTCAATGCGTTGGTAATCTGTTAGGCATAGAAAGTCTATTAGGAATATCAATCAACCGGTACTATATATGTAGGTGCCTTGTTCGCATAAAGCTCTGTCATCAATCACGGTGGTCAGAACAATATATACATAGTTTTGTTAATCTAACCGATTTAATTTAGGTTATACACAGATAGAAAATTTTGTTTAACTGAAATAAATATGCATTGGCTCAAAGAAATCTGGTGTTTCAATAAAGGCAAAGAAATATTTCCTTGCGGATAAAAAAGCATTTGTTTCAAATATTTGTTTGGTAGAAAGAACGTTTATTTGTGTCAAACAACGTATGTTTTCAGTTAAAATTTAAAAAATCCACTTCTGTATTTTACTTTGCTTTCTCATTTTTGTTGTGTCATAAATAACTGTCATGTTAAAGCTTTTATTTTAGCCTACCTTAAGAATTCAGTTATAGTTTTTTAGAGATCGTCACTATATAATACACAGAATTTTATATTTTTATGTATTATGTACAAATTGCTGTTCTGTATACCTCAATATTTTATTTTTACTGAAACATATTGGGATTTTCAACATTTCGTTTTAATTATATTTGATGTATGCGCTATTTAACTGCATTTGCTCGTAGGAATTTAATTTATTTTCGACGCCAATGAAGCGATCCGCTAGTCAGTTAGTATGTCAATTGCTATTTTTACTATAAAAAAAAATATATAACAATGTTAAATGCCAACAACAGCCGAGGCATGTAAACAATTATAAAATGGGGTCTAGGTGAAATGTTATCGCTTTGTTTTCTACCGATAATGGGTAGAAGTAAGTATATTTTTTGTTTGACCCAAAATACTATAAACGGTGGCCTTTCTAACATGGCCGCCATGATTATTCTACAAGTAATTTATTCAGTGTTCTGCAAGTTTGTATTCTCATAAGGATACGATATTCCATTATCAGCAATTTTTATAAATCTTTTCAAAATACATAAATTATAAATGCTTTAGTTTATTCATATAACAAGAAACAATTAAAAAAAACTAATTTTTAATCTTTCTTATTCTTTGTATTATGTTTATTTGTATATAAAATTCCGATTAAAATTCCTTAAATAGTTTTTTAGTTATACCGCCGAAAATATTATTAATTTTTAATTCTACTTGCAATTCTGATTTTTAGTGTTTTCTTTTTCTTGGCGCAGTTTTTTGTTTTGTTCCTCTTTTCGCTTCCTTTCTTATTTTATAGAATTTTTTTTGTGCATCCATCTTTATTAATTAACATATATTATCTCCAAGTATCAGAGATAGTTACAGAAGAACAGTATCCTTTTATTGTTTTTGTGGTTCAAGCCAGATTAATGAGTTTGCTCCAGATGTGTGCTAAAACCGCTACTCTCTGCTGCTAGTGTTGCAACATTCTGTCTTATTTCATCATTTCCTATGATACCAGTCGATTTTTATGACGGAATGTACACTGCCGCTCATGGAAGTTCGGACACATAGTAAACATATAGGAAATAATAATAAAATCACTGATAACGTAGCAATAGGCACCTCTATTTCTACCAAATAGCGAACACATTCTTAACGTTGCTTTCCAGTAACATACGACATCATTAAATATGATAATTTAAAATAATTTTTATATTTAATTATTATGCAACATTTATGCTGTTTTGTAACTGGTTGTTGGGAATTTTCTAGTTTCCATTAAAATGGATTAAATACAAAACAACAAATAGAGTCATAAATACTGCATCTCAGACACATGTTGCGACTCCATTTTTACCAGATTTTTGCATCAAATGCTCGAATTCGTATTCAAACGAGTATGTGCCTGCAATCTGTAGTTTGCACAAGATAACTCTGTCACGCGGAAGACATCATGCGACGCGGAAAGCCAACAAGCAAGGAACAGCGTTCTATAATTATCGCTTTTCATCAGGAACGATTGTCAGTTCGTGAAAATGCAAGAAATAAGTCAACGATAAGTGAGTCAACGATAAGTGACACTCTTCACCAATATGAAGAAACATGGAATTTGGATGACGTGTTCGGCCGGGACTATCACGAATAATTTCCCAAGCGGATGAAGAACGATTAAAATTGATTTTTAAGCAAAACAGAAAATTGTTCGCACCTAAAATCACCTTTGAAGTCAATCGCGATCGTGAAAGGCCAATTTTCGTAAGCACAGGGAAACGACGTCTACAAGCGGAAGATCTGCATGGACGCGTTGCCGTACGAAAACCATTGCTTAGTCAGGTAAATCGTCAGAAACGACTTCAGTGGGCACGAACACATCGAAGTTGGACAAATGAAGACTGGAAACAGTAGTGTCTGACGATTTTCCCGACCAAGCAATGGTTAGCGTACGGCAACGCGTCCATGCAGATTTTCCGCTTGAAAACGTCGTTTCCCTATGTTTACGAAAATTGGTCTTTCACGATCGCGATTCACTTCACTGGTGATTTTAGGTGCGGTCAATTTTCTGTTTTGCTTAAATATTAATTTTAATCGTTCTTCATCCGCTTGGGAAATTATTCGTGATAGTCCCGGTCGAACACGTCATCCAAATTTCATGTTTCTTCATATTGGTGAAGAGTGTCACTTATCGTTGACTCACTTATCGTTGACTTATTTCTGGCATTTTCACGAACTGACAATCGTTCCTGATGAAAAGCGATAATTACAGAACGCTGTTCCGTGCTTGTTGGCTTTCCGCGTCGCATGATGTCTTCCGCGTGATAGAGTTATCTTGTGCAAACTACAGATTGCAGGCACAGACTCGTTTGAATACGAATTCGAGCATTTGATGCAAAAATCTGGTAAAAATGGGGTAGCAACATGTGTCTGAGATGCAGTATTTATGACTCTATTTGTTATTTCGTATTTAATCCTTTTTAATGGAAACTAGAAAATTCCCAACAACCAGTTACAAAACAGCATAAATGTTGCATAATAATTAAATATAAAAATTATTTTAAATTAGCACATTTAATGATGTCGTATGTTACTGGAAATCAACGTTAAGAATGTGTTCGCTATTTGGTAGAAATAGAGGTGCCTATTGCCACGTTATCAGTGCTTTTATCATTATTTTCTATATGTTTACTATGTTTCCGAACTTCCATGAGCGGCAGTGTACCTAAAAATGGTATTTTAGTTTCCATATACAAATGATCCTAACGAGTCTAAAACCTTCCGACTCCAATTCGAGAAGCCGGAAATTAATTTTCTTTCAGTTAGGTTTCCCCGACGCTCCGGAAATTGCATTTGCGTCGACATTTAGCAACTGTCTCCTATCTCTCTCCATACAAAAACAGGAAAACTTGATGATCAATTACAGAAAACCAGCGAATTCGCCTGCTATATTACGGACGCGCCATCTAACGACAACTTTACGAAATGTCCCCGGATGACATTAACCCCGTTTTGGGGATGACCTATCAAAACACTGTGACGCTGTTGCCGTATCATTATAGGGGAGAAGCGGCAAAGGGGTGAGCTTATAGGCCACTGAACCGTGATCAAACACAAGAGAAACGCCGTTGAGATGATTTTCCCGGATGACAGATCAAAACGAAGGCTCGGCTCGTTGGATTCACATCCTAAAAATATTAACACCTCACACACGCTTAGAGGATGGAAGATTTATGCTTCTGGATGAAAATAAGCAAGGTTGAAATAGCTGAACGCTACTGCTCAGCAAGAATAATATAATAGGTTTAATTACTTATAATTAGAGGTATGATAGAAATGTATGCAATAATTTTTGCAAAAGTTATAAACATTTTTCTGTAGCGACGGATTGAAATGCGTTTGTTATTTTTCCTGTAAAATTTAAAAAAATGCGCAGTCAAATTAAGGTGATATTGTGCTAATTTCACAGGAATATGCTTGTGGAATATGTGAATTCTGTAAAACTAATACAGAAATTTAGCTGGTATCTAATAACCAGCGATGTTACAGTTAATTCTTCTTTTACAGTTTTTTGGTAGATTATTACATTCATTTTCTGTAACATTGCAGATATTTCTCTCTAGGTACAAACTTATTTGTCCTTTTTAGTTCCTTCAAGTTTTACCAAAAGAACGCAGAAGAAAATACAAATCAAACAATACGAAAACGAAGAATACAGAAAGTACCTTTTACAAATAATTAAATAAAAAATTCAGTATAAATTAAAAAAAAAATCATTGGTCAAAATACAAAAATTAAGAAACATGTATTCTGAGTAAAAAGTTTGATATGTGGACCTATTTGATAACAAGTTAATATTCCTTAAGAAGTCATTTAAAATACTGTTTTATTATTATTTTAGTATCTTTTAAGGTATTGAAAAAATAAATAAGTCTATATGAAACATTTTAGTCAGAACAATAATTACGTTCTGACAAAAAAGTGTGGGAATAAACACCCAAGTAGAAGATATTTATACACATTAATTGTATCTATAACAGATGATCTCTGTATTTTCTCTTAAAGTTTGTTAAATAAGAAAACGCTTGCTCATACATATACATTGTTGAAAATTAGACAAACTGATACAAGGTAATTTACAACGCGAGGTGAAAATTAAATGCAAAAACATACCAAATTATAATTAAAAATATGTGAAGCACTTTTAAATTTGTTTCATTGTCAAAATTAGTACAATGTCAATGTCAATGTCTACAATGAAATCTACAATGAAATACAAGGAATATTTTGTCCAAAAGATTCGCAAGTCCATTATCCAAAGTTCATCACTGTGAATAATCCACGTTTTGTAAGCTAAAAAACTTTGCCGGCATCCAAGGTATCCAATTAAAATTTATCAAAAGAACCGGGATAATCGCCTTGTAAAGTTCGCAAAACTTAACAAATTAATGGTCTTAGTCTGTAAGCCTCCGTTAGGCGCTGGTTAGCTCAACGTTCTATTTTCTTTCCTTATTACGTACGTAATTTATAACAAGCAGTAAACATATTTTACAAAAACAATGTTCCAACGCTTAGTTACATCTAAGTTACACTTAAAAATGTAAATTAATAACGCAAAACAAAATCGAAATGACTGTCATAGTATCGATGACAGTCCGGTTTTCTGTGGATTGGTGAGGTTTAATACAGTGTATGCCCTCCACGAGCACGAATCACTTCCTCACACCTGCGTGGCATGCTTCGCACTAGTCTGCGAAGAGATTCTTGGGGTATGCTTGCCCATGCCCCAATCAGGGCTTGTGTTATTCCTGTATGTTAGTGGCGGATTATGGCGCTTGCGAATACGTCGGTAAAGCTGATCCCACACGTGTTCAATAGGATTCAGATCAGGACTTAACGCCGGCTATTCCATGATCTGAATTCCACGTTCTTGTAAAAGGTTTATGTGATGCAAACCTCATTCGCGGTGCTTTGTGATCCTGCGTAAGGCGTGGTGCGCGGACAGGTCCTTTTGGTTTCAAAGTCACTTCTTTTAATCTGTTTCTAACAGTTTGATCAAAAATTTCTATTCCATGTGCTCGTCTTAGGTTGTTTAGGACGTCTCGTGCTGTGGCAGTACGCTGACGTAGAGAGGAAAGGACGAGAAATCGGTCTTGATTTTAAGTAGTTTTTCGATTCCAACCTTGTCCAGCTCTTCTAACATATTGGCCAGTCTCCCGAAACCGAATCCATAAACGCTGAATAACAGAAGGGGAAACTCAAAGGTCCCTGCTAACATGTCGAATAGAGTGGCCATGCTGAATAAGGGCGACAGCACGAGCAACTTGCACTTCACTAAGATGCCTCATTTTACTTCTAATGAAAATTTACACCTGAATTCATCTTTAGTAGGCTTTCATACGTGAATTCAGTCCCATATCATCTCTTAAATGAGAAGAAAGAGACCCATGATAACACCATTAACTTTAAATTTAATATAATTTCCAAATCATTACATGAAGTGCTTCGCGGTAGGTCTGCTGATAATATTGGTACGCTATATAGGCATTAGCAAATTAGGTAAGTTTAAGGAGGCCCCTCTTCAAGCGTAAGGGCCATTAGTGAGTTTGATATGATACCAAGAGGCTTGAAACGGGGGAGTTTCGGCATGATATTGGCCCTCATTTTGCAGATTAACAATATACTGTATTAAATTCACCAACTTAACTGGCGGCGTGCTTGCAATGACGTTGACAAATCATCACTGGAGATTGATGAACAACTTCGGA
Source organism: Aphodius sticticus (assembly GCA_963966075.1). Lineage (NCBI taxonomy): Eukaryota > Metazoa > Arthropoda > Insecta > Coleoptera > Scarabaeidae > Aphodius > Aphodius sticticus. The sequence continues at coordinate 75,732,095 of OZ014509.1, forward strand.
TCGCGTGTTCAGGCGATTTAGTTGACAGCCGTAAGTGGCTTTGGTGGCAGCAGAAGGAAGTTCCTTTTTTGTCCTTTTTTTTCGAAGAAAGATTGATCGAGGTATAGAGTAAGTATAATGTACAGTGCTTGTACGGAGGTTAGAAAATTATAGATTTGATACTTATTAAAGTCAACTTTTTTCCCTTTTTGTATTCACAGGGAAGTGTATTCTCAAAACTGAGAAAATTATTAACTTGCGGCTATTGCTTTAGATGAAAGTCAATATTTACTTGCCTTGAAACATTTTTATTTATTTAAGAATGTTTATACTCACTCTCCAAGAATATCCCAATGTCAGTGTTATTAGTTTAGATTAAGCATATAATTTGTCTTTTTGCTTTCTTGGAACGAACTGGGTACGATTTTAAAGCTGCTGTATCCTCTATTTTGCACATCGCAGGACAGTGGTTCCTGGCATTTTACATTTTTAGCTTCGAAAGGATTTTTGCTCGTCAGGAACAGGATGAAAAATGACACCGAAGTAAGAGGTGAAGTTTGTTATAATTCGCACTTTCAAGAGCGTGTCAAAGAAACACAGAACAATTCAAAACTTCCACAGACGAACCTTCCTCTGTGGCTACTGGCGTTCCTGATGCTCAAGCAAACATAAATGACGTGAACAATTTGCTCACCAAACATTTTGGGGATCAGTGGATGGCCATCGAATTCCTCAAATATTATACATAGCGAGGACCTACATTCAACAAGACAATTTCTTCGACGAAGGCGAATGTGTTGCCAACGTAAACTCCCATGAAAATGTTTTGATCTAATGACAATAATAACACTGTGTTACAGTGATTATTTTTTGACGTTTCTTAAAACCAATGAAATGCTTCTTTATTTGTCACAAGGGTAAGTTTCAACCAATTATGTCATTATTATAGTGGGAATAAATCTCTTGTGATTATTCTCGGGAATAATCACTGTAGCTTTTATTTGCCTAGCAACTGTCAGATACCTGTCAAAATAATTACTTAATTGTGTCAACGCGAAACGGGTGAAAGTCATCGGTTTAGTACCTTTTCTAATGCAGAAATTACAAAAAAGATTTTAGAAACTACTTCGAAAAATACTCTAATAAGTAATCAGTCTATATGGAGACAATTTAAGACCTTCACCAAAGAAAGAAATTATATTCTATATCAATCTACTACAACAGCTACTCTGGCATTGATTTTAAAAGATTGGGCTTATAACATGAAAAGAAAAGACGGAAATGATTATAAAGAAGCAGTAATAAAGACAATGTGGAATAAAACGGTAAAATTAGTTCAAGAACTTTACTTTAATAAGTATAACAGGTCCTTTGATCCTTTCCATGATATAGAATTCAGAAATGCTCGGAATGCAGGAGATGCAAAAAGAAAAATTTTACAAAAACCTGAAAAGCACAAACAAAGTTCTGTGGCACTTTCTAATACAGAATTGTTGCAAATTTTTAACTATTGGGACGAAGATACACCTTGTGGATTGCAAAGAAAGCTTTTTCACGTTGCATCGTACGAACTAGCTTGGAGGGGAGGAGAAGCTACGAAATGTTTAGTTCATTATTTTAAAAAAGAAACCGACATAAAAAGATTAAATACTGGCCGCATTGAATACAATCCCATCTTTACAAAAACTGCACAGGGTGGAGCACAAAGGTGCGCTAATAGTAAATGGTTGACTCCAAACATAAATAACCCTATATTTGCCCTGTTCGTCTTTTTGAAAAACTAATGAGTAAACGTGAAGAAAATATTAAACCCGAACGCTTGTTTCTTACTCCAAATCCGGCTTGGCAAACTCATGGTTTTTGGTATAAAAACGTTCCTGTGGGAATAAATTCCATTTCAAAATGGATGAAAGAATCCGCAGAAAAAGTAGGTCTAGACACAGTTACTAAAAAAATAACTAACCATTCTGCCAGATCAAGTGCAGTAAGTAACCTTTCAAAAGCTGGTGTAGGAGAACAAGAACTAATCAAGGTCACTGGTCATAATTCTGCAAGTTCGATTAAACCATACTTACAATTGAACCAAGAACATCATTCAAATATAATAAATAATCTTAGAGAAAATACGCAGGAGGAAACACTTAATATAACAAGCAATTCCAAATCCTCAATAAATAATGAGTCTCGAAATATTTGTAATAATTGCGTTTTTCATTGTACTAATTTAAATTGTTAATTCTTTTAATATATTCACAATGTGTCAACGATATTTTCATATATTGTAAGTAATAAATAATTAAATTAAATTTTTCAATAATTTTATGATAGTTTTATTGATCTTTTTTATTGTAAAAATTTGTGAATCAAAAAATAATCTAGTCAAATATAACTCGAGAGTTCCATAAATTAGAAAATAATTTGACAGATTTTGTTCAAACTTGTTGCCATTTGGCAATAGCCACTCGAACCCTGCGGGCTCTCGGGACTATTGCCTGGCAACAAGTTTTCAAACAATCTGTCAAATTATTTTCATTATCACTCTCTTGTTATATTATTACTGAAAATATACTTTTCACGATACACAGTCTAAGTTGTTGAGCTGGTAGAACTGAACATAATGGCATATACGAAATTTTCCAAACACCTCCAATATCTCGATTTTTTCCAAAAAAACTGTTTTTGGGTACTTGCATGTGTATAAAAATGCAGAACTTCGTCACATTCCATTCGATTTCCAAAATAATGCAATTGAAAGAGAGAACACAGACCATTAGAAGGATGTACTGTTCGGTCAGATCCAATAAAAAGTCGAAAAGTTATGGACGTTCAAATTCAGAAGTTTCCCGTTATTATCAGATTTTCTGAACTTTAACGACAGTTTGATGACCTGTTTCAGTCTATAATATTTGATTTCTATTTTTTTATTGAGGGCCCATTTAAATCTGTGTTTAACACGAGTTTGTTTATTAGAATCGGTTGAATTTGACTGAGTTATCGATATTTAATCATCGTCTTGACATTCACACTAGGCAGGAATATACCTACGGCCCGACCGTAATAACCGTACTCGTGATTCACATTAACTAGACATTATTTTGTTTGTTTATTACCCTATTATATTGTATTTTAATCTTTCTAATATGTTATTAAGTACTATTCGACTTGTACCCAAATATCGTAAAATCATTAATCGACAATCTTACCCTATTATTGCGTATACTATTAGAACGATGTAGGACTTTAGTATCACCAAATTTCATATAAAATAACAATCAAACTGATCGATAAGCAGTAAGAAATCAGATCTAGTGCAAGCTTCAGTGCAAGTATAAAAAAAGTAAAATGTGTGACAATCGCCATAAGTTTTGTTACATCTGCGGATTGTTTGTGGACAAACAGCATTTGCAGTTTTGCTTGGAATGCAAGGCGGTTATACGAAGTATCCATGTTATATGTGTGAATGAGATAGTCGTGCACCAAATATGAGAAAGTATGAGCAAAGTGAGTGGCCATCGCGTACATCGTTTCAAATCCGCAAAAAAAATGTTTTAAACATTCCACTGGTGGGGCCCGAAAATATCTTACCGCCATTGCATTTGAAGCTTGGATACATGAAGCAGTTTGTGATACAATTGTACGTCGACAGCGAAGCATTCCGTCATCTTAAAGTAACATTTCCTAGATTGAACGAAGCTAAAATTAAAGAAGGTAGGGTAGGTACCTTACATTTCAAATCGTTGATAGTAAGAATTTAGGTATTTCTACTGATCTATTTTTAGGAATATTTGTTGGGCCACGGAAAATTATGCAGGACAACGATTTTGCAACTACACTGAATGAAATGTAAGAAAAGTCCGGGTAAGTAAAGTCAGGGTAAGAAAAGTCCGGATAAGAAAAGTCCGGGTAGGAAAAGTCCGGGTAGGAAAAGTCCGGGTAAGAAAAGTCCGGGTAAGAAAAGTCCGGGTAAAAAAGTCCGGGTAAGAAAAGTCCGGGTAAGAAAAATTCGGGTAGGAAAAGTCCGGGTAGGAAAAGTCCGGGTAGGAAAAGTCCGGGTAACAAAAGTCCGGGTAAGAAAAGTCCGGGTAGAAAAAGTCCGGGTAGGAAAAGTCCGGGTAAGAAAATTCCGGGCAGGAAAAGTCCGGGTAAGAAAATTCCGGGTAAGAAAAATCCAGGTAAGAAAAGTCCGGGTAAGAAAAGTCCGGGTAAGAAAAGTCCTGGTAAGAAAAGTCCGGGTAAGAAAAGTCCGGGTAAGAAAAGACCGGGTAAGAAAAGTCCGGGTAGGAAAAGTCCGGGTAGGAAAAGTCCGTGTAAGAAAAGTCCGGGTAAGAAAAGTCCGGGTAAGAAAAGTCCGGGTAAGAAAAGTCCGGGTAACAAAAGTCCGGGTAGGAAAAGTCCGGGTAAGAAAAGTGGAAAGACGAGGCTGGAAGGTTTTATTTCATTCTGCGATACCTTTCTTGGAAATGATAGAAGTGCCGACTACGCAAATGTTGTACAAGAGTTTTTGAGTGCCTACGGTGAAATGGGCTGCAACATGTCTATCAAAATTCACTGTTTACATTCTCATTTGAATTTCTTTTCGGACAGTCTTGGCCAACTCAGTGACGAACAAGGTGAACGATTTCATCAGGAAATGGAAGCTATTGAGAAACGTTTTCAAGGAAAAAACACCATCAACATGATCGCAGACTACTGCTGGTCACTTAAACGCGAAACAGATGATGCTTTGTATAAACGACGGAGATCGAGTGAACATTTTTAATTTTGTTGTATTTCTTGTTTTTTTTCTATTTTTCATAAATCACGAAAGTAACTCAGTACTGTTTCAATAAACGCGTGAAAATTTTACTGTTGGTGCAATTTATTTTGAACCCAAATATACCGGGAAATGTAATGAACGTAAACTCTAATAGAGTTAGTAACATATTGTGATAGTCTGGCAGGTAACAACAAAAAGGAAAAGAAAAAATAAATCTAAGTGCTAGTAATTTCTAATTAATGTGTATAAAGACTACGGATTTATTACAGTATATTTCTGTATATTTCTTCTCCGTAGTGTGATGTGTCTAGCCGGTCAATAAAATTTGATAATTCTGTTAAATTTCAACCGATTCTAATAAACAAACGCGTATTAGACGCAAATTGAAATGGGCTTTCAATAAAAAAATAGCAAAAAAATATTACGGATTCAAACAGGTCATCAAACTGTTGTTAAAGTTGAACAAATCAGAAAACAATTGGAAACTTCTGAACTTGAACGTCCATAACTTTTCGATTTGTTATTGGATCTGACCGAACAGTACATCTTTATAATGGTCTATGCTTCCTCTTTCATTTACATTTTTATTTTTGAAATCGAATAGAAAAAGGCGCAGTTATAGCTCAACAACTTCCGCTATGTCTCGTGAAAAGTATATTTCGTTTTTTTTTTTTGTAACACAGTGTTATTATTAAAAGGGACTAACTCATACTATTTTCCATATTTACTTTTGTGATAAAATCGTCTATATAAAACACATAAAACACGAAGAATCGTTGTTTCGAAACGCACGTAAAGCAATTTTCTTTTATTATAAATCCAACGTAAATCTAGCACAGCAGCCAGGAACGGCGATAATACATTTCGTTGCATTATTCATGAGGTGCGAGCGTTGTAAGAGCAAGATTCTCGGCTGGGATAGATACATTTATAGAGCATATAAATCAATCCTCTCCGCTTATAAGACAATATAAACGTGCTGACAATCAATGGCACGCAGTAAACTTCTTTGTGCGGACCTGTTCCAACAGTTTACCGGTCACCATGTATTGCTCGGTCATTTGTAGTATACAAGACCCATTACACTATTGCCAGCACCATAAGAGCCACTAATCGATGAGCTTTTTCACCGTGTTTGTTACGCGTCATGTGGTAAGTGGAGTGCAGAAGGTATGCTGCTAATAGGGCAATGGTACAACGGGGAATTCATTTATTACTTGCTCGAGCTGTGATTTTATGATGGATTTAGTTGGATGGTGTCAGATGAGTTATTTCAAACACGTGTGGAATGTTAATTGGAAGCTAGGGTAACATTTTAGCCATATACGTAACTACTGAAATTCCTCAGCATATAAGAGCACAATTTCTATATACAGTATCAAAATTCCCAGAAATGAAGCGACACTATTACCAGTTTATGGTTAAATTTAAACACGCTGAAATCCTAGCCTAGAAGGCTCTAAGACTCCCTTCTACGGACCTGAACCCTGTTGCGGTATCACAAAGAGCCACATCAGGAAGATGGTACAAAACTGGGAAGATAAAGCTCAACGAGCTTACTGGGAAACATCACCTGGCATGAGACAAGCTAAGGCTACCATAACCTTCTCCGCCTCCAAGGCCAGACAGTATCTCCTGTTACAAAAAACAGACCTTCGACTGATTACAGGTCTCCTTACAGGACATTGTCCACTGAGATATCATCTCACAAAAATTGGAGGGGCAAACAACGCAGACTGTAGATTCCGCGGGGGGTCCCCCGAGACAGCGGTACACCTATTGTGCGAATGAGACGGTCTAAGGCGCATAAGACAAAACCACTTGGGAGCCGCCATCATTGAACCAGCAGAGCTGACACAACTCTTCGAACAATTACTGACTTCGTGAAAAGGCTTAACATCGAAGGACTCTAATGTATAAGGGAAAAAAGATCTTTTAGATCAAAATATATCGAAAGGCACAGATGCCAAGCGACTCAACTCTACACCCAGAAGGCAAAAACAGACTTTCCAAAAGTAGACGACAAATGGCCGCTTCTAAAAGTTTCTGTTGTTTGTAAAAATAATTAAATAAGGAAGCTGACGCACAAGAAATATTTTCTTTTGAAACATTTATATTAATTTATATTAATAGGTCATACTGGTTATAGGGGAGGCTACCTTGGTCAGTATAGCTCGTGAAAGGGGTTAACAGCAAAAAACAAATATTATTTTATGAGCTCAATCGATAATTTGGGTTTGAGTCTCCATTTCCTTGAATATAAATATTTATTTGGATGCTTTTTATTGTCACCCGACCAACACATTTCTAACTAGCAATCCAAACATGAATAATGACTGGGTGAAATTTGAATATTCCAGTTGAGATACCTCAATGAAGCGACGAGAACAGAATTTTTCATTTATTCGGCTTACTTTTAGTACCAAGTAATGCATATTCATTTTTCTCTTTGAACTCTGTTGCCGAGTGGTTCAAAGCTCGCCAGCTGCTACTGTATGACCTGGTGAGAGGAGCACACTGAAGCTTCAAGTTCGTATGATCGTTTGATGTTGCTAATATACTGTTGTAATTAAAGACCATGTCTTAATATCGAGACTGTCTCGAGAGAGAGATTAATTAATTATTATAGCTGGGATATAATATTATATACAGGGTGCGTTATTAGTATCCCGGCGGTCGATAGTCATCAAATCGTTTGAGAAAGAAACAAATGTTTCATACAAGAGTTGTTTGACCCATTAGTTTCTATAATATAAAATTATTATCATTTATACAGGGTATTGCATTTAAGCGTGACGGAAAGTCACTACATTTCATTAAACTTAAAAACTACGTTAATACTGTCCTAAAAATTTTGTGACATAATACCTAAACCCATAGCTAGATGCTGGTGTCATGAAATAATAGATGCGCTATACAGGGTGATCGTGGCATGCACTAGTTTTTAAACATTTTTAAATTGTTTTTTCTTGAGATTTTTAAATGGAATAATCTGTATATTATTTGCTAACTGCAATGTCCTTTAAATTCTTGATAATTTATATTCACTATATCGTATATCTATTTTTACTAGTTTTTGTGATATTTGCAGTTTAAAGAGTAGTATGCTATTCAGAATCTTAATATTGCTCTGTATACAGTGTGCTGGGTAGCATGATGTAAAATATTTAAAGGGTTATTGAAGAAGCCATTTAGAACCTATTTAACTAGATTTATTCCTATAAAAAGTATTACGATTATCAAGGTATTACACAATTTTATAAGTACGTTTTACAATTTTTACAAACGTACAGCGAGCGAACCTGAAGACCTAGTAACTTCAGTGTGGCTCCGAAGTAAACCAGAAACAGTGTAATTTTAGGGGGACTATAGCGAAAAATTGTTCACTTGGATGAAAATTGTGCGGAGACGTTTCATTGTAATGGTATGTGCGCTCATACACAAAAACAAACAGAAACGCTAAAACCTGTCTTGATGAGCTACGTTTGAGAACGGATTTGTATTCAGTAAAAAAAAAAAAACAAACAACGATATCTACTTATTATTGTTAATAGGTTTAAAATAGGTTATTTTTCTGGAGAGGCAATTCAAAATTGGGATAGTATGAATGATAGTATGAGTAATATTGATAATGTGAATGGAAACTGATTTTTCTGCTATATCTGACACTAAAGATGCCTATCAGTTTGTTTTTGTTGCATATTTGGTTTTTGTGTGTGAGCACATAAATCACATCAAAGAAAATCTGATTTTCAACACTCAGAAGTCAACAAATTTTCACGATAGTTAACCTAAAAGTAAACCCTGTAGGGTTTACTTTAGCAGTAATTTGACGGAAAAATATACAAAATTTCATACAAAATTTTTAATATGTTGATAACGGTAATACTTTGTATAAGGATCAAGCTAGTTAAATCATTTCTAAATTCTCTTTTATCGCCACTTGAAGACTTTACATCAAACTACCAAATACTTTATTCACAGCAATACTTTAGCATTACATTTTCGTTAAAAAATAGTAGATATCATTTGGTGTATGACGTACTAGATGTAAATTGGTCCGATATAAAGGGTTATTACAGCCAACAAAAAACTCGAGCAAAAGCCGTTTGAAAAACATCAAAATTTACTAAATTCAATGAACTAGTGAAATGAAATAGTGTATCTAATATCTTTGGATACTATCATCTACCTACTGGCTTTGACTATTCTCTCACATAGTTTAATAATAATATAGTCTCACATAGTTTAAAGGCAAAATCGGCAAAAATGTAGTATTTACATAGTTTTTAAAAAGATCCTGCAATGGGCATATTTTGGAAAAACAGTTGAATATCTATTAGTTGAATAATAAGAATATCTATAATATAACTATTAACGCTGTGGCCTAGCTACATACACGGTTGGATAAATAAATTTAGTAGTTTTCATAATATAATAAAATAAATGAAAATAATTTTACCTTATAGAAAATGGCGAGTCAAACAACTTTTGTATAAATTATTTTTTCTTTCTCAAACGATTTATTAATTATCGACCGCCGGGATACTAATAACTCAGCCTGTATAAGATCAAAGATTACACAGGTCGGCAAATTTGAATTTGTTGTCGTTATTTAATTAGCCAAAATATTATCAAAAACTTAACATTATTGCTAATTTTGAAGTTTTATTAAAATCAATGAACAATGACCCATATTCATCACCAAATGCCGTACCAAATATCCAAAATTCACCACAACAGAAATGTCAATTTGTCTATCACTGTTAGGTCAGCTGTTCTGCAATCTACTGTTAACAATGAAGCATGGGCTGAAACGCTGTTTCACACGCACGCAGTGGTTTCCAATCGCGTTTGATTCTACACCCTGATAATGTCCTTTGTTGGCCTTTAACCTGTCGTATAGATATCAGCGTACAAGAGCATTGACATTATCCACAATTTACAACATGCTAGTGATAACTGATAACCTTCTTAGGTACAAAGAAATTCAATGCGCTTATTGCATTAGGTGTCTTTTAAGTAACCTTCGAAAAATTCATTTTAGTAGTACAAGGTTTTTTCTATGAGTATTGTTAACAGAAATAAAATTGTAATATATCTAGGTAGTTATTATAGAACAGTTTTTTGAGTTATAAATGCATGATGTATGATGTAATAGGCTGGTATAGAAAGGTGACAAGATGCACAGATGACAAATTAATGCTAGAAATAACATTGATATTGCAATTTCTGGAAAAAAATCGGAATGTTCGAGTACACTGTATACAAAAACACGTAGATATTTCTTGGAAATCTCATGATAACAATATGCTCATTCAATTACGACTACGGTTAGAAGTTTGTGTAATTGTTGTCATGGGATATGGCAGATTACTGCTTGACTATTGTATAAGTTCGAGCTTAAACAATTTATTGTTTAATATCACACGTTACTCATGTTTCTCTACTAATGGAAAGCATTCTAGTAACAAAAGATCTCATCAACTAAAAATAGAAAAAAAAATGTTTTTATTTTGCATTTATTTATTACTTTTGCTATAGTATTGCCAAAAGGTTCATCAGATCCCCCTTTCAGATACAATACAAGGACCACATTTACCTGAATAAAGAGTTATGCGAAGATCAAACCTACATCGTAGATATGATCAGGTTCAAATACTGCTGCGGGATTGTTTATGCGCAATAAATAGTTTATTGAATATTAGCATGCACGTAGCAAGCTTAAGTACATCTAAAGTGCTGAGGATTTCCTAGTATATGTAACGTATATGTTTACGGTAACATTTCGGCCGGAATTCTGGTCGTGCCAATACCGTATTCTTTTTTTGTCCGTCGCTTCCAACTTCGTCTTAGTTCTAGTTGTGTGCAACTATTTGTTTTACCTCCATCGCATGTAATTTTCCTAAGTATAATTTATTCTAAGAAAGTACTTCACCGAAATTAGAATTTGGTTTCAATTATAAGTGCGTGTAAATTTATAAGCCGCAACGGCTACGTAGCGGAATTAGGTAGACACCGCTATTAAACGTTAAGCGTTATAACAATTCTTTAGTAAGTTCTTGTTCTTCGAAGTAACTAATCAGTCAGAATGTAATCAGTTGATTTATCAGAAAATTTTATTCTTTATAAAAGTTGGGGAATCCTCTAAAACTAATACTGCAACCATAAAAATTTACAATTTCTGCACCGTATACGGGGTAGTTCAGAAAGTATGTATTTGTGTTAAGAGTAAACTACCTTTACTTTCAATATTTCTGAAAAATGTTACTAGGAATTATCGTTCAGATGTTATAATTATATTCAATTATGAAACCACAGCCACTTATTTTGAACAAAATATTTCTTTAGTTTTGTTTATTTATACTTAATAATGCTAGTCCTCTGTTAGTATATTATATTTTAGCATATGAACTTTGGTAGCTGTGGCACTCATTATTTTTAATCGTACGGACTGAAATAATAATACAGATATGATGAGAAAATTACAACAGAACAACTGCAAATTATAATTTATTTCCGTAAACAATATTCTTTCTTGACGTCGTCAAGCAGGTACCATGTCTGTTATTTCATTACTCAGATTTTCATTATGGACATCCTTGAAAAAATACGACGACAATATTTTCACAAAACCAACCATCTGTATATACATAAAACGATGACACTCCATTCGAAATGGACTTTTAATTTAAAACTCCGTTCCGAGTTTGCCCTTTTTCCGTTTGTACCTTTTACGTTTTCTACTCGCAATAAAGGAACAATTTCCACGAAACAGTTGACTTCAGTTCCTCGTAATTATACAATTCTGATTACTCTCTTATCACTGTCACTTTGCACCTCAAAAATTGAACTGTTGACAATTTGAGAGGTTTCTTATCTTTACGATTCTTGGAACGTAAAGATATGTATGCACTAAAAATAAACATAACAGGATATTAACGTATTCTGATACGTCCCTAATAATATAGTCCAGTCATTCCATAACTTTTCAAGTTCAAATTGGCACTAATCAAAATCAAGTTGACATATAACAAATTCAAGTTGACATCAAATAATTTAATTGTCAATCCAAATTAACATCTTAAAAGACCCCTTCCACGTTCTCATGCCTTATATAAAAAAAAAGTTGACGCCGTAAACTCAAAAATACAAATTTGCGCTGTTTATAATTCTAACAGGGATTGGCGCAATCTTGCAAATGATCTCGGAGTTTCAAAAAGAACGGCGTATAGATGCGTGAAAAATCAAGACGTTCCAGAGAAACAGCATGGAGGTAAACGCAGGGTTAAAATCAGACGAACAACGTCGTTTTTTTTTTTAAATGAAATTGAAAGAGATCCAAAGATAACTCTCCAGCAATTAAGGCTCCCGTCTCAATTCAAATGGCGCGCTTTTCTCCAAAGCTTCGAAATAGAAAAATTACCAGATGTAGATGGCGCCAATATAACCAATTCTGAATTTATTTAGTATTTACTACATTTGACGATTTAACGTATGTTTGCGGCATAGTAGGGGAAACCCGACGCCGTGTCATTGCTACTACTGTAATTGCCAGTTCCCGTTTCGGTCTTTGTTTTTGATTTATAGAGGAGTTAGTGTTCTTAGAGTTATAAAGTGTGTGGGAGTTTGTAGTATATGTTTGTATTATATTATTTTTGAGTGGTGATTATATAGTTTCCAGTTATAATACTTATAAACAGATTTAGTAGGTTAGGTTGTAAATAACTCGTTTGATGCTCGTTTGTGTGACGTGTGACAAATACATATATTTTCTGCCCACAATACAAAATTTACTAATCATTAGTTGGAATAATGGATCGCTTATCCCATTCTCGAAGGAGTTATTCGAAAAAGAAGGGCACAAATTCACGAAGTGCGGCATCAAAACTAAGGTGGGCAAGATTTCAAGAGATTTTACGGTATGTTTTATTTTATACAAATAGGTATGCTATAAATTAAAATATTATTATTTTAGATATGGTGATGTACAGCCGAACTCTCCAGAACCGTTGTCACTGGATACTGTGGAAGATTCTGCTGCGGAGATGCCAGAAGGCAGTGTGACTTTGACTATTGATAATCCGTTGGGAGCAAACAAGGATGTTGAAATGTTTGTTTCTTATTATACACACATGCATATCACTGGAAACGGTGGAAGATAACCGTAACCCTTCCGAAGAGAATAAGAAGTCTTTGTCAAATATGTTGTACAGTTTCTGCGGAGAATAGTCTCATAAGTGTCAAGTTTTTGCCCTTTTTCCAGAAAGTTCGTCATGACTTTTCAGTCTGTTAATATGTATAATAGACAGTAAACGTTCATCTGTTATACGTATGATGTAACTGTTCTACTATTCCCCGTGGAAATTATATGTGATATGATATATAATTTACATACAGGTGTCCCAGTTTTTTCCCACAAAATTATTTTTAGTAGTAGTTGTCATACATAGTAAAAAGTTTCATATGAGTTTCGTATTTATTAAAATAATTCATATACAGTACAGCGTCGCTAATTCGAATAATTGGGGCCGAGGGTGGTTCGGATTATCAAATTGTTCGGATTATCAAATATCGAGTGTTGGATACAAGCTATAAAACAAAAGCAATATATGTTTGTAAAAAGGAATCGACAAAAATAGCTCGGTGATTCGGTGATTTATTATTCTATTATTTATTTTTGGGGCGTTCGGATTACCGGGGTTCGGATTATCGACGCTCTACTGTATATACGTGAGTTGTACAGTTATTGCCTAAACCCTAGTTCCTCCTTCTAAAACCGTCAGGTAAGTATATTATGAAGTACATTAATACAACAAAATACCTACTACAAAAAGAATATTAATCAAATTTTACAAAACAAATTCCAATGAATATATAAGATTCAAATATTTTTTAAAACTTTGCATCCTTCTAATTATAACAAGTCAAAACTCAAAATAGTACATAAGAAGTAGTAACAATGTTACAATTAAATATATTACATTATTTGCATTTAACAATGACAAAGAAATTTGTTATAGACATGTTGCAGATATATTTACTTGTTTAGTGGGTTCCAAAATTTAGCAAATAATATAATTTATACTAATATAATATTTATTTTTTAGCAAGTAGCATGCATTCTGTTTGAACGTGGTTTGAGCTACGTACGAGAAATCGAATAGATTTACCCATTAATTGAACTAACTGGAAAACCATAGTAATTTTCAAATACAGGAAACCAATTAAGTAGTATTCCATATGTGGATATATGTAATTTGCAAATATAAATAATATATTATTGATAATATATTTATAATATATTTATAATATTAAATATATTATTGCTTTCTATTTGTATAAATATTGAAACTGGAGTCGTTTTGAGTTTTCTAGTTGATGAGTACTTTCACAATCGACATATCACATAAAAAACACTTTAGTAAAACGCGGATTTAGGCCGCGCCATCTAGTTTTGGATACCTGAACTGTCGCTATTGTAATCATTTTTGCCAACTTACTAGAATGCACCAGAATGCAATTCTAGAGAAGTTCGGAAGAAAGTAACTTGTGCTCTTATAGTTAACATTTAATGTACTTTTATAATGTATTACAGCAGACAATAATCAGATGCCACTGCCATCGGAAAGCTTTTGTATATTTAAAGTCCACATTTTTTTAACACTAAAATTCGCATAAATAATCTGCATAAATATTGAAATCCTTTCCGATGGCAGTAGCATAAAGACCTACAGAATCGAATGGTAGCAAGCATTTCACGATTGGCGCAATAATTATAGCGTGAGTTACTTTGGCGTTTCGGGGGTAGGAGACGGGAGCCTTAAAAGAAAAGATTTTAGAATGTATTCGTCAACACCTCGACGGTCTTATGTATACAATAAAACAAGTACGTCGAGAGCCAGAAAGAGCCAACAGTATATCCAATAAAACAGAAAGGTCGGAATATGTAAGAACTTACTTAATCTTCAAGCAGAGAATTTGCCAACAATTTATCTTGACGAAACTAATTTTAACATGTTTATTTCGCGGACGCAAGGACGTTCTAAGAAAGGAAGTCGATGTACGTTTGTAGCAGCCGGTAGCCGAGGCGCAAATATACGTCTTATTGGATGCATAGGTATTTCTGGTCTATTATGAGCAAGGATCATTTAAAAAACCAGAAGCAAACGAATCTGTGAAACAATGTTTGAGAAACGCCCAAAATATATACCAAGAACCAGTAGTTATGGTTATAGATAATGCATCTGGTCATTCTTCTATTGAAGAGGTTTTAGCAGAAGAGGAATTTTTCCACCATAGATTAATAAGACTCAGTCCATACAGTCCCATGTTAAATCCGATTGAGCAAGCATGGTCTGTATTAAAGGCTGGTGTAATATCAGATTTGGCAGATAACCTAAGAGATGTTTTAGCAGGAGAAGATCGGCATAATGTCTCCCAAACTGAATACAGAATGCGCCGGTTAGACAATATTGTTGTAGAATAATATTAACACAATCAATGTGGCCAATGTCCTTGTTATTGTTTTAAAATATAGTATAAATAACATTATTTACTTGACAACTTGAATTTGTTAATTGTCATTTTGATATTGATTAGTTGCAATTTGATTTTGATTAGTGCCAATTTGATTTTGTATAGTGTCAATTTGATTTTGATTAGTGCCAATTTGAACAACGTATATCAAAAATACAGAATGATTGAAGATCCTTAAGAGTTAAATTCGAAAGGACGAAAGTATTTTTCCTGTACACACGCTATTTTTGTAGCATCGAAATACGTTAATCGCCTAAAAATAAAATGAAAACCATTATATAGCAGGTGTTTACTATCCTATATGCTTTAAATTACATAAGAAGTGAGCGGATATAACTAGTTATTTTTATATAATCTAAGAATATTGCGGTATTTTTAGCGATTATTTGGTATTTATATCACGAAGTGGGTATCCACAAGATGCATTTTAAAACTTTGAAATATCTAGAGACTATTTTAATGCTTTAAACTTGAAAATGTGTATGCGAAACATCATCACATGGCGGTATATCAAACGATACATAAATTATAAATGTTTAATTATATTAATATTTTATCTCTGGAGAGGTATCTATATTATTACATTGGATATCTACAATTCGGAATTCGGTGGTTAATAAAATAATTATTAACAACTATCGATTATTATTGACTGATATAGTTTTACGATTTTTATATTTATGCAATTCACTGTCACCAGTATATATAATTTTATGAGGAATGACACATTTTTGGAGTGCAGTTTGGCAACACGACCTATTTCTTTTGTTAGAATGTTCAACATCTGTTCTCAGTTCATTAAATTTGTGATATGCGACAATGCTAAATCCGTGTCCTCATATAATTCACATAAAAGCAAGGTTTATGATTGTTAATAACTGCCATTAAACTGAATGAATAGAAGCCCGGTAATTTTCCTAAATAAACTAAGTTTTATTAGGTTAGGGTTCAAGGTACACAACCATATAGCAACCAAAGAAAATTGCTCGAAACATGCGAGATAATGGTGGGAGAATATAAGGGTTTCCATCAACTTTATCACTGGAATAATATTAACTGAAATCTGGTGTTTCAATATATAATAATAATATTTGTGTCATACAAGTTATGTTTTCAGTTAAAATTTACAATTTGTAAATTATAACGAACGATATTTATTTAGTTCAAATAATTATGACTGTGTTGAATGAAAGAATTATAATTTTTTAAATTAACGAAATTGTTGGTTGAGTTAAAATGCGATATTTTAAGGTTACAATACACATTCGTATACTTGCCAAATATCAAATATTTGCCAAGTATAAGAATATTTGTCAAGAAAAAAAAACCTGCTCTATTCACTTCGTAGCGAGTCCACCTCTAAAATAAATTTATATATTCGACGTTCGGCTGTGCGGACGAGTTTTTTACGGCATATACTTGGTATCTGCAATACCCAGTTGAAGTGGGTATAGCAAATGCAAAGACGACAAATATTGATGCATTTATTTGTACCCGATGAACATTTTAGTACGCTGTTTAATTTTTCCATTTTTTAATTTCGTTTTGTGTGTAGTAGGTCGTATACGAAGATTGACAATAGATTTGTAATTATTAGTAAGATCTTTGATTTTTCTAAAAGGCGAAAACCGCAAAAAATTGTAATTTTGTGAAACCGTCAGACAGACAGCTTTCCGGAAACCGTCAGACAGAAATAAAAAACAATATTGTTGTTTTTACCTATCCACATAAACGCAATGTTATTTCTTTCCAAGAAAAACGTTCACCATATACAGAGTGTATCCTAAGTTGATGCTTTTCTATGAACAATAGATACTCATTTATGAGCTCTTAAAATATAACCTTTTTGTTAAATAAAAAAACTACATAAAATTGTCTGTATTATTAAAATATTTTTAATCGCTTTCGTTTCTCTTCAAGTAATAAATATCATAAAAATTTTATAGACAGCATGTCTATAAAAGAATTTATTTGAAAAATTATACTTTATTTGCTTGTATTTATATATTTGTCGATTTTTATGATGTTTATTATTTGAAGAGAAACGAAAGCGGTTAAAAATATTTTAATAGAAGAGACAATTTTGTGTAGGTTTTTTTATTCAACAAAAAGGTTATATTTTGAAAGCTCATTTGTTTAAATATTTGTTTCAGAAGCCAATTGATCTGCATTTCAGACAATATTAGGACATATTTATACAACGAACCTAGTAGTACAATTGGATTTAGTAGAACTTTAAAGATGACAAAGAAACATTTCTTTTATGGGCAGTATCTTCCTAATTTAAATAAAAAAATATACGTTTTTTCTCATTAAAATAATAATTTATTTAAACTAGTTCACATCAAATGACCAATTGTATTGTTTTACAGTCTGTTAAAATTAGATGCTGCGAATTAATAATACAGAAAGCTGATGAATTAAACAAAAAATCATTAAAATGAAACAAACAGTTTCGTCAAGATTTGTTTTGTTAATTTCTACCAGAATGCCATTGTTAGTACGCAGGGAATTCGGCACTTATGTAATTAAAAATATGTCGGCATTATAAAATAAAACCTTGCTTGTTCGTAATCAAATTATCAGTTTGATTTGAAAAAGCTAATGTGCAAATAAGGCGAACTAATCAAAAAAATAGCTAGTGCCCATTCGGTACGCACATGTAGCAAGTCCTCAAAGAAGATTTTCACGTATTAGAAAATGCCATGCGGCGATGCATCAATGTCCGATGCATTTACTGTTGCAGTGCAACTCGGACGGTCCGAAATCACAAACGAATATTGTACAAATTTGTTGGTATGTCATTGATTTTTTTTTTTTAGTTTTAAAAAATCAGCCGGTAATCAAGGATGGATGAAAAATATTCGGTGAACGAACTTAAATGGAAAAATAAATCACTTATGGCATCGTTTAGACAAAAGAATAAATTCAAAACAATATATTACTTAAAAACAACAAATCTTTTCTATTTGTGTGGTATGAAAAGGTATTTTTCTATTTATTCAATTAACTTCTTACAACACTGCATAACCCTGCTGTCACTCAAACATGCATAAGTAAATAAATCCAGTTTGCACAACACATTTCAAAAATGCAAAGTTCAAGTCCACGTGAAATTCTATTTGCATCGAATACGATTAGTTCGCCTATACCTGTTTTGCATAGTCGTTTCAATAGTGTGTGTAATTAAATTTACAACCATAGGTACACAGTTTTTACGTAACCTAGGCGTTCCCAGCAGGCATTCTAATATTCACTTTTGCTATCCGCGCGCACGCAGAAAGTAATGAGTAACCGGTCAATCGCCCACACACATGGTACGCCTATGTCATAGTCATAAGGCTGCGTAAATTTCGTTATGTCATCCCATATAATGTGCCCTTCCCGATGGTCTTTTCCTAGGATCAGGATTTACTCATTATTTGACCCAGAAAGGCCTTAAGAGGGGTGTTTATCTATATACCAGTTACAAAACATGGGCGCATAAAAAGCAAATCGGAGTCGAAACTATTGCACTGATGTGTAAAAGTAAGGTACTGTTGGAATGTGTAAGCATAGGGCATTGTCCCGGGATAAATATAAAATTCAACCGCGCTAGCTTTAATAATGAACTTAATTAGAGAAAAGAACCTCATTTTTGCCACAATATACTGGTTGATTTAATATGCTTTCATCGTGATTAAGCCAATAGCATTAATCCCGGAACAGGAGCTAATTTATGGGTGACATTTTAAGACATAGCTCTTTAAAATTGTCCAATCCGTTGTCAAGTTGATCTGCTTTTTATGCAATTGTGTCGAATTACTACGAACTGTCACCGCGGAGCTCTGTAAAGAAGGTTTCTGTAATAAAGGTAAAGTGACCAGACGTCCCGCTTTTGGCGGGACAGTCCCGAATTTTTATATTTTGTCCCGCGTCCCGCGGAGTTTTAAAAATGTCTCGCGTTTTAGAAAATATTATTTCTTAAAAGAATTTATTGAGAATTCCTAAGAAAAATAAACCAAATGTTGTTTTTGGTTCAAACACCGTTTTTCAAATTCTTCTTTGAACGGCAGTAACATTTTTGTATTTTTAAAACAACATTTTGGGGGTCGCTACCGGTTTTCACAGTTTACAAAGAAAATATGAATTACTCACTTTAGGTAACCTAAGTTGCATGCCTCACTAAATATGAATACAAAGCAATTCCTTTTGTCATTTGCAATTAAAAATTGCAATAATTATTATTAATGATTTTAAGAAATTTTATTAATTTTAAAGTTTAAATGAATCAGTATACCCTGCCATTTGGTCGCAAAACAAGAATATATACAGAATCTTAATAGAAAACACAGAATCTTAGCAATACACCAAATTATAGGTAAAGAATATCCAATATTCTATTCTGTCTAATGGTGCATATTTGATATATTTCTTCATTTTTGAAAAATCGTAATTATAATCTGTTAAAAGAATTTGAGAACAAAATTTTATTGATCTAGAAAACCAACCTTTCCTACAGGTGTAGAAAATTTCACTAACACATCAACATTTTATATGTTGGCTGAGCGGGTTAAACCAAGTTAGCGAAACTTTGATATTAAAAAATATTTGTAATTTTTGACCGATTTTCATTATTTTTTGGAGACGTAGTGTAAATAAATTTATCAAATTTATCGTACATAACATATACCTTTTAAAATTAAACAAAATTAGATGTTCCAGCTGATTATTTATACTGAGAGATTAAAAATGGTGTTTTTGGTCTAAGTTAAAGCAGGTACTCTCTTACAAACCTATATGATTTTTCTACATCTCGTTTTCTAATTCATCACTAAATCTGAATTTTGTAGAAAATACACAGTTTGAAATAAGATTTTGCATTTCAATCATAATCAAGTAACATATTCTGCAAGGTTTACTAGCACTTCAAATTGGAAAGGTTTACTGGAAATTATATCTCTTCTACAAAATTCAGATAGTAGAATGAACCAAAAACAAAATGTTGAGAATATGGATGGCTTTGTAACAGAGTACTTTAAAACTTCCCCAAAGTGCTCAGTTATTTCATAGCGTGTTTCGGAAGCAGATAAAAACATCATTATGGTTAGCACGGTGTCAAACTGTGGTTTTTAAAAATAACAAATGCATAGGAATAAAATTCATCTCTCTTAGTCTTGTTACAATAGTGTTGATAAAAATGTTTTTAAAAAATATAAAAATTTATTTACAATATCCATTTCGTTTGAAGAATTTATGTTAAATGGAAGAGTTAATTTATAGAACGTGAATCACTATAATAAACGATAACAATTAATAAATTAACTTTTTCTTGTACCAAACAGTATCAAACAGTAATGTCGAGTATTCAATGAAGTAAATATATTTTGTTTAAACAACAATTAAACAAATATCACAAGCACAACAATTTAAAGGAATATATGGTGTTTCTTAGAAGAAAGAAATGAAAACCCAACTAGTATACCATGGTAATAATAATCTTTTTTGTTAAATTTGTTAAAATACTGGTCACCTTAAACAAAGGCCACAGACCGAGAAAAGGAAGAAGAGTACCAACAACTCAGATCAATAATAACTACAGTTGACAACAACTACAGTAGCTGCTTATTGGCAAGGGGCAAAAATCGGCTGAACAAATTGAGTAGGTAGGTTTGTTTATACACAAGGACTTGAGTACAACGGTTCACCGTTAGATGGAACCACATCCTGGGCGTACTACAGACTCAAGGCCGATGTCGATCTCACCAGCATAAACGCCCCTCTTAAATGAATTTTCTAAAATGTTAAATCTCAAATAGCAAACCAGTTTTTGAAATAGGTCAAAAGCCGATGCTGTGTTCTGTTATACATTGCTTGGATTAGAATAAACTATGCATTTTCCTTCGACATGATTTCCAGTCAACTTTACCATTCATTTTTAAGCGTGTGTTGTATTTCCCCAAGTTAATGTTTAGTTCTTTCCTCGGTATAATTCATAGCGAAAATACAGGGCCCCAAAAAGTAACGAAGACAAAGTAATTACTAACTTTCCGCAGATTTCCCAGCACGTACTGGGGCAACACACTCTGGGGATTTCTGGTCAAAATTTGCAGCGGTTGCGTCAGCAGATTCCCCAAGTAGTGTCTCGCGCTCGACTAAGTTTAGCTCTTCAATGAATTTTGTACAAAAAGTGAAACTTTTAGCTTGTACCGGTGCAAAGGTACATATATTGCTTCACAATAAATTAACGTTTGTATATGTTAGACGCGCCAACCACATTTTCTTAAACAAACAAATGCATAAATCTCAGAAACTATTCACTTTGCAAGTTGGAAAAACAACTTTTTCAGTATTCGTAATGTGGTTACCAATTCCAAGAAAATAAAATGTTGTTTAGTCAAATTTAAACTAGAATTTGCTCTACTGTAAAATGATCTAAAATGTAGTTGGAATCTCATGGTTTATTGGAAGCCAATGGCCTGAAACAAAACAATACCGATGTTTGCAAATTTTGGGGGTACGTGGAGAAATATGAGACATAATATGCAGAATAATTATATTCGTTATATGCTGATTGTCAATAACGTATCCAAAATCCTTACCTAATAATGAACAAATAATATGAACTCTTCTTATACATGAAATATTGTCCTTTTATCTTTTTATCTAAAACATGTTTATTATCCATAAATTTCTGTAATTTGTATTGGATACACCGTCAATCTTGTGGGAAGAAGAGATTATTTGTTTTAAAAAGTAGAATTCTATTTCTCTTTCATGTCATACCTACAATACAAGCTTCTAAAAAACACGTGAATCTTTCAAATGTGAGTCTCCACAACCACCAACACGCACCATCAGAAAGAACACGAGAACTGTAGGCGGAGAGAATAAAAAGTTCAAAGTTTCAAAATCAAGAAAATACAACCATGACTATTTCAAATTTGGATTCATTTTTCGTAATCATTTCCTCAATATTTCATAAAAATCAGCGTTAAAAATTGAATCACAAAAGTCCCGCCAAAACGATACTTTCTGTTGTGTGACGTCACCCGATAGTAGATCTCAAATCGGCCCATATGGTCTGTCAGCATCGGCATCGTCGCCGTTTGGTAATTGTGTTGTATGATGTGTTGTTTTCACAGTTTCTACATAAAAATGGGTTATAAATGGTGTATAAATCCACAATGCAGAAATACGTCAAGAAAAACTCCGGATAAATATTTATAGCTGTTCCGCAAGATTTGAAACTGCGAAGAAAGTGGTTGGCTCGTAGAAATCCAAATGAAATAAATAGCGGCCAATACAAGTGTTTTTGGTTGAGAAGATTACTGCGACATAAGTAAAACTGACTAGAACAAGTTATCTATTGTGTTTTCGAACCAGATATTATCTGATCTGACAGCTTAAGGTTAGGGCTATCCTAACCTACAAAGTTATGCTTACATGGAACATTAGTGCTATTAAATTCAAACGGGAGAAACAAAAGAGCGCGTTCGGATAACCCGGTATTGTACGGTGAGAGTGACGCGCTGCATAATAGACGGACTAACGTCATACGGCTTTTATCTGCATATAAGAGAGAGACAGCCGACCCAGGTTATCTGGGCATTGCTCTCCCCATACCCTACCCTGACAAACCGAACGCGCTCTAAGCGTACTAACGAATGACGTCACTGAAGACTTAGCCAATTACAGAGCGCTTTCAATCACGTGATAGGACGTGAATAAAATTCAATTGTAATTTTGGGTTTTAATAGAAATAAAGCATTTTTTTTTAAGTAATAACAAATAGTTTTCTTAAACTGTTGGCATATGTACAGATAAGTAGCAAGCATGACCGAGCGTCTTTCAGGAGTTGTTAGAAGAGTGAAAGATGTTTACGCACTGTGTTATTCGTCGTCAGCAACTAGCAGCAAAAATAATATCTCCAGATCTTCCCACCCTGATGTAGCTAAAATTTTAAATAATTTTCGGTAAAAGTCAATCAATTCTCGAATTTCAAAAGAAAATTTTGTTGTTGAAATTGCGATTGGCTAAAGACGATCTGCAAATGTTTCCAAATCGAGCTGACTGTATGAGAGAAGAGGACGTCAACCGTCAGGTAATAAGCATTCTTCCACAGCACTTACAGTCAGTTACAGAATCTTTTGCCCGTTATTATCCAAAGGAAGAGCATCCCATGAACGGCAACATGAGGACAGCTGATCCACTTTCGTTATAAATTTTGATCTTATTGCTTATAAGTAGCAACAATCATCGTATTAATATTTCTTTTTATAATTAAAAAAGTGTATCATAAAAAGACAAATGTGGAAGCGTAAATTTATAGTTTAGGGGTCCCTGGGGCCCAAAAGGTTGGCAACCGCTGCTCTAGAATAGAGCAATAACTATATTAAAACTAGTTGTATACATATTCCGCAACATGTTTATTTGCCACGTCTATTTTATGCCACATAAACTTCGGATTTTATTCAAGTTTGTTAGGAATAATAAAAACGTTGCTAAATTATATTACCGCAATAAAAAGTAATGGTTTGTGTCTGACTTGTAATGTTTTTTTTTGTAAATTTTGTTACACAGGTTTAAGTACTCTAACCATCTGGCTACATATTTTACACCGGCCTATAAAAAAAGTGAATAAAACAAGTCAGACAATATCAACATTTGATGAGCTTTTGTACTATAAATCATACCTACTGTTTTACAGGGTAGCCACATAGCTATACCGGGTTGTCTTTTTAACTTGAGACTCCTAAATATCTCGAGAAATATGCACGGTACGACAAAAGTGTCTTAAATAAACTTTTGTATCTATCAAAAGTTATCGACGATGGAAGTTTGTGGCGTCTGCGGTGTTACGACCGCTGCCACTGCATGGGATGCGCTCGCCGTCTGGCAGTCAAAGCGACGACTGAGTACACACTCGTGGTACAACGTAGGGAGGTATGTGCATAACGGGGACACGTTTTGGTATCTCGCGCGTTGCCCCGTCATGCGCATAGGGTTTGTCTACGCACGAAGAAAATGCAACGTACAAAAAAAAATTTCTGACAAGATTCTTCTTATTTAGCGTAAAATCATAATTTGATAAAAAATTTGGGTATTCACATTTAAAAAAGTTAAGTTAGCCTCATTTTCACCGATTGCAGCGCCATCTGCAATGAAACTGATATCGTCAACTCATTTCCCCTTTTGAGTCCTACAAATTTATTTCAGACACTTTTGTCGTACCATGCGTATTTGTCGAGATATTTAGGAGTCTCAAGTTAAAAAGACCACCCGGTATATCCAAGTATTTATTGCTAAAAATGTTTTGTAATGACGTTGCAACATTCTCGATAATAAATACTTTAAGTGCGTGAAATTCTGTCAAGGTTCATTTGTAATTTCCACTGCTTAGAGAGAGATTTGTTAAATTCTATGCTGGAAATAATACATGCCTTTTTACTTTATCATACGCAGTATGTAAAGTATTGTAATCGTGCCAAAATTTCTTTTTGAGATTTTAGCGGAAATATGTCTTTTTGGGTCTCCTGAACATTTTTGACCAAGGTACAAAAAAATGTCTGTGTGTGGATGTGGGTGTGGGTGTGTGTGTGTGTGTGTGTGTGTACCCGTTTTTTGTGGCGACGATTCCGGAGAAACTACTAAAGGTATAGGGACGAAACTTCATATTTAGAAGTTTCATGGCCAAACTTAGAGCTAAAAAGCTTTCTGTTAAAAAGGGTCCAAAAGAACTGGAGGTTTAGTCTTAGCATTTTTGAAAGATTTTGTAAATAAGCCGGCATTTCTGGAATTTCGTCGAAATAGTTAAACAATAAATTAGACTAGAGGAAATTCTGAATAATTTATGACTATGACATTTTTTGGTACAATCAATAGTTTAGCTGCATGAGTAAATTCTATTTCATCGAAATCGGTCGTACCGCATTAAAACTAGTAGCCAGCATATGTCAGATGTGATTTTAATGACGGTGTAGATAGTGTAAAACGCTAATGCTTTGACAATACAAGCTGTGTACAAGTCAATACAAGCTGCGTTCGGATATTGTACACCGTTAAGGTGCGTTTTCATTAGTGCTAATGGCAGTGGTAGTAGACGCAATAGGGTATTACGGTCATGTGGAAATTTAAGCAAAAGCGTGTATTAAGCGATTTTACAGTATATAACCCGAAATTCTGTTAAGTTAAAATTAAATTACATTCAGAATTTGTTGAGAAAATTCCAATTAAAATTTGAATTTTCCGATCACTGTCGTGATTGGCCAAGTGTAGAATTGGCACCGTAGCCAAGAAATTGATCAAAACCTAGGGAATTTTCTTGTAACTGTGTTTGCACCGCTGTTTGTTTGTATGTGTGGTGACAAACTTCGACGGTACTATTTACAGCGTATCGTAAAGTTATTACTTATTAAGTAAGTTGTTATAAGTTGTTAAGTTACCAGTGCAAGCATGTGTTCTGTGAAAGATGATTTTACCAAAGCGAATTCGCAAAATTTGCCCACGATCATACACTGTCATACATATTATTCAACCAGCTTGCAATTGTTCATAGTAAATTAACGAGAAAGTAATGAAACATCCCCCAATCACATGGTTCACAAGGAAATTTGAATGTAGAGGGAAAGACTAGTAGTAAAAAATAACTGCTTAAATAGAAGTTTGTTAATAATACATATTGACAATACATTTCTTATAATATATTCCTGTGTGTTTATGAAACTACAAGGTAGATACACCATTTCGTCTAAATGTTGTATTGAATTCTGGTGTTTTGACTGATTTGCTGTTGCAACCCGGCACACAACAAACTCTACATTATTGTTTGCTCATGTTGATTATGTATGGTGTTTGCTGGTGTCGATATATTAAAAAATCACTGACCACCTAACCTCAATACACGAACGGTAAACAGAGTGAACTACGCGACTGTTGGCACCACAGCAACATAAAATAACTATGCGCGACGTTGTCAAGTTTCGCATTATAATCCCTCCTTGTGACGTCATAAGTAGGATTTTTATTTGAATTTCAAAACGCGTTTTCTCCTAAATTAAAGCGTTGTTTGGCATTTTACCTGTGAAAGGGCGATGCTAAGCTAACCTACTTTGTAATAGAACAGAATTTGAAAAGTGCCGTAATACCCTATTATAGTATTTCTAATAGAATTTGCTAGTGATTCAAGTTTATGTACATGCAAACTAATATGTGTCACCATCACGACATGTGAGAAACACTATAATTTCGTCTTCTACCACCGCCATTACAACCATTGCCACCAATCGGAACGCACCTTCACACTTTCTACACCCAATAACACGTGTCATTTGGACGGTGTACCCGGTATCAACGGGGTAGAATATCCGAACGCAGCTTTAATCGACATATCTGTCTAGTTCTACTAGTTTTATTTTAATGCAGACATAGCCGATCTCGATCAAATAATATCTCATGCAGCTAAACTATTAATTTTATATATAGTATGATAAAGTCATGTGCCTGGCCACATCAGATTTTTTAATTAACAATGACAGTATGTTTGTTGCTTTTTGTACTGAATACAAATCCGTTCTCAAACTTATTAAACGAAATTATTAGTTTGTTGAAGGAATTAATGTGGACCAAGATAAGGCCGAACTGCGAGGAGAGTGTTTACAGCGCCATCTAACAATACAGTTGGATGCGGTATTCACACTAAAAATATATTTATATGAATCAAAATAAGATATCTTTGGCGGAAGTATATAAGTTTAACATAACATTGCTTTTCACAGTAACTTTTAATAATTTCCCACCATATTAAAAATGAACACAAGAAATTTCAGCTATAAATATTTGAGTTATTTTGCTGTACCATTCGTTGTTTTTACCGTAAAAACGCTCTTTCATTGAACATCAAGAGAAAAAAAAACAATTTTCCAGGAAAGCTGGGTTATTTTAATTTCCTTTCACAGGATTCAAATAAACAAATAAAATAAAAGTGTGTACGACAGGTTACAATGAAAACCTTTTAGTATTAGGTACAGCAATCCACCTCCAGTGTTTATAATTCAGAAAACCTTTTTGAAATTCATCGTATTTTCGTAATACATCATACAGAGTCGTACAAACACGCTCGTAAATTCTGTTGTTCTTCCCGTCACGTGAGAGCATATGCGAACCATAAAACTTTTATATGAGTTTAGAGGCATGTTACGTTCAGACTTACAGAGAACTACTAAAGCCATAACGGAATAAAACTTGGCCCTACCCTACCTATAAATAGGTATATTTTCCCTCACCATTTTATATATCTTCTGCTTATCGCTCTATATATGCATGTCTCATACACAAAACATCAAACGTCTTATAATTTTTACGATATTTAAGTAATTATGTACCTTTATCACCGCTTTTACTGCTAGGGCTGTTCCAACGCACCAAGGAAAGTTTATGGATAATTACCTAGAAATAAAGAAAAGACAAATAATTAGTTTTGTTTAACATTTAAATTGTCATAATTAGATGCGAGTACGATAATAATAGTTGCTAATTTTATTTTAACAGCGGCTTGTTAACGATGTGTTGCCAATTTGTAGGCCACACAATTTACCAAATGAGGTTGTTTATCGTTCATATGAGAGCGATGTTAAACAGTGAAGTCTTTAAATTCGTTCCTGAGTAAATATGTAGCTAACCAGCGAGATTAGTCATCATTGTTTCATGTTTGATAGCGTTGAATTAATGAGATAAGTCAATAGGAACGCGCGTATGCGTCAGCCATAGAATTGTTAATTCTTTTGTATACAAAATAAGACTTGGTTTATGGAAAAAAATCTTCGTTCCAAACAAAAAAAAAAGCTTACGGAATCAGAGGAAACGTATTGAAATCGTTTGAAAACTATTTAACAAAAAGGAAACAAAAGGTTACGATTGGAGAAAATGAGTCAAGTGGATTAATAAACAGCTTGGGGATACCACAAGGGTCTGTTTTGAGACCTGTTTTCTTTAATTTGTACACGATGTTGCTTTACTAGTAAATCTTGTGATAGTAGACAAATATAAATATCTAGGCATCATATTAGACAATACGTTGAAATTTACTAGTAATATGGATTTAAAAAATTCAAGTACAACAAAATTGAGCCATCAGATTTGTTCTACAATGCGTGAACATTACAATAGAAATGTGGTAAGTATAAAAATTGCACGTAATTCCAATTATTTTTACAAGTCTGTGTACTATTACAGCGATATTGCTGCTTTATTTCAATTACAATGATCTCTTAGTAAAAATACAATGGAAATATACCTTAAATTCGTAAAATTACAACGTATGTTGTGATTTTACTATTATAATAGCGGGTTTGTTGATATTGTAACGCCCAGACGCATGCGCTACGTTTGATTAGTTTTGCAAACGAACGCCGGCACGCATACCATCGAGTGCAATATGTAGTTGGGCGCCTTGTATTTCTGTCTCCGGTAAGTAACAATGATACAGTGAACTAAAACTTATTTAGATACCATGTAGGTGTAGGTTATAATACCATGTCACACCGCAGAACAATTGTATTACCTTTGTAGATCACCAACGACGACAATTAGCCATTAGAAATTGATGCCTTAACGTTAACGCCATACCTGGATGAAAGCTGTAAGTACAGTCTTCTACGTTTCTTTGTAAAAATTTGCTTTAAGATTAAAGGGTTTTATACCAACAGAAAGATAATATGCAATTTTTTTAGGTTAACTTTTTGTGTATGTCTAATGTGTTTCCTTGTTCTTACAGATACAGATGCGGAACATATTTATTAATTGCTTCTCTGTAGTTTTAATGTATTTTTATGTCCCACAAACTATGTTATACTTGTATGTGCATCTACATATTTATTTTTTTACAAGTAATTTTATCTATACCATTTTGTTTGACCGTTTGTACTATTGTAACGTTTGACTGTGTTCATGATGTTATTGCTTTTTTTGTATTATATGATAGATGATGTTAATATCTACTCAAGATCAGAATAAAATTATACAAATAAAAAATACTGCATATTTCATTGAATATTACACTGAAATAGAAATCGGTGTAATATTTCAGCCAAATTCTTGTAAAATCACAGTGTAAATATACAATGACAATGTAAAAACACAATTGAGATGTAAAATTACACTGATTGTCGCAGGGCAAAAAATACCTACCATTCCTACAGTAAATTCACATCAAAATTTTTTTCAGTGTACAATAGGTACTACCAAGAAAACTATAACTTCTCGCGTTATTTTGCAATTTATTCGACATTTTCCATTGTGTACCGTCTATCATTGTGTACCACTCTTCCCTAGCTACTTCAGTAATACTACAGACAGCAGTAATTTGAAAAATACATTAAGTGTTTGTCTGCTAACTCAAACACTTTGCTCACTATGTCAGTCAATGTTGCCTCTTGCCTCTCTTCAAGTTCTTCATCAAGGCCCTCACCTGTCAAAGACAAGTGTTTTGTTATGAAAATATATCACGAGAAATAAAACTGTTTTTTGACATGGAATTACCCTATCAAAACATACAACAAATTATAGGAAAATACACAATAGAAATTTACAAAAACGAAGTATCTTTTTTGCATATGTTATGAACATTAAACACCTAGCAACACTGCATCAGCAGCCACTACCATTTCGACCTCAAGCATCATAAAAATCCATCAATATATCGCATAATTACAAACTGATTTATGGGATGTCGATGAAATTGGGTTAATAAATCTGACGGGATCGACTCAAAAATTCAATTACGCGAAAAATACGACGCCAGGCCAAAAAAAAAAAACGCAATCAAAGGCACCCATTTGATGTGCCAAAGTAAACATTTCCGTGTCTGGGTCGTATAAAACGAATCCTAAAACCATTTTGATCGACCGTGGATACAATCTCGGTTAAAATCGATCGGCTTCATGGTGCTATTTTTAAGTCGAACAAGGGACTTACAGCGAGAATAGCTCGTTGATGGATTCGCAAACAACCGTGATTTTAGACAAACGCGATCGATGCCTGTTAACAGCTGTAAATCGGTGATTTTAACAGTAGATGTTATACACCGCTCAAAAAAATTAGTGGAACATTTGTTTCGAAACCTGTAACGTTTTAAATAATAGTTCTAATGGTTCCTGTATGGTTGGTGGTGGCTTAGGGCGACAATATTTTTTCACCTGAGCCCTGCGCTACGTGTCCTTGTCAGCCGAAAGTTAGATTTTACTATGGCTAAACATAGATGACTCTTTTGTTATACCTTCTTTAGAACCAAGTATAAACTTTCATTCGACATTGTTTTTATTAAAATTTAGCCACCATTTTGTTTATTACAGGGCCGAGAACATTCGCTATTATAAAAAAAAAACAGTTTTATGCAGAATTTCAGTGTTTTAGTTTAGTGTTTAGCTTAATTAAGCTCTTGAAAGTGGTTCAAATTATAGTACACATATTTGACATTACAACTACTGCAAAATCTGTTGCGGATAGGTGCGGATGCGGTATTTGTGATTTTATTTCTATCACGTTGTAAAAGAAAATCCAAAAATTGATGTACGGGCTTATATGTAATTTGATGCAATTCCTTGAAACCGTGATAGTAGAGGTAATTTAGAACATATTTAAGCATATTTAGCTATATACAAATGATTACGGTTATCAAGATATTGACAATTTTATGTTCAATGCATCTTGTATGTTGTAAATGCCGTTATGTACGTATATTTTTCCGTTTTGGATCATGTATAGCAAACAACCTCGATGACCTAGACTCTGAAAAATAATCCGAAAAAAACCTTAAACTTTGTACTTGTATGTGAATTTCTTGGAAATTTGTTGCTTGAAGCGAATCGGATTTATATTCAGGGCAAGAAAATACATCGAAAGTACCTAGTCGCATACACAGTTCTCTGCATTAAAATGGATTAATGTTGAGGAGAGACAATAGTAAGCTTGTGAATAGAAACTGGTTAGGCGTTTTCGATAAATGTATTTATACGGAATGCGAATCTGGGTTCAAAACATGCGTATTAGGGTCATACCACTAAAAAACAACCGTTTCAGCTTGAAGGATGATCTGATCACATTTCGAAAGTTTTCATGGAAACAATAAGTATAAGTATTAGACAATTTTGAAATAATACTAAAAATAATAGTTTTTATAGTGATAAATATTGTTAAATAGGTTCTTAACTGTCTCTACTATCACGTCTTAACAGGAATGCATCGAACGGAAAATAGCATGAATAGCGTATGTACCGTTTCAATACACAGTATCGAAACTTTCATTTTCTTCCTCTACCACTGGTCTTATGAATAAAACTTTTTTCATTATTTTCTTACAACATAATAGACCCAAAAATATTATCGCATATAACTCAGAAACGTGTATTGTTCAATTTTAAATCCGTCTATTATGCGTATTTAATCAGGACATGCCATATATATTTTTGTAAATTTCACGCAGTAATAGAAATAAAATTACAAAAAATATTGATGACAAATCTTGTATTAGTAATTAATGTACAATAGGTGTACTGCAGTGAATAACAATTTTTAATACAGTTTGTTTTTTCCCTATTTTATACTGTTTTATTGTGTTTATTAAGTTGTTAACCTTCAACTACTTAGTATGATGGCTAAAATGCTATACATAAATAAAACAACACATCTAGAGCCATTATAGGTGAACAAATATTTTTGCCCAGGTTTTCGGGTCAAATACCCCACTGTGCGACGCCATATGCAACAGGCACCACATGGTCCCCAAAGATGTTTTCGATGCAATTCATGGCATTTAGTCTACCAGGAACCACAACAAGAATCAGTTCTGTTGT
The DNA here is from genome assembly GCA_963966075.1 of Aphodius sticticus. Lineage (NCBI taxonomy): Eukaryota > Metazoa > Arthropoda > Insecta > Coleoptera > Scarabaeidae > Aphodius > Aphodius sticticus. The sequence continues at coordinate 75,764,198 of OZ014509.1, forward strand.
CTATACTGACTCCAGCCCAAACCATCACAGATCCACGAGCAAACCTATCCACTTCCTGTATAGTAGCGGCTGCGTAGCGTTCACCAGGTTCACCTGTACTCGTCTGCAAACAGTACAGGCGTCCAGTGGCGAAGTTACCAATCTCTGTGATCCAGAGCAAACCTCATTCGCGCTGCTTAAAATCGAAATCATTAAGAAGGTACATAAAACCATTTTAATGTTAAACAATTTTTCTACACAGTGAATTTCGGCCATGTTCCGGTACTAAAACTTTTCAAAATTAAAAAATTTCATCGTTACTAGGTTTAATTGGTTCATGAGTTAGCAGAAAATGACTTTGATCATAGACAAAAATTCTGTAAAGCAACTTTATTAAAACAAAAAAAAAAACAAAAAAAAGGTAAAAATACTTTTACAAACTTCTATCCAGGGATACTAGGGTACAGTGGTGGACATTTCACGTTCAATATTTACGCAAGGCAGGCATACATCATATATTTATTCACATTTCAAATAGCCGTACGTGTGTATACAATTTTCAAGATAATTTGCATACATTATTTAAATAACATGAACTTATGCGTGGGTTTTAGGCACTCTAATATCCGCTGGCAATATTATGGCATACAAATAAATTTTGTTTGATTCGTGAAGTGAAATGCACGTTACATAAACATAGTATTGTTTATAATTGAAATTTTTAAGTCACGTAGTAAAAGTGTTTAGAAAAGATTTAACGAAATGTGGATAAGGATAAATATTCTGTGGTTGGCACCACATAAACAGGCGGGCTTTAGTTAACAAATGATTATTGTCTTAAGCTAATGGCTAGTTATATTTAACTCGCAACGGAGCGAAATGAAATTGTGGGCGTTCGAAAAGTAAAGTTGGTGTATTTTTAGAGGTACTTTATACTGTGGCAGACCACGTGCGCTGCTCTGATCCTTTAATCCAATTTACCGATGTCAATAATAACGAAGCCGCTTGCAGAGTCAACACGTCACGTCAGACATAAAACTGTATTTATTAGATAACTTTATTTGATCGTATTTTTATGAAACCTATGCTCAGCTTTTTACACATTTCACTGATTCACTAGTTCGAAGGGTTTAGTTCTTTTTAGTCTTCTTACTAGATTCTGGTTGTCCAGTAGCTGCAGGGCCTCTACGTTGACGTGATGGCTTAGGCGAGATTCATGCTTAGTGGCGAATCTTTTTATCTCTTGGATGACTTGTGGGACACCAAGATCATGGTGCAGGTCACTATTCCGTATGTACCAAGGAGCGTTAACCACTTCCTTAGTACTTTATTTTGGAAAATCTGAATTCCTTGCATATTTGCCTTTGTTTGGCGTGACACCACAAAGCTGGATGCCGTATAACCAAATCGGTTTTAGTACTTGGTTGTAAACTTGTAGTTTGTTCTGTACTGACAACCGAGAGTTTCTTCCCAGAAGCCAGTACAGTTCTCTGTATTTGAAGCCAAGCTCTACTCTTTTCTTCTTAACGTGTTCCTTCCACCTTAGGTTTGTATCCAGAGTCATACCCAAATACTTTGCAGTGTTTGCATATGGAACTATGGCGTCGTTAATCTTGACATGAGGTATGTCCTCGATTCTTTTGTTTGTAAAGTTAATGTGGACAGATTTCAGTTCGTTGAGCTTGGTCTTCCATTTTTTGGTCCATTTATATATTTTATTACTAGCTTGTTGAAGATTCCTAGTAGATTCTCCAATAGTTGATCCGACTGCCATTAGAGCCGTGTCATCTGCGAATGTGGCGACTGTTACATTTTCCAGCTGTGGTAGGTCACTTGTATATAGTAGATAGAGAATTGGTCCCAATACACTACCCTGGGGTACCCCAGCTTTTACTTCTTTTAGTTCCGAGTATTCATCGATCAGTTTTATTCTGAATAGTCTATCAGATATATAGGATGTTAGCAGCTCGACGTATTGTAAAGGTAGCATACTCTTCAGTTTGTGTACCAATCCTTCGTGCCAAACCTTATCGAAAGCTTGTGTCACATCAAGAAAGATTGTTAAGCAAATAAGCTTTTCTTCTAATGCTTTCTCTATGATATCTGTTATTCTATGGACTTGATCTATAGTGGAATGCTTTTTTCTAAATCCAAATTGGTGATTAGGAATTAGTTCCTTTCTCTCAATGATAGGTTTCATTCTCTTTAGATGCAACTTTTCAAAGAGCTTCGATGTCTGTGGTAACAGTGATATTGGGCGATATGATTTGGCTAGTTGGTGGTTTGCCTAGTTTTGGTATCATGATAACTTCTGCTACTTTCCAGATATGTTAGCATAACAATACTTTTCTTAGATAATTGCTTAAGAACTTCGCCTGTAATAAGATTATATCCAGGTGCCTTCTTTAGATTCAAGTTTGTCTTGATTTCTGGCAACTTCCTTTGGGGTAACTAGCTGTATGGCTTCTTCTTCATAGGTTATATCTTCAGTCGTGATTGGCTCTGATTCGATGTCTGTGATGGTTTGCGCTGGAATCAGTATAGACAACAGAACAGATCTTGTTGTGGTTCCTGGTAGATTAAATGCCATGAATTACATCGAAAACATCTTGGAGGATCATATGCCTGCTGCATATGGCGTCGGTCAAACTTTCATCCTAATGCAAGACAATGCAAAGCCACATACCGCCGGCATCACCAGAAACTTTTTACAAGAACGTGGAATTCAGGTCATGGAATGGCCGGCGTTAAGTCCTGGCCTGAATCCTATTGAACACGTGTGGGATCCACCACTAACCATACAGGAACTAACACAAGCCCTGATTGAGGAATGGGAAAGCATACGCCAAGAATCTCTTCGTAGACTAGTGCGAAGCATGCCACGCAGGTGTGAGGAAGTGATTCGACATTTTTAAGTGTAACTGAGAAGTAACTAACAGTTGTTTCTGTAATTTTCTTTAGTGAAATATATGCAGTTGAAGTATACCAAATTGGATTTGCCTAGAACTATTACTTAAAAAGTTACAGGTTTCGAAAAAAGTGTTCCCCTAGACATGTAAAGCTGATTTGTCGATCTTTCGAAGTATGTCAAGAATACAAGTTGTCAAAACAATTAGAATACAAATATTAATCAATTAATCATTAATTAATCAATATACCTAGTGTTCCATTTGACAAAAAACATAAGTTTGTGTTGGTATGTTGTTGTCCGGTATCTACTTTCTAACTATTGGTTCGAAGAGCAAGTTTCAGATCATTTAATGAGTTTATTACGCCGTCTTCCTGCATGCACTTCTAGAAATAGTTCCATACCTAATTTTATGGCCGCCTGTATGAGGCTGCTAATAATAATATTCCGCTCCACCGCACACTGTGATAATATACACACTAATAATATGCCAATGGTGTGTCCGGTGGTAAACATAACCTGATAGAGTGCACGTCTATACCGTCAAATTTATTCCAACAGACCAACAAAGGAGAATAAATTGCACATATTTACGTCGCCTTTGTTAGTATAATACTTTTGTTTTTTACCCGACCGGAACTCTGCAAAATTTTGTTTGCTGGTGCGTCGATGCATTGCATATTGCTGTGGGTTATTTTAAATAGAATTCTTAGGACGGGTATTATAAACGACTATCTGGCATATCGAAATCGACTTAATAAAATATTTTCAAACATAGAAATGTGCGTTTCCAGATAGAGAGTTGAAAATATTCTACTTGAAATAAGTGTTTCAAGTTTGCGAAACACAGAAAAAAAAATTTGTTTCATAGCTGGAGAATTTCTTCGGCAACGAATTTTAAATAGAATTTTTTTGTGACATACCTAAATAACGTCGAATAGCGTTGTAAATGCTGCACAGAAAAATACATGCTTATGCCCACAAAAAATTGTTTTCGAGCACTACGGCCGTATTGCCAATGAGATATTATCGTCGTAAGTTTTAGACTACATATGTATGACTGGAATAAACAATAATAATTTATGTTTTTAATTCAAAATGTATACTAATTAATATTATTTTGAAAAACAAATACACTTTAAACCTACCTAAATATTTTAAAACACTTTTTATTGATGTTTATTGATTCTCCCGTAGCTTAAGAATCATCCAAACTCGTTATAGCGAGTTTTATTTTGGAAATGGCTAAAGCTAAAATCAACAAGTTGTGAACATTGTGAACACAAACTTTTAAGCAATAGAAAACATTAAGGAAACATAGAAATATGAATGGCGAAATCACCACACAGTGACAAGTCGTAATATTAAGAAGTGACTCTGAAATGAGTTAACGATAAAAAGAATCAAATAAACTGCGTAATATACCGGACACATTTTCTATATAACATGTATAACTTTAGCTGCATGAGATTCTATTTGATCGAGATCGGTTGTGTCTGCATTAAAATAAAACTAGTTAGCCCGGATTTGACAGATATTCTGATTCTATTGACAGTAGGTATTGTCAAAACATCAGCGTTTGACACTACCTACGGTCATTAGAATGAAAATATCTGTCAAATCCTGGCTAACTAGTTTTATATTAATGCAAACACGACCGATCTCGATCAAATAGAATTTGCTCATGCAGTTAAACCAATAATTTTACCAAAAAATGTTATAGACATAAATTATACAAAATTTCCTGTATTTTAATTTTTTATTTAACTTTTTTGACGAAATTACAGAAATGGCGGCTCATTTGCAAAATCGTTGAAAAATGCGAAGAGTAAACATCCAGTTCCTTTGGATCCTTTTGAACAAAAAGCTTTTCAGCTCTAAGTTTCGTCCTGATACCTTTAGTAGTTTCTCCGGAATCGTCGCCACAAAAAAACGGGTACACTAAGGTAGCCGATTTTTTAAAATTTTCAAATTCGGGAATGTGCAATCATGGAAAAGTTGTGAGTTAATGAATTAAAGAAAACACCTAATTTTTTTTTTTTTATTTTGAGGTTTCGAACTGCTGCAAATGCTTTAAAATTATATTAATTTTGATATTATTTTATTTTTTTTGTTTTTTAAATATGATATACTTAGCGGAATATTATCATATACTAATAGTATATTATTTGATGAGCACATAACTAAGGATATCAATCGCGAGCATGAAGTTTATATGCGAGCCGTAGGCAAGCGTGTAAACATGCAAGCGACAGAGAAGTTTCTATTTTCTGGTCATCAAGAAAATTTATAAGATGTTGCAAAGATAGTTCCTTCGCATGCAAATATTTTTCTAATTGGATATTTGTACAATTGCATGACGAAGTGTTTTTGTGAATCACATATTTCGACAGACTAACTAAGGGTAATAAATAGGATGCGATGGAACAAACGTCTACGGCACGATTACAATACTTTATCATACTACGCATGATAAAGTAAAATATCGGAAAAGCGTTAATTTAAAACAGTTAAAACTGCAGATAATGGGTACCTTTTTACACTTCTCTCGCACTCATATTTAAACCGAAGCGTAGAAAATTTTGATAGTGATACACTATATTATGTATATGCTTCTCAAAGAATAAAATAATATACTATATCGGTACTGTATTTTATCTCCATAATCCGTTGTAGTTTATAATCCAATATGCACATAGCGTAGTGAAACTATGTAGCCTAATTAACAATCACCTTTGACCTTTGCTTTGTGGTCTAGATAGGTAGCTGTATTAGACAGCTTGCTAAATGGTATTGTAGAACTTCATAACACCGAAATGTAGATTAGTTAATATTAATACATACCAGGTATATATACCAGACATTCTCGTCATTTTGAACAGACCAAGCATGGTCACGAGGCCACTAGCCCCCAAATTTCTTAAGTGGTAATATCTAGTGTGAAGCAAAAAATTAGAAGGTTTGTTTGAGATTTTTTTGTGTGCAATTGTGACGGCAATGTGAAATTTTGAGGGCTCCTTACACCTGTCCTGAGGTGCAAAGAAATATTTTTTTATATTTTAATTGATATACACAAGTATAGCTACAGAAGAGCACATGGATATTCTGAAATTTTGACTTTTGCAAATTTGGGACATGTTGTTTTGCCATACTAGATATAACCCTTTAAAAACGTCCTTTTAACGTCTTAATTTTGTTATCAAAATAACATATGGGTATATCCTGGGTAACGGACGCGACATTCGTACGCGATTCACAAAGCTTAAAATAGGAAAGAAACGGAAACATCGTATGCATATTTTAATTAGAGCAAAGTACTAGTAGAGTGCTATATTAAAATGGAAGGATAAATAGTTAAGTGCAAATGTACAAGCAAAGACAAAAGTGTTCGGACGCGACAAAAAATGGAAGTTTTTTTTAACGCGAGTAGAAATATTCCAATTTCAGCGATGTTTGGAGAAAAAATCTTTTTGTTTTATGTGCATATGAAGACCAAAGAATGTCTTTTGTCGGAAGACTTATGTAATGTGGGAAATATCTTTCAGCTTTTTTTATGATGTATAGTACGAGTTCGGACGCAACAGCTTTTTCCCAAAGCATAAAATTCAATAATGTTCATTTCAACTTAAACTTTATTTTAGAAATTTAACATAAAATTAATTCAGTTATAATAATATAGTAAAATTGGATTACTACACGCTACTATACCCAGTACCGACCGATCGAGCTGCTACGAGATCAATCAGAACGTAAAAGTGCGTTCTGATTGGTGGTAATGGTAGGTAATGGCGGTGGTAACAGACGAAATTATAGTATTTCTCACCATCCGTGACAGTGACACATATTAGTTTGCATGTACATAAATTTGAGTCACTAACACTTACTATCAGAAATACTATAATGGCATCTACTACCACTGGCATTACCACTAATCAGAACACACCTTAAGCATACTTGATTTGAAATCGGACCCGTTTCAAGGTACAACCGTTCTAACGTACAGCTTGAAACAGGTCCGATTTCAAATCAGTAACTTTATAAACAAACTTCCAGTAATTTTACTATGGTATTTACTGAAAATTTTTATGGTTTGCATTTCTCATAAATATCTCAACAAGCACCCTGTTTGCTGTAGCACTCTGTATTTCCATTTACAGTAGAGCGGCGATAATCCGAACTAATTGGGACCGAACGTGGTTCGGATTATCAAATTGTTCGGATTTTCGAAAATAACCTAGAAAATGACACAGCCTTAAGAAATGTCTAAAAATGCCTAAAAACATGCACTTTAGTCGATTAAATTACATCTATTACACAAACTATTACATAATTATGTATTTAAACTCTTTTAAAACGCGTTCGAATTTTTAACGTTTCGGATTTTTGACGTTCGGATTTTTGATGTTCTACTGTATTTTAAAGCTAAGATATTATACTTTCAGATGCAATTTAATTTCTTTAAATAACTTCATTAGTTCAAAAGTTATGATTTTTGCAACGAAATAATTCAAAATACCGCTTCATAGTGTAACGGTTACGGACGCGACAAATTTCAGACATAAATAAAATTTTACTTTCGATTTGTCGTGAGTAAATTTTTGTGCTTTCTGAAACAAATGAATAAGCTTGCTATGTAACTGAATGTTGCTTGAATTTCAGATGTTTATCGACTAATGACAACAATTAATATGGTTTTTGGTAACGGACGCGACATTAGGATATAGGTAAGATCAATCTTAAAAATAATCCGTTATTCGAACTCGCTTCGCCCTTTTTACATTCTGAGGAAAAATGTAGTTGTTTGTAGAGAAAGTCGAAATAACAACAACAATATGATATTACTTTTAACAAGCTAAATACACAAAGATAAAAGTTAATATTATTAGCCAAAAGGTTCAATAAAAAACTATAAAAATTACAGGCCTATAATTTATTACAAAATTAGCGAAAATTGAAGCTGCTTTTATATTTACAACATATACACATTTAAGCTTGATTATTAAGTAATAAAAAACAATTCGGACCAGTCTAAATTTTTCGCTTGCGGTTGACCTTTTTTGGGATATACCCATCTTTGCTTCCACCTATTGCCACTTAAGTCACAAATAGGTAACGTCAGCCAAATTAGCCACACATGCATATGAAACAACGTTATCAGAATAACCTACATTTGGTGCGGTTGCAGAGCGCACAATCTCTGTTTTCAAGTGTGTAATTTGGCTAAGATCCAGTTGTGTATAGGCGAAAACCTGACATGCATTTTCCACGATGTTCGTTAATAATTTGCCCTTGCGGTTGCTTCACAAAATGACCACGAGGCGTTGCATGAAAGGCTTGAAGTAGACTACAGGTATGAACTATTACAGGAAATACCTAACTGTCGCCAGTGCTTGTTGTATCCAAAAGGTTATTGCCACGATTTATCGTACCGTCTACGAGGTACATGGCGTCGGTAGACACGGACGTGTGGCCAAACAATTGTGCCAGAATAACAACGGCTCATATATTTTATTTAATTAACTGAATAAGCTCAGCTTCGCACGTAATTAATCATACACACAGAAAAGTGATTATTTGGAACGAGAAAACATAATTTCTTGAATTTATTTACTAGATTCAAATGCATATTTACTTGGATGTAGAAAGTTAGGTATATACAAGAAATGCCACATACTCAATCTAAGTAAAATAATTTCTCAGATAAATGCTGTCGACAAATAAATTCTTTCTTTATAAGAACCAATATTGTATTGAAAGAAGTAATTGAATTTTTCGTCCCAAAAATGTCAATTTCTCCAACGAAGTAATAGTAAATCCATCCAAGTGCGTAGTTACGTGATCCAAGAAAATATAAGACATTTAATATAAGTAAGTATTGTTTACTGAATAAAAACCCACCAATTATTTAACTGAAGTGATTCTCACTTCTTTCAAGTAATCCCTTTCTCTGGAATAAATATGCGCACTGTGATTTTGTCAAGGCTAGCGCGCCCGTGCGTGGTGCTGGCGCCGTAAAGGAGCGAAACCTAGTACGAAAACAACAACGAAGTACCCGTAGGGGATGTGCCTTGTGATTTATTGGGGATGTGTATTGTGATTTATAGTGTACAATAAACGTTTCAACACGGAATATTTTGATGTAACGCACGTAACAGTTTAGAACGAGTAAGTAAATATAACATACCTTGTTAACTAGCAATAGAAAACGTATTTGTGCCAAATCTTTAAAATTCTTACATTAAGTAGGTAGCTAAAAATATTTACCGGGAATAAAAATATACACTTCCTTGAAGACTGTTTACTTCCTTCACCAGAGTAACAACTTTCTTATATCTAGTAATTATTCCAAGAAATAAAATTTCTTGGTTGAAGTCAATAATCTCTCGCGTATATTACGAACCTACCACCTACTTCATCCAAGTAATTCTCTCTTCGTTCGAGAGATCACTTTTCTGTGTGTACTAACAGTGTGATAATTATTTTAATTTATTCCAAAGTCAAATTTAGGACTTTTCAGTTACATTATCATTAATACCTTCATTATGAATGACACTGCTTTAAATAGATTCATAGTAAAACTGCTGAGTAATATCACCAAACCACAATATTTATTTGGTCTCGCTAAGTTGTTGTTGGATATTAATATAAGCAGTATTCAGATTATTTTTAAGTTTCATGCGTCATAGACTCTGCGTTTGGCACTGAATTATCAATCACTGTCATGTTAATACGTAACCAATTTTGTACGCCAACATGGACAATGAGACAGAATATACAGAGTCTTCCACGACGAGCTGCTATTAGAAGTATATAGAGAACCAAATAAAATGCGGAATTGAACATTTGTGGAGTTTTTTGTTACTTCCGGTTTTACCGGAAATTGTGTCAACTTTGATATTTCAAATGACCATCCTGTATTTAATAGCATTTTTAAAATCTTCGCTAAATTTTAGATCAAAGGTATGTTACTTACTCTCAATGGTCATTTTGAGATACCTACTAAATTTTTTCAATAAAAAATGACAGCTGCAAGATCACTTTGAATTATTTATAAATTATTCGCTGTTGCCATTGGAAAAAAGTTGTTTGGCAAAATTAGTTCATCGAAAAATAATACAGGGTGTTCTATTTGAAATATGAAAGTTGACACCATTTCCGGTGCAACCGGAAACGGCTTTCCAAGGCATTTCGAGTATTTTTTTGCGTACAGCAAAACGTGTAACGTAGTTCAAGTAACCAGATACAAGTCTGGAAAGAAACGCAGTTCAATGATTGAATACTATACTTGCTACTGTCAAATTAAAGTATTTTTACTGTAAAATTAAAAAAATGCCCTGTAAAATTAAGGTGGTACTGTTCTAATTTCACAGGAACATGTTTGTGGAATATGTGAATTCTGTAAAAACAATACAGAAATTTAGCTGGTATCCAATAACCTGCGATCTTACAGTTAATTCTTTTACAGCTTTTTTGGAAGTTTAATACATTCATTTTTGTAACATTGAAGATATTTCTCTCTAGGTAAACTTATTTGTTCCTTTTAGTTCCTTCAAGTATAACCAAAGGAAGGAAGAAGAAAATACAAATCAAACAATGCGAAAACGAAGAATACAAAAAGTACCTTTTACAAATAATTAAATAAATAAATACACTAAAAAATTTTAAAAACATTCATTTGTCCAAACACGAAAATTAAGAAACATTTATTCTGACTAAAAAGTTTCATATGGACCTATTGATAACAAGTTAATATTCCTTAAGAAGGTAGAGCCATTTAAAATACTGTTTTATTAATATTTTGTTATTTTTTAAGGTATTGTAAAAAATAAATAAGTCCTTATGAAACATTTTAGTCAGAATAATAATTACGTTCTGAGAAAAGAAAAGTGTGGGAACAAACACCCAAGTAGAAGATATTTGCACACACTAATTTTATCTATAACAGATGATCACTATATTTTCTCTTAAAGTTTGTTAAATAAGAAAAAGCTTGCTCATACATACATAATGTTGAAAACTGAACTAATACAAAGGATAACTCCTGGTGAAAATTAAATGCAAAAACATACCAAATTATAAATAAAAATATGTGAAACACTTTTAAATTTGTTTCATTGCCAACATTAGTACGTCAATTTAATTTAATTATTTTTTGTTTAATTAAATGTAGCCACGAAATTTGAAATATAATTGCAAATCACTCTGTATGATTTTCTTGATGATTTTCTATGAATGGGACCGACTTAATTTTCGTCATAGAAGCTCAGAACTTGTCTGGTGGTAGGTTAGTTATCTTATCTGGAATGTAAGATCATATTGAAATCCACCACCTACAACTCTGTTCCTCTCCTAAAGTACCATTATGAGCAGCAGATACAAATTATAGGTTTATTATGTCACACATTTGGAAAGGCAAAAATATTTAAAACAAATAACGTTAGAGTTTGACCAATTACTGCCAGATTGTTGTTTTCTAGAGGTTATTTTGTTATTATGTAACAGATAATTGTAAGTAATGTTATCATCTAAAGTTAATGAATAGTCTAGAATGTTGGCCCGTTGGATATAATATAGAAATAACAGTGGTTTATTGAGTTAGAAGGGCTCCAAATCAAAATTATTTATGGATTGACCTTATTCATTAATCCGATGTTTCAAATAATAATCCAATGCTAAAATAATACATAAAAATAATACTGAATAATGTGCCCATGAACCGGCGACGACCACCTCTATTTGTTACTAATTTTTCGCGTTCTAATGACTCGTGAAAGATTCTGTATAGGAGTTACAAAGTACGGTGGTTAAACAAGTTAAAATGATTCGGATTGCTAAACGTTGATTAACTCATGTTCCTGGTATCGAACATAGTAGCTATAAGCTACAAGCAAGGACCAGGTTTGCAATTGAGGCATTAAACCAACAGTTGTATGCAAATGAAGATCGATTTTGTCTGTGGCGTATTCAAGGCCTCCTACCTAATACATATTCATCCATTCACGGTGCAACCATCAGCAAACAATTCTGTACACCAACTTTAGTAAACAGTTCTCTATAAATAGCTCTAAATAACTGTCTAAAATCATTATCATCCGTAGATAGAAAGAACTATTTGCCATGTATCAAATTGACTGCTTAGTAACAGTTGTTTGAAGTAAAATTGTGTTCGGTCAATAAAATAACAAACCACAAATAATTTGTAATTTGTTAACTAATTTTAGAATTATTTAAATTTAAAATTATGGAAGAACTAGATAACTATGGAAATTTTAGAGAGTTTACAGCGAGAGATTAAGTTAAGAATGAATCAGAAAATGAGAGAGGATTATGCTAGTAAGCCGCATGGCCAATTCTCAAGACTTGTAGAAGGGAACATTAAGGCTGAAACGGAATCCTCTATCATAGCGGCGCAAGATCAGGCAATACGTACCAGATATCATGAGCAGAAGATTATGAGAGTTGCTCATGATGCGAGTTGTAGACTGTGTCATCACGCTCCGGAACATATCTATCGTTTATTGTCGGCATGTCCAGTCTTAGCTGAGTCGCATTACATTGCTAGGCATGATAGGGTGGGAACATATATACATTACAATTTATGTTCCCAACTAGGTTTAGCAATGGATGTGTCTTGGTGGTATGACCACATTACATCTCCAGTTGTGAATAACGATCACATTACCATATTATGGAATAAGCTTATCGCCACTGATAGGAATGCTTGATGCTAATAAGCCAGATATCGTGGTAAAGGATTTCCAGAGGAAGGTGTGCACTCTCATAGAGATTTCGGTACCTGCTGATGCGAATGTTGTAAGGAAGGAGCTTGAAAAACAACTAAAATATAAGGATCTCTCAATAGATGTTGGACATATATGGGGAATGAAAGTAAACATTGTTCCGGTGATTGTATATTTAATTAAATGTATCAGAGGGTTCCAATAAATAATAATAATATAACATCTCATCTACAAGGTGACGCCAGAAACATCGGTCAATTTATATTCCGTTATAAAATGCATATTTATAACCACTAAAGTAACTATTTGAATATATATTCGTTAAATAAAACAATTGTTTATTTGTGAATGTTAAACTTTTGTATTTACAAGCGATCGATTTCGGTCAGTAGACCATCATCAGGCTAATCTAAAAGGCAAAACATAGACAATATAATTATATAAGCTTATGGTACAACCAAGTCACTTACAGTCGAGTACTACCAAACGACTATCTATATATATATATAGAGACTACCAAACAACATCTTAAATTCCTACATACTGCGAAACAACATGGAGTGACACCCAAGTTCTGTCAAATAAAGGTACCAAAACATCTTAATGAAAAGTAAGTGACTTGGTTGTACCATAAGCTTATATAATTATATTGTCTATGTTTTGCCTTTTAGATTAGCCTGATGATGGTCTACTGACCGAAATCGATCGCTTGTAAATACAAAAGTTTAACATTCACAAATAAACAATTGTTTTATTTAACGAATATATATATACATCGTGAATGTGTAAGATGGAACTCTTCATACATATAACTATTTGAATACGAAATGGCTGGTTGTTTGCACAGCAATATTATTTATTAACAGCATGTTTCACGTTGAGAAATGCCTGAGGTTGTTGGCTTGGCTTTGAGATTGCTGAAAAGGAGACAGTCATTGTGCAAATACCAGGCTAAGTCAACAGCAGGACTGCTAACAGAGAAGTGACAAGAACTCGAATACATCACCAACCAACTGTGTTTACCGATGCGAACATCTGCGTCATCGGCGATTATAGTGTCTCCACTTTGCCTTATATCTTTCTCCACTGGCCTCCTATAGCGCCGGCAATGCATTGTTTGACTGTTCAGGAGTACCTAATATTATACTGTACTGCCATGAATTAATACACTTATTCGTGAATCTACCCACATTCTATCTGCATGTTCCATTTATGTAGTATGTATTTAAAACTGAGCAATGGAGCAAATATTCCACACCAAACCGATAAAGGATAAGTCACAGAGGCACTAACAGTGTTAAATTAGTTGTATATAACAATCGCACTCAATAAAACTCTAACTTAGCTGCTGTAAACACAACCAAACGGATGGCGAACGGAACTCGAACTGTATATCCCATTATTGCACAAGCGCGATAAAAATTCTCTCGGTAGCACTTTACCATATAGAAAGGAAAATTGCACAAGTAGAAGGGAAATTTACATATCAGACAGTAGTTTTAATGTATAAATATGTAATGTTATTCCGTTGAAGTAATTGTTATTATGAAATGTACAAACTTGTTAGCAAATTTACATACAGTTTGTACAATTAATGAATGTAACTGCATTTTCAATGATATTTAGTATTTTTGCTTAAAATTATGGTAAAAATGCCAACATATATAGGGTAGGTTTACTGAAAAAAATGTAAATTTTATTTGTAAATTCGCACTTATTTTTATCAGTGTGGAAGCTTGGATTGAGCTGGGTTTGAACAAATACTGGTTTTTGACACAAGTATTCGACCGGATTGTGTTGGATTCGTTCAAAATCACTTTGTAGGGTGATATTATCAACCAATCTTATCAAATTAAGCAAAAAAAAGTTCTTTCGAAAAAATATGGATTGAGCTGGTTTTGATACTAAACGCCTCAATTTTCCAATAGTTTTTAATTAATTACATATTTTCGTATTAACTATTATTTTAACATTTTAATTGTTATCGACTGTATTTGATCTTAATATACCTACACTGTAGATCAAAAATTTAGAATGACTGGACTATGTATATTATAGTTTGTGGTATAATCCGGTTTCCAAAACGCCTATTTACATGTAGATTGCGTCATTATTTGCGAGTTACCTATTTGCACCAAGCCTTCATACCTGTTTGTCGTAAAAATGAAAAGTGTGGAAACAAAAATTACCTACATGAAAATTAAAATTGCTATTTTATGCACATTCGTTTAAAAGCTAAGTGGACTAGAATATATTTCTACCTGGTTCAGTCGAGAAAGTTATGTTTTTGAATTTAGATACATATGTTTGCATATTGAGGAAATAATTCTATTGAATTATTGTATGTATTTGCATCAAACCTGTTCAGTCCATCATTTTCGACAACTCAATATTATTTTCAATTTGACAGGATGTTCCATTTAGTGTAAAGGTAATCAATTGCTTCTCAATAAATTTAAATTTAATAATTTAAAGAAAATTACAAAAACAATGTTACAACTCTTAGTTACTTCTAAGTTACACTTAAAAATGTAAATTAATAACGCAAGACAAAATGGAAATGACTGTCATAGTATCGATGACCTGCGTGGCATGCTTCACACGAAGAGATTCTTGGTGTATGCTTTGCCATTCCTCAATCAGGGCTTGTGTCAGTTCCTGTATGGTTAGTGGTGGATTAGGGCGCTTGCGAAAACGTCGGTCAAGCTGATCCCACATGTGTTCAATAGGATTCACGTCAGGACGCCGGCCATTCCATGACCTGAATTCCACGTTCTTGTAAAAAGTTTCTGGCGATGCCGGCGGTATGTGGCTTTGCATTCTCCTGCACTCGAGTGAAATTTTGACCGACGCCATATGGGTATATCCCAAAAAATGTCAACCGCAAGCGAAAAATTCAGACTGACCCAAATTGTTTTTTATTACTTAATAATTAAGCTTAAATGTGTATATGTTGTAAATATAAAAGCAGTTTCAATTTTCGCTAATTTTGTAATAAATTATAGGCCTGTAATTTTTATATTTTTTTATTGAACCTTTGGGCTAATAATATTAATTTTACCTTTGTGTATTTAGCTTGTTAAAAGTAATATCATATTGTTGTTGTTATTTCGACTTTCTCTACTAACAACAATACTTTTCCTCAGAATGTAAAAAGGGCGAAGCAAGTTCGAATAACGGATTATTTTTAAATTTGAACATATATCCTAATGTCTCGTCCGTTACCAAAAACCATATTAATTGTTGTCATTAGTCGATAAACATATGAAATTCAAGCAACATTCAGTTACAAAGCAAGCTTATTCATTTGTTTCAGAAAGCAAAAAAATTTACTCACGACAAATCGAAATTAAAATTTCATTTATGTTTGCAATTTGTAGCGTCCGTAACCGTAACACTATGAGGCGGCCTTTTGACTTATTTCATTGCAAAACTCATCACTTTTGAACTAATGAGGATGTTTAAAGAAATTAAATTGCATCTGAAAGTATAATATCTTAGCTTTAAAATACAGTAGAACATCAAAAATCCGAACGTCAAAAATCCGAAACGTCAAAAATCCAAACGCGTTTTAAAAGAGTTTAAATACATAATTGTGTAATAGATGTATATTTAATCGACTAAAGTGCATGTTTTTAGGCATTTTTAGACAAGCGTAAGTGTCATTTTCAAGGTTATTTTCGAAAATCCGAACAATTTGATAATCCGAACCACCTTCAGTCCCAATTAGTTCGGATTATCGGCGCTCTACTGTAAATGGAAATACAGAGTGCTACAGCAAACAGGGTGCTTGTTGAGATATTTTTGAAAAATGCAAACCATATATATAATTTTCAGTAAATACCATAGTAAAATTAGTGAAAGTTTGTTTATAAAGTTACTGATTTGAAATCGGACCTGTTTCAAGCTGTACGTTGGAACGGTTGTACCTTGAAACAGGTCCGATTTCAAATCAAGTATGCTTAAGGTGTGTTCTGAATTCTGATTAGTGGTAATGCCAGTGGTAGTAGATGCCATTATAGTATTTCTGATATGAAGTGTTAGTGACTCAAATTTATGTATATGCAAACTAATATGTGTCACTATCACGGCTGGTGAGAAATACTATAATTTCGTCTGTCTGCTACCACTGCCATTACCTACCATTACCACCAATCAGAACGCACCTTTACGTTCTGATTGATCTCGTAGTAGCTCGATCGGTCGGTACTCGGTATACTAGCGTGTAGTAATCCAATTTTACTATACTATTATAACTGAATTAATTTTATGTTAAATCTCTGAAATAAAGTTAGAGTTGAAATGAACATTATTGTATTTTATGCTTTGGGAAAAAACTGTCGCGTCCGTAATGTCGCGTCCGAACTCGTACGATACATCATGAAAAAAAAGCTGAAAGATATTTCCCACATTTCATAGGTCTACCGACAAAAGACATTCTTTGGTCTTCATTTGCACATAAAACAAAAAGATTTTTTTCTCCAAACATCGCTGAAATTGGAATATTGCTACTCGCGTTAAAAAAAAACTTCCATTTTTTGTCGCGTCCGAACACTTTTGTTTTTGCTTGTATATTTGCACTTAACTATTTATCTTTCCAAATATTTTTGTTTAATATAGCACTCTACTGGTACTTTGCACTAATTAAAATATGCATACGATTTTTCCGTTTCTTTCCTATTGTCAGCTTTGTTAATCGCGTACGAAATTCGCGTCCGTTACCCAGGATATACCCATATGCAGCAGGCACCACATGGTCCTCCAAGACGTTTTCGAGGTAATTCATGGCATTTAGTCTACCAGGAACCACGACAAGATCAGTTCTGTTATCTATGCAGATTCCAGCCCAAACCATCACAGATCCACGACCAAATCTATCCACTTCCTGTATAGTAGCGGCTGCGTAGTGTTTACCAGGACAATCCAGGTCTCGTGCTATTTTTTTTTAGCAGTGTATAATAGAAAATATGTCGTTGTCAATATCAGAAAAATATATCGTGAACACTGTCATTCCCATCGAATCTATACACCAGAAAACAAACAAAAAGAGACACGTTAATACCAATAATATAGTGGCCACAATATATTATCTTATAGACGAATCGGATTGTGCCAACATGGTCGAGACAGTCTGCCATAAACTCCATTCACCGTGGCTTGAGTAATCGATAAGGACCGCGACCGGACGGAGTATTTCCTGAAAAATAACAGAGTGGGCAAAGAGCGCGCTTGCTTATCCACCCCGATTATCTGTACTGGAGCCCTTTTGCCCTGTTTTTGCTCCAACCAGTTTTAACGCGCCACTTCCCTTCACTTTGATAAGAATTCTGTGTTTATCTGACGTTATTGCGACGTTTTTTTTTATCTACGCTTTGAAAATACCTTTTTGCGGCGCCGGTGAACGCTGACGTCACTCAATAGCGATGACATGATATACTGTATTTGTATTTCGCGCCAAGCAAACACCGGGCTTCATTATAGCGATATAGTTCGTATTGTTGTTAAATGACAATTAGTTCTATGAGTGCACACCGCGGGTAAATATTGACGTTCTGATACGCTGTAATATGTTATCTGTGATCCGTTAGGTTGACAATGTTCAGATTTTTTGTTATAAATGAGGACTGTTGTTTATTTTATTTCGGTAGGATTTTTGAATCTGCATTTCCCTTTGAGGAGGTTTCATGCCTTTATTCCGTTTATTGATGCATAATAAACAATCGTAGCAAGTTTCATAAAAATTCTTCAATTTTTCTAGAGTTATGATCTTTTGATGATTTATAGTTAAAATACGGCTGTTTTGATAAATTAAAAAATCAGCATTTCCCTTTGAGGGGGTTTCATGTCTTACTATGGCCTTTATTCTGTTTATTGTTGCATAGTAAACAATCGTAGCAAGTTTCATAAAAATTCTTCAATTATTTCTAGAGTTGTGATTTTATTATGATTTATAGTGAAAATATGGCTGTTTTGATACATTAAAAAAATCAGCATTTCCCTTAGAGGGGTTTCATGTCTTACTATGGTTTTTATTCTGTTTATTGTTGCATAGTAAACAATCGTAGCAAGTTTCATAAAAATTCTTCAATTATTTCTAGAGTTATGATTTTATTATGATTTATAGTGAAAATATGGCTGTTTTGATAAATTAAAAAAATCAGCATTTCTCTTAGAGGGGGTTTCATGTCTTACTATGGTCTTTATTCTGTTTATTGTTGCATAATAAACAATCGTAGCAAGTTTCATAAAAATTCTTCAATTATTTCTAGAGTTATGATTTTTTGATGATTTATAGTGGAAATATGGCTGATTTGATAAGTTAAAAAAATCAGCATTTCCCTTAGAGGGGGTTTCATGTCTTACTATGGTTTTTATTCTGTTTATTGTTGCATAGTAAACAATCGTAGCAAGTTTCATAAAAATTCTTCAATTATTTCTAGAGTTATGATTTTATTATGATTTATAGTGAAAATATGGCTGTTTTGATAAATTAAAAAAATCAGCATTTCCCTTAGAGGGGGTTTCCTGTCTTACTATGGCCTTCATTCCGTTTATTTATGCATAATAAACAATCGTAGCAAGTTTCATAAAAATTCTTCAATTATTTCTAGAGTTATGATTTTTTGATGATTTATAGTGAAAATATGGCAGTTTCGATCAATTAAAAAAATCAGCATTCCCTTTGAAGGGGTTTCATGTCTTACTTTGGCCTTTATTCTGTTTATTGATGCATAGTAAACAATCGTAGCAAGTTTCATAAAAATTCTTCGATTATTTCTAGAGTTATGACTTTTTGATGATTTATAGTGAAAATATGGCTGTTTTGATAAGTTAAAAAATCAGCATTTCCCTTTGAGGTGGTTTCATGTCTTACTATGGCCTTCAATCTGTTTATTTATGCATAATAACCAATCGTAGTAAGTTTCATAAAAATTCTACAATTATTTCTATAGTTATGATTTTTTGATGTTTTATAGTGGAAATATGGCTGTTTTGATAAATTAAAAAAATCAGCATTTCCATCTGAGGCAGTTTCATGTCTTACTATGGTTTTTATTCTGTTTATTGTTGCATAATAAACAATCGTAGCAAGTTTCATAAAAATCCTTCAATTATTTCTAGAGTTATCATTTTTTGATGATTTATAGTGAAAATATGGCAGTTTCGATCAATTAAAAAAAATCAGCATTCCCTTTGAAGGGGTTTCATGTCTTACTTTGGCCTTTATTCTGTTTATTTATGCATAATAAACAATCGTAGCAAGTTTCATAAAAATTCTTCAATTATTTCTAGAGTTATGATACTTTGATGATTAATAGTGAAAATGTGGCTGTTTTGATAAATTTAAAAAAATCAGGTTTCCATTTGAAGGGGTTTCATGTCTTACTATGGTTTTTATTCTCTTTATTGATGCATAGTAAACAATCGTAGCAAGTTTCATAAAAATTCTTCAATTATTTCTAGAGTTATGATTTTATTATAATTTATAGTGAAAATATGGCTGCTTTGATAAATTTTAAAAAAATTAGCACTTTCCTTTGACGGGGTTTTATGTCTTACTATGGCCTTTATGTTGTTTATTGATGCATAATAAACAATCGTAGCAAGTTTCATAAAAATTCTTCAATTATTTCTAGAGTTATAATTTTTTGATTCTTTATAGAGAAAATATGGCTGTTTTGATAAATTAAAAAAATCAGCATTTTCCTTTGAGGGGGTTTCATGTCTTACTATGGCCTTTATTCTGTTTATTGATGCATAGTAAACAATCGTAGCAAGTTTCATAAAGACTCTTCAATTATTTCTAGAATTATGATTTTGTCATGATTTATAATGAAAATATGGCTGTTCTGGTAAATTAAAAAAATCAGTATTTCCCTTTGAGGGAGTTTCATGTATTACTATGACCTTTGTACTGTTTATTGATGCATAAACTTTTCTCAGGAAATAGACTACTAAATTATTAATAAAACCAACTATTACAGTGCGTAGTCTTGTAATTACGCAATTCCATGCTCTGTCATTAACTTAACTTGTCCATCACGGTCATTGACGAACAGCAAGGTCATTTCTAAAGTTACATTTGTTGTAAACACTGGCATATTGATAACCAAAGAAGCACTATAGTGTTTAACAATGCTTAGTACATACTCACATAGAGAACTCTTCATTTATCTGGTGATTACTACACTATATCAATGCAGTATCGTTTATTTGCATACGATATCGATTGCTGCATTAACGTATCCATTAAAGCGCTTTAAGCACTAACTAGATTACTTCGATATCCTGTATGCGAAAGACAACAAAGGCCAAACTCCCAGTTAACAATTTCTAGTTAACAGACGCCGCATAGAATATGGTAGCGATAACAATATCGTCGAAGGTTATTGTTTGCACTTAATAATTAAAACGTCTACAGCAGCTATAGAGCACCCGAACGCAACGTTAAAACGAAAAACTACACGAACAATAGAGGTCGCTGCAGACAATGTGCAATAGGCTAGTGGGATAATAAATTACAGAGATAATGGCGTAGAAATGTGTACTGTTAACAATAATTAAATTGGTGTAAAATTAACTCTGGTTTTAAGGTTAGTTTGCTGTCACAGTGACACAATTCTCAAGTGCTATTTTGAATAGTTTCTGTGGTACACCACACTCCCAGTTTGCTCAAAATAACTACGGGAACACTTTTTTCCTAACCTGTAACTTTTTACCTCCTAAACGACCTAAGACGAGCACTCAGCACATGGAATAGAAATTTCTGATCAAACTGTTAGAAACAGATTAACAGAAGCGAATTTGAAACCAAGAAGACATGTCCGTGCACCACGCCTTACGCAGCAGCACAAAGCAGCGCGAATGAGGTTTGCTCTGGATCACAGAGACCGGCAACTTTGTCACTGGACGCCTGTACCGTTTATAGACGAGTTCAGTTTCGTTTGACTCGTTGCGACGGTCGCTTACGTGTATATAGACGTCCTGGTGAACGCTACGCAGCCGCTACTATACAGGAAGTGGATAGATTTGGTCGTGGATCTGTGATGGTTTAGGCTGGAATCAGTATAGACAACAGAACTGATCTTGCTGTGGTTCCTGGTACACTAAATGCCATGATTACATCGAAAACATCTTGGAGGACCATGTGGTGCCTGCTGCATATGGCGTCGGCCAATATTTCATCCTAATGCACATCAATGCAAAGCCACATACCGCCGGCAAAACCAGAAATTTTTTATGGGAACATGGAATTCAGGTTATGGATTGGCCGGCGTCCTGACCTGAATCCTATTGAACACGTGTGGGATCAGCTTGACCGACGTGTTCGCAAATGGGAAAGCAGACCCCCAAGAATCTCTTCGCAGACTAGTGCAAAGCATGCCACGCAGGTGTGAGGAAGTGATTCGTGCTCGTGGAGGGCATACACTGTATTAAACCGCACCAATCCACAGAAAATCAGACTGTCATCGATAGTATGACAGTCATTTCCATTTTGTTTTGCATTACATTAATTTACATTTTTAAGTGTAACTTAGAAGTAACTAAGAGTTGTAACATTGTTTTTGTAATTTTCTTTAAATAATTAAATTTAAATTTATTGAGAAGCATTTGATTACCTTTACACTAAATGGAACATCCTGTCAAATTGAAAATAATATTGAGTTGTCGAAAATGATGGACTGAACAGGTTTGATGCAAATACATACAATAATTCAATAGAATTATTTCCTCAATATGCAAACATATGTATCTCAATGCAAAAACATAACTTTCTCGACTGAACCAGGTAGAAATATATTCTAGTCCACTTAGGTTTTAAACGAATGTGCATAAAACATCAATTTTAATTTTCATGTAGGTAATTTTTGTTTCCACACTTTTCATTTTTACGACATACACATATGAAGGCTTGGTGCAAATAGGCAATTCGCAAATAATGACGCAATCTACATGTAAATACGCGTTTTGGAAACCGGATTATACCACAAACTATAATATACATAGTCCAGTCATTCTAAATTTTTGATCTACAGTGTAGGTATATTAAGATCAAATACAGTCGATAAAAATTAAAATGTTAAAATAATAGTTAATACGAAAATATGTAATTAATTAAAAACTATTGGAAAATTGGGGCGTTTAGTATCAAAATCAGCTCAATCCATATTTTTTCGAAAGAACTTTTTTTGCTTAATTTGATAAGACTTGGTTGATAATATCATCCTACAAAACGAATTAGAACGAATCCAACACAATCCGGTGGAAAACTTGTGTCAAAAATCAGTATTTGTTCAAACCCAGCTCAATCCATGCTTCCACACTGATAAAAATGAGTGCGAATTTACAAATAAAATTTACATTTTTTTCAGTAAACCTACCCTATATGTCGGCAATTTTACCATAATTTTAAGCAAAAATACTAAATATCATTGAAAATGCAGTTACATTCATTAATTGTACAAACTGTATGTAAATTTGCTAACAAGTTTGTAAATTTCATAATAACAATTACTTCAACGGAACAAAATTACATATTTATACATTAAAACTACTGTCTGATATGTAAATTTCCCTTCCACTTATGCAATTTTCCTTTCTAGAGGGTAAAGTGCTACCGAGAGAATTTTTATCGCGCTTGCGCAATAATGGGATATACAGTTCGAGTTCCGTTCGCCATCCGTTTGGTTGTGTTTACAGCAGATAAGTTAGAGTTTTATTGAGTGCGATTGTTATATACAACTAATTTAACACTGTTAGTGCCTCTGTGACTTATCCTTTATCGGTGTGGTGTGGAATATTTGCTCCATATGGTTCCATAGTATTAAAAGATATAATATTGGTACATTCATCTCTTTGTATATTATGGAGGACTTTGCAAATATATACTACAAACTGCAGGTAAAAGTTTGCAGTCGTGATTATGTATAATTCCACTTTCACTAATTGGATGTTCTTTTTAGGATACAAGTGTTGATGATACTGACATTCTTTCTACAAACTCAAGGACTTGTGTGGTGGCCATAGGTAAGATGTCGTTTATTGTTCTTTCTCGTACATGCGGTCTTACAATCAAATTTATTACTAACATGTATAACACATATCATTTCAATCACCAATATAAAAAATACTTTTCTATAAACACTCATTAATAACATTACACACACTCTGTATGTCAAAGGAAAGCAGCTGCTGACATTGTTATACCCTGTATATGATATATGACTCATGTATATCTTATTTTGATTTCAGGTGACACATTTTGGACTATATTATATGCTGTGGTTGGATTATCCCCAGGTTCTCTTACTCTGGAGACGGTTTAGCTTTTTAAAAATTATTCCAAGCCAGGGTTCAAAAACGAATAAGGATAAAACCCAATCCACTGAAAGGTGGTCAAAACTTATTATGAAATTAAATAAGTAAATGTTTGTATGCAGTCTAAGTAAGTGTGTGATGTAAGTTTACCATAGGTATTTCAACTTAATATTGTTGAAATAATATTTAATTTATATTTAAAAGATATATTTCTCTCTGTGAAGCAGATTGGAAATTCGACTTATTTTATTATACGATATGTAGATAAGTATAGTCCATGGGTTCCTATTTTATTTCATTTACTTATGATTACATATAGAACATTTTTGTCAAGAACTTCTATTTATTTAATGTTAAAAATATAAAATATTTATAAAAAAATATGTAGCTATATATATTATATATATGTTTCACATGTTATTTATTGTTAAAATTATAATAAAACTTCATACTATTATTTTTTGTTCTTATGTATGATTCCACATTAATAGGATTTTACTAGTGATTTTACAGTTGATAATACAGGCTTGTCCGAGCAGTCGCAAAACCAGTTTACAAACAGTTCTTCTGTGAGAAACCAGATAATGTTTCATTGGTATTTATAATGGAGTTATCATAGCAACATATGTGGTCCATCACAAAAGTACTGATTGTTAACTGGTTTAGCAGTTGCTTGGACAAATCTAATATTAAGGTTGCAGAAAGTTTACTGGACAACAATTAATTGCAATTCCGTGTTTACGGTAAATTTACTGAACGTCAGTAATTTTACTCACAAATGTATATACAAAAACGTACACATCGGAAACTTTCATTTCATATGAGAAGTATATTTATTAGAATGAAAATGTTTAACGACATAACTTGTCAAATTAATATTTATAGGTTAATAATATGGTGACATACAGGCGGGATGTAAATTTTAAATAAATCAAAAATTACAGCCACAACCTGGATTTGAACCAGGGTTCAAATCCAGGTTGTGGCTGTAATTTTTGATTTATTTAAAATTTACATCCCGCCTGTATGTCACCATATTATTAACCTATATATATTTATTAGCTTAAAGTAAAATTACAAACCACAGTATTTTCCCTTCGATCCACGGAGGTTAAAAATGACCCCAGATCCACACGGTAAAATTACCTTTTCAGTTTTATCAGTGTAGAACGGGCATTTCTAATGTCATCTGACCGGTTGACGTGAAATCGCAAAAAAATACTTCAATCAATTATATAAGATTAACCGTTCATTTTCTCGTATAGGTTCCCGAATCCCTTTGATGGTAAATTTTGTCTGCTACAGTGTGGTATTTTTATTTTTGTGATGAAGTGAGTGATATTCGAGGAATGAAGGATAAATGTATAACAGGCACAGTTTTTCCATGGGTTTTCGTTATTAAAAATGTTTCTATTAACTATTATTCTAAACATTTTAATATGCTGGTACGACAGAGCATTCTAACTTCATTATAGATCAACATAAAAACGTCTATACCTGTAATCCAACTAAAAATATGGGAACAACATACCCAAGAACATACTTTAGCAATGAAATAAAGGAAGTTTTAATCGGAATTTATAATGAGACTAACATGACTATTTTATTTATACCGCTGTATAACAGTGATATCCATAGTTCAAGGTCTAACCCTAACGAAAATATTCCGCAAAGAGTTGAAATGCAGCAAGGACAATGTTGTCGTTAAAGATAATCGGACATAACCCTACATTTCCTAACTAAACTATTTGCTAAAGAAGCCAAGGAGCGTCTTACCTTCACAACAGCGACAAAATTAATCCTATTTTCCTGTGATGCATCACAAACCACAATCCGAACACAAATTCTTAGGGTGTTACCAATATTTTGATCGCGTAGCTAAAATACGGAAACCGACCGTCTCCGCGGTCGATCGGCTTTTTTCTCGCACTTATCACACGAACAACACAAACACACCCCTAAAATCTATCCGAAACTACACCCCGCACCTTCCCCTAAATTAATTTCGTAATTTTAAAGTCATTTGAAAAAACGCGATTCGAACCAAACGCATACAAACACAACGGGCTCATGTCGGTAACTGGCTACGTTCTGACAACAACAAATGAGATTGAACTGCACAGGTTATTCTCTTAATGCGATAGAACGTGTCGGAGGATACAAAATAAATACGCCAAAGCGAGATAGAACGAATCACAACAGTTTCCACGCAGGTTGATAACAAGCACACCCACGACTGTACGCGAACGCCATCTACTAGCAATAGATTGAAGCGGTAGACACCGTAGTAACACAAGTTCCATTATTCAAACCGAGGTGGCGCTCTGATTTCGCTTGACAGGTAACCCTAGAGATGGTGTTTTGCGGGTGAACCGTTGCCGTTAATACGGTGTGTGTTCGATGGCTGTATTGTGACCTTATTTTAGTGTTTTCGCAGTAAGAAAGGTTGTGCTGACT
The DNA here is from genome assembly GCA_963966075.1 of Aphodius sticticus. NCBI lineage: Eukaryota > Metazoa > Arthropoda > Insecta > Coleoptera > Scarabaeidae > Aphodius > Aphodius sticticus. Next base: position 75,790,601 of record OZ014509.1, read on the forward strand.
ATTTCTATGGATTGATAACGTATCGGGTAACATTAGGAGTTAATTATAACGTCGTAATTTTTACGTATTGACCCGATTGAGTCGTGTTTTTGCCGAACTGTTACATCCGGTGCCGTGTTAACGGCGAAGATTCAAGATGGCGGATGTAGACTTGGATCTGGAGTTTCTTATATCGTTAATAGAGTGTAGGCCGATGGTTTGGGATAAATCGGACGACCTGTATAAAGATAGGAATGCGACTAGAGATGCTTGGAATCAGATTTGTATGGAGCTGAATAGTGACTTTGAGGACATGGATGAATCAGAACAGAGTAATTATGGTAATAAGTAATAACAGTTTTATTTGTCACCACCTTGGATTTTGTTGAATTTTTGTTTTAGAAAAATACCAAACTTTATGAATTGAGAATGCAAAATTTTAAAAATCGTTTGGACATGATATATGTATTTAAAGGTATTTATTTATTTTGCAACAAGATTTAATATAAGTATCTACATCGTTATTTAAAGCAACAAATGAATATTCTTAAGAAATACAAAATAAATAGTTTAATAATTTAAAAACCAAAATTCGTAACAAATAAAATATATTATCTTAATTAATAAATGGGTATTCTTAACAACGATAGTTCATCTTTAAATATGCCATCGTCACTTGTCCTCCGGCTATGTACTTATTAAATTTGTAATGCAGTTTTCATAGTCTTTTGGAGATGTTTCTTTTAATAAACTGCAATTTCCTCTTTCTGTTGCTACCATTGTCGGTTTCATAATCTTTATTCTTAGTTAACGCATAAGATTCCGATTCCATATCATCAAGAAGTTAACAAGAAGAAACTAACGTGTCAATATCTGGTCCTGAAAGTTTAGAAGAAAGAAACCAAATAGAAATTTTAGGAAATGACTGAAGCTTCAAACTTGTATGACTTTTAAATATACAGGGTTGTGCATTTGTAAGAAGCAGAGCAAATTAATTTTTTTTTTAAATATAGCACCCTGTATATTTTTCCTGTACTAAAGTCCCTGAGGTCAGTCGTTTAAATGATACAAAATGATTAAATGTTAAAAGAAAGCAATTACAAAATATTAAAACAATTTCTACCATGTCAATACCTCGACCTGTGAGAAGTTTACAAGAAAAAAATAAATAAATGATTTTAAAAATGATTTAAGTTATAAATACAAAATACTTTTCAATATATAGTATGATTCATTTCTAAGCATTACAAATTTGTTGCTTAAGCAATTTCCTAAAGCTTTTATTGGAATCTTTTCGTTGTCAACTTTTTAGGAAGAAAAATATGGACTAGTAGTTACATTACTTTTTATACACACTGTGTAACGATAAAGATTTTTAAATGTAAGCATTTTAAAGATCGAGTTTTTATTTTACAGACTTTTTTCATCAATGTATTCATACAGTATTTTCCCTTCTTCAACTTTGTCAAGGGTTTTCAAAATAAGATATTTCTTTTATGGCAAAAAATGAGTTTAACTGCTAAAACTGCCTCTAAGACTATCCTAAAGTTCAAATTCAATATTCTTACTACGTTAATTTATTAATTAATTATTATTACAACATGAAGACAACATTTGTCCAAAATTTAAAAAAAATCCAAGGTGCTGAGGAATAAAAGTGTGTTCATTTAACATAGAATTACCTATAACTCTATAACTACTAAATAAGTTATTTTTTACAGGTAGAATAGTAATGAAAAAGTGGGCAAATATCAGAGATTCCTTCAAAAAATACCTTAAAAAGCAAAGAGGGACTTCAACAAGACTAAAACCTTATATCTACCATACGCAATTACAATTTATAGCTAAATTATTCCCTGATCGACAAAGAGACAGTAATAGCCCAACAGTTGATGCTGTTGCACTTGAAATGGCAGATGAAGAAACTTCGCAAAGCATAAATGAAATAGAATATAAGGTTGCCAAACGACAACCATTTCGAAAACGGAAATTAGTTAATAATGACTTGCGTCTAAAGGATACAGGCGAACGACATTTGTCTTTCTTTAATGGAATAGTTCCATCGTTGAATTTATTCAATGACGATGAAATTGTGGAATTCCAAATGGGGGTATTACAAACGATATCGTCGATTAAGCAACGGAGAAAAATGCTTTCTGGAGATCCACTTGCGAATGAGGTGACAACTTCCGGGAGACAAAATAACTCTATGACAGCTGGGTCTACCAGTCAACTTCATAGTTATATTGTTAAAGCAGAATCCTCATGTGAATCTGACTTCTAGTCTTCAAAAGAAATGGTAATACAAATATTTTTGTATGGTCTGTTTTATTATTAATTAAGTATGTAATGCTATAAATGAAAAAAGTAAATCTATATTACTGTGTAATAAATAAGTTGACAAGTATGATATACATATTTTCAGTGGCGGACTGGGTCCAAAAATATTGGTTGCCAGGAAGCTTGGGGGCCCACCTTTTTTTTGTTCATGCTGCCGGTATATACATATACAGGTGTCCCACTTTTTTCCGGCATAATTATTTTTAGAAAGCAAATATCTTTCTGAATAAACATTTTATAAGGACTTATTTGTTTTCTCAGTTCCTTGAAAAGTTCAGCCGTTTGAACACACCCACTATACATTACAACAATAGGAAGTAAATAAATTTAAATCAAAATATTTAAAACAAAATCAACAAATTGAATAAGTAAATCAACAAAAAAATTCATATGAACCTTTTTATTAATTTTTTTTTCTAGAAAACAAATGTCATTTTGAGTAAAAAGTATCATATGGGTTTATGGATTTTCTCAGTTGCTTAAGAAGTTGGAGCCGGTTAAAATACGGTTTTGTTAATAACTCAAACGGTTGTAACTTTGTCATAAATTGAAAAAATAAGAAGTCCATATGAAAAGTTTTACGCAGTATCTCATTTACTAAACTGGAGAAACATTGCGGGGAAAAATGAAAGTGTTACAAAGAAAAACTTACAAAAATATTATGAAATCGAATAAAGAAGATATGTCTATAAGATCGATAAATCAGCTTTCCTAAAATGTCTAACTCGGTGGTCTATCGTCAACAGCTAAAAAGTTATTAAGCATCTAATGTGACATTTGTAACTTACGCACAATATTCATAAATTAATATTAAATATCCAGATTGTTCGACGAAATTCAACAATCTTTCAATTATAATAGTTCTTCTTTTCATGCAGCAGCGTTTAGTAATAACATTCTGCAATTTTGATTTGTACAAACGCATAATTTGTGATATTTATTTTCTTCAAAGATAAAGAATCGGTTATTTATGTATTAATCTAAAATTGCTATGACTAAATGTTGCTGCAGAAAAATCATTAATTTGTGCGACTGCTGAATTTCGGTGTGGCAACTAGATATTTTATATTAATTTATGAAGTATTGTGCATGCGTATAAATGTTAAATTAGATGCTTAATAACGTTTTAGCTGTTGACGATAGAGTTATTCCGGATAAGTCATATTAGAATCGCAAATGGATAATAACTATAAAAACATGCGATACTTTTACTATCCAAAATGAGTTCTTTTATTTCTTTATTCTTGTTAGTTTTACCTAGAATGATTTTTTGAAAATGGTCACTTTTGACAATCATTTCATATTATCACAGAAACAGATACTAGCCTAATAGAAGTTGATGTCGTAACAATTAGGCTAAAAATCTTCATCAAAAATTGCAATAATAATCCTAGTGTTCCATTTAAACAAACATAAGTTTGTTGGTACATTGTTGTGGGTCACGCTGTAAGCATGAAAATATTTTCTGGCTGTAGGGCGAATGATTATCTATAACTTTTATAACACCCCGTACATCAATTTTACGATATCTTCGATAGTGAAAAAGGTATATTACTTTTTATATAATTGATCAACACAAAAATGCGCAGCTTTGTTTCTAATATTTTTTTATATTATGTTTTTTTAATTTATTTTGTTTTAAATTACATATTTTATTTTATAAATAAATTTTATTTTTATTGCATGTATAAAGAACATTCTGCATAAGTTGATTAAATAAATAAATAAATAAATAAAATAACTTTATTGTATGTAAAATACAAAGGGTAAGTACAACACCGAAGTGATATAAAGTACTACCAAACGAAATGACAAGGAAACAGTATAAAAAATGAATTCAAAGAAAATTAAAAAACATCGAAATAAAATTTCAAAATAAATATCTCAAAAAATATCTTCGCACACAATCACGCCCGATAAAAGTGCCTTCTTCAAAGGTTCGATGGTGGATTCTCGGCTGCGGAAGCCGATGGTGCTGAGGGTATTGTTTACAACAAAGGCAGCGAGATAGGAGAAAGACCTCCTGAAGAACGCTGCCCTGTGTTCTGGAACCGTCGCTGTCGTGGCAACCCGACGAAGCTCTCGGGCATGTGCTTCAATTCATTTTTATACGCAAGTAAAATTTTATTTATTTGATTTATTTTGGTCCCTTTCATATGTTCAGCAAATATTCCACAATGTTTTCCTGTATATCAATTATCCGGTTTAAGTTTTAATTTTGTTCATCATAGCATTGACTTCTTTATTTTTAATTTTTCTTGGTAAAAATTACCACGTCATGCCATAACTATTCTGTACTTTGTGACGTAACGTATTGGTATTTCAATTTCGGTAGAGTAATATTTTTGCCAGAACCTGGTCAACCTGAACACCAGGTCACCCTGTATAATAATACAGGGTGATGCAATTGCAAGAAGCAGATTAAATTCCATTTTTTTCAATATAGGACACTGTATATTTTTCTAGTTTTTTTTGATACTCTTAAATTAGAAATCGAAGTATGAAAACCGCATGACCCTGAGATCGGTTGTTTAAATTTCACAAGATTAAACGTTAAAACAATTAAAAGGATTTCTACCATGTTAATAGTTCGTCGTTTTTGAAAATAGACTAAGCTATAAATACGAACTAGTGTTGAATATAAAGTGTGATTCATTTGTAAGTATTTCAAGTTTATAGCTTAAGCAATTTCCTAAAACTTTTATTGGAGTATTTTTCTTGTAAACTTTTTAGAAAGAAATATATTGACTGTTTACGTTTCTTTTTATACACAGTAATGGATTTGTTAAAGATTAGATGGGGCCTCACTGAGAGGAGCCTAAATGTGCTTGCAACTTAATGAGGACAGGCATGGTGTGGTAATCTATTACGGAAATTAGTTTCCAAAATACTGGCCATCTGAGACAACACAATTATTAAATTCAATTCCCTATTTTATTTATAAAATTAATATTTACAATTCAAATCACATCTAGGTACAAAATATATTAGTTATATTAGAATTGATATTGCAAAGTCCAACTTCGTCAAGGCGTAGGGGGTCCCCCTTTCCATGGATCTGCGTAATTCTCGATCATCAACGACTTATTTCTCCGTAACTTTACTTTTATAGAATCGTCACTCTCCGCAGCGTCTAATACTTCAACACGACCAACAATTAAAAATGCAGTATTGTTCATATGGACTCCCTTAATAATATCGATTTCGTCACCTACGTTGACTTGAAAACTTTTCTTCTGTACTTTTTCACCGTTAACACGAATACGACTTTCATAGAACAGCGTGCTAATTTTATTCCGAGCTATACCCAGCCCAATTTTCAATAAACTGTCCATTCGTAACGAGTTGAGTTTGACAGTCATTACTTTGCTATTACGATCGACTCCTTCTAATTCGTCTTTTTCTATTATTTCTTCTTCGGAATCACTTTCTTCGCCTTTACCTAAAGACTTCTTTTTGCTTTTATAACGCTGCACCATCAGGTTTAAGTTGAACGTCGGAGAATTTTTGTGTTCGTTTTGAAGACAAGATGACACTGCTAAATAGTTTCTTACTTTGATATTGGTTTTAAAGTTTATAAGATTTCTTCCTAAACTTTGTAGTCTATTCCTCATCACAGGCAGCATTTTAAATTGTTTATGTTTTACATAACCTAGTAGTTCACATAACCTAGCTTTTTAACAAATTGACACAAGGTGTAAAGTGAGGGACATGTGTATAGATGGCAGCACGGATTACGAATCCATATACTTGGCTATCCCTTAAAAGATGGCGCTACACATCAAAACTAAACTTTTTTGAAAATTAAATAAATGTTATTGTGTTAAAATGTTATTGCTGTCACATATTTATAATTTCAAAGATTTAAATCGATATTTCTTTATTTACGTAGATAAATTCCTTCAAAATTAGTTGGTAATCACGAAAAAGGACATCCTTATTAGTATCGTGAGCCTTCCTGGAATTTTTCTATAGCCCCATGGTGAGAACATGGATATAGCCTTGGTGACAAGTAAAAACTTGTCTAAGGGCTTGTGTGCGTGCGGTTCCACACAGGAACCATACTGTGTCACAACTGCCACAATTTTTCATGGTTACACCATGATGGCGGTAGTCAATGCACTTATATAAAGGTGGTCCCCTAGGAAGAGTCGTTCCACAACAAAAAGTTAAGAGGTCGCATTTAAGTGAAAGCTTTTAAAGACATACATTATGTTAGTGTGGTTTTTGCTAGAGAAAACATTGTATTCTCAAAGTGGTGTTGGATTGACACTTCTTTTTGACGGTAGCTGAGTCATTCGTCAAGTTTAGCATTCCCTACCTGTTTGATGTATTGGAAAATGTATCAAAATTTTCAAGGAGTGTTTAGAATATATGAGTATGTCTTTGTTGTGGATAATTTGCTTGACATTTTACACTGAAAGTTAAAAAGCCTTGGTGTCCTTGTTCTCAAAACAAAGCTTTAATATACTAATAGTAAGGATTAGATTACTATTACTGTTTAATATATTCTGAACACTATCAGGACAGGCATTTTTCTAAGGTTTGTTTCCCACTGCAGAAATATGAAATAATTTTGTTTGTCTAAAGACAAATTATTTCTCAACAACTAAAAATTTATTTGAAGTGATTTATGATTAAACTTTATTTAGAAATGATGGTTTTATCAATTTCAAGACATAGGCTAACTAGTTTGCATACAGCATGGTCATAATGTTGGACTACATTAATTGAACAATGTTCTTTCCAAGAATATTGATTTTACTGACAAAGTATTCTAATCGTGTCGAAAAAAAGTGTTAAGGTTTTAGCGGAAATATGTCCTTTTGGGTCCCCTGAACATTTTTGACCAAGGCACAAACGAATGTCTGTGTGTTTGTACGTGTGTCTGTGTGTACCTGTTTTTTTTTGTGGCGACGATTCCGGAGAAACTACTAAAGATATAGGGACGAAACTTCATATTTAGAAGTTTCATGACTAAACTTAGAGCTAAACTTAGGTTTTTGTTCAAACGGGTCCAGAGGAACTGGATGTTTACTGTTAGTATTTTTCAACGATTTTGCACATTGACGGCCATTTCCGCATTTTCGTCAAAATAGTTAAATAATAAATTAAAGTAGACGAAATTCTGAATAATTTATGCCTATGAAATTTTTTGGTATCATTAATATTTTAACTAGATATAAATTTTCGTACGGACATACCGTACCCTTCCGGACTTACCGTAATGATTACTGAATGTAAAGTAAATGGTGATATCCAGGCGGGATGCAAATTTTAAATAAATCAAAAATTACAGCCACAACCTGGATTCGAATCCAAGTTGTGGCTGTAATTTTTGATTTATTTAAATTTGCATCCCGCCTGGATATCACCATTTACTTTACATTCATTAATAGTTTAGTTGCATGAGCAAATACTATTTCATCGAAATCGCTCGTACACCAGATTTTTTTACTTTATCATACATGAATATGATAAAGTATTGCAATCGTGTCGAAAAAAAAAAAAAGATTTTAGCAGAAATTTGTCCTTTTGGGTCCCCTGAACATTTTTGACCAAGGTACAAAAAATGTCTATATTGTGTGTGTATGTGTGTGTGTGAGTGTGTGTACCCGCTTTTTTGCGACGATGATTCCGGAGAAACTCCTAAAGGTATCAGGACGAAACTTCATATTTAGAAGTTTCATGACTAAACTTAGAGCTGAAAGAAGTTTTGTTCAAAAGGGTCCAAAGGAACTGTAGGTTTACTCTTATTATTATTCAACGATTTTGCAAATGAGCCGCCATTTCTATAATTTCGTCAACATAGTTAAATAATACATTAAAGTAGGGGAAATTTTGTATAATATAATATGTCTATGATATTTTTTGGTAAAATTAATAGTTTAGCTGCATGAGCAAATTCTATTTGATCGAGATCGGTCGTGTCTGCATTAAAACTACTTAGCCAGGATTTGATCGATATTTTGTTTCTCTTGACAGAATTGTTATGTCAGAACATTAGCATTTGACACTGATGTATAGTGTGATAAAGTCATGTGCCTGGCCACATCAGATTTTTTACAAAACTACTCGAATAGGTAATTTTATTTGATCAAAATACCATTTTTATATCAAATTTATGGTTCGTTTTCCTTTAATTTTTTTAAATAGCAATTGACTATCGTTCTATTGATTTTTTGTAAAAAAAACATCACGTTGTAAAAACCAATTCGAGAAAAAGTCAACTGAAAATTGAGATAATTTTGAATAAAAATTGAAAATAGCTTTCTGCACAATTTAGAATTATCACTGCACAATTTGTGTCCAGTTGTACGTTAGAATCTTGCCTAATATTGGCCGGGTGCGCGATGCAAGCGCCTCTACAGGTGTAGGCGGTAGTAGGTCCACAAGGCGTAAATGGTGCAGATTGCTAATAAATGTTACAGTTATCTGTACTGTATAAGTGGTCCGATCAAATTTATATTAATTATTACAATATTGCATTTGTTAATATTTCTTCCTGTATTATTACAGTTGATAACGCAACACTTATTGTGTCCCATTATGATTATTTATACCAACGATATGTTATTAGTTCTGATGGATTGCGCTACGGACCTTAGATCGTTTTTCAAGTCCCTTCCACGATGTATGCACATTGCACAGGGCGAATAGACTGTACAAAACAAAATAGTACAAACGTGTTTCTTTTTTCGTGTTCTTTTTCGGCTTCGGATGTATAAGACCCAGCGGAGAACTTTGATTATTTTCTCGTTGAATCGAAAAAGTTGGGGCTATATAATTATTGCTAACGAGCTGGTCGAATAGAAATGTGGGCAGTACAAAAGCAGGTGCCGAACGCGATACACCTAGGGTGCTGAGAAATTAGCACCTACGGTGGGACAGATTACCGCCCCAAGGTCCACTCGAAATAATCTGTTATTACCGCCTGATTTTGCCCTATAATTTATCGGGCACCTCTGTTGGTTCTAGTGAGAATATTTTATTTTAATATCACAATTGATTACAGAGCCCGAAGAAGCGCTCAGGACACGATACTAGGACCGCTTTCTAGCAGTTCCAACCAGGACAGGACTTAGTTATTCAAGATAAAAAATAACAACAGAAAAAGATCCATCCAAAAGTCATGAAACGAAAATTGGAGGTTAGGTTGTAATTCCATATCATCGGACGTAAACGCACATTTATCATGTATGCTAAATGCAAAAAACATAGATGCGAAAGTGTTTTTTTTTATTCTTAGCATTTACTAACAGATGTACACTGCCGCTCATGGAAGTTCGGACACATAGTAAACATATAGGAAATAATGATAAACGCACTGATAATGTAGGAATAGGCACCTCTATTTTTACCAAATAGCGAACACATTCTTAACGTTGATTTCCAGTAACATATGACATCATTAAATGTGCTAATTTAAAATAATTTTTATATTTAATTATTATGCAACATTTATGCTGTTTTGTAACTGGTTGTTGGGAATTTTCTAGTTTCCATTAAATAGGATTAAATACGAAATAACAAATAGAGTCATAAATACTGCATCTCAGACACATGTTGCGACCCCATTTATACCAGATGTTTGCATCAAATGCTCGAATTCGTATACAAACGAGTCTGTGCCTGCAATCTGTAGTTTGCACAAGATAACTCTGTCACGCGGAAGACATCATGCGACGCGGAATGCCAACAAGCAAGGAACAGCGTTCTGTAATTATTGCTTTTCAGCAGGAACGATTGTCAGTTCGTGAAAATGCAAGAAATAAGTCAACGATAAGTGAGTCAACGATAAGTGACACTCTTCACCAATATGAAGAAACATGGAATGTGGATGACGTGTTCGGCCGGGACTATCACGAATAACTTCCCAAGCGGATGAGGAACGATTAAAATTAATTTTTAAACAAAACAGAAAATTGACCGCACCTAAAATCACCTCTGAAGTCAATCGCGATCGTGAAAGACCGATTTTCGTAAGCACCGATCTACCTAGATCAACTGACCATTAGGTCTGCCAATTTTACTAGTCGCAAAGGACTACTTCGCCTGAATAGCGATTGTTTAGTAACCAAGGGCCAAAAAGGGGTGATGCCGGGCCTGGTCCTAACAATTTGCTTTTCGGATGAGCAGTAGAAGGGAGGTGTTTGTTTTACTAGACGGCAGATGGTGTGTTTTTACTTGATGGTCTGTCTTCAGGAATTAAGTGGCGGGAAGCAATCAGACGCTTTGGGCGCAAAAGCTTGTTTTTACAGGAGTCGGTAGAATACATATTTACACGAACAAATCACCTGCATTCCCCTTTTTAACCATGCGACAGACCGATGTCTGATTTTCGATGACAAACGGCCAATAAGCAATTTAAAAGGTAGTTTCTTTTGGCCAGGATTTGACAGATAGTTTGATTATATTGACAGTATTGTCAGTATTGACACTGCTGTATAGTATGGTAAAGTCATGTGCTTGGTCACATCAGATTTTTTCGTTTAGAAATGTCAACTCTGCATTCGCACATCCGGGTCCATATATAGTTATCTAAAATTATCGTTATTATTACTTTTTCGCAACACTTTTATAGTACGTCCCACTGTTGTCAACTAAATTACACAGTATCCTAATTATAGACACCAACTTCCAACACTGTGAAAAATACAACACGTAATATGTATATACCTAAGTTTTTAAATTCTTACGACAAAAACAAAAATAGAATACGAAAAAACAAAATACAATACCATAGTAAAACATAAACACAAAAATAAATGTTATTGTTACTAGAAAAAATGAACATAAAGAAAAAAAATCGCAAAGGTCCCACCGAGATTTGAACTCGGATCGCTGGATTCAGAGTCCAGAGTGCTAACCATTACACCATGGGACCGCTGATATAAGGGTGGCTAAATACGTTTGAGAGCATTAGAAGGGTATATCGTTTAAAATCAACGAAACTTTAAATTGACCAATTAATTTTAATATGTACTCCTTCTTTTCTGAATAGTTGCCTTTCCTTCTTTTACTAAATTAGATGACCTTCGGTCATATGAAAGTCAATTTCCCATACAGCTTCACAAATTTTCAACAGAAGCAACTATTCCAACAGTTTACCAATCAATCTTATACAAAACCCACACCCCAAGTGGCGTTTCCACTCCTCAAATACGTTCAAATATCAAATAATAACATCCTCACTTAGTTTTTCGGAGACCCGTGTCCCTGAGGTACAACAAATAATCCCAACCCAATCTCCTTGAGCCTCAAAAGATACCGCCTGTCCTTTTCGGATGACGAGGTACACGGCGTGACCACCGACTTCAAAAGGCGTTTACTGCGAATTGCCGATGACCAAGAGTGTGGGTGACGTTATATTGTCGACTCTCGACTTTCACGGCAATCCCACAAGGACAGAATTCGCCCAGCATATGGTTGCGAAAATATCACCCTTGTTCGTTCTCGAGGCTTGCTCGACCGTGCGCGGAGTCACTTAAAGTTGGACCCAAAGCCATCAACGACGACGAAATGGATATAAAAGAAGGCGCGCGGCACCGCCAAGGTTCGGTGTCGGATTTCGCCAAACACAGATTTCGATGTTTGCCGGTCGACAGTTTGCTAATTTCATGGCTGCGTTCCATATGTTTTGTGTATATAGGTGTAGGAGTGTGGTTGGAAAGGAAAAGAGAAACCATCGTATTTTATGATGAGATTTACGAGATCGCGATCAACTAGAATGTTTTGATGTGTGTAGTCGGGTTAGCGCTGCTTCGAATAAAAACTGCTAACGCTTCACTGAAGTATTTATTGCATAATGCACATAATGCACAGAGCGACCAACAGAGTCAACTGCTATGCATGAATTTCAAGGTTAAAGTTTGCTGGTGCAGCTAAACTATTAGTTTTACCAAAAAATGTCAGACATTATTATACAAAATTTCCTCTACTTTAGTTTATTATTGAACTATTTTGACGAAATTGCAGAAATGGCGTTTCATTTGCAAAATCGTTGAAAAATGCTAAGAGTAAAAAACTCTAGTTCCTTTGGACCCTTTTGAACTATTTTCAGCTTTAAGTTTAGTCATGAAGCTTCTAAATATGAAGGTTCAGGGGACACAAAAAGACATATTTCCGCTAAAATCTCAATTGCTTTTTGACACGATTACAATACTTTATCATACTACGTATGAAAAAGTAAAAATAGTTTGCTGCATTGTCAAACAGTGTTACAAAAACGGAATATCTCTCAATGAAATCTAGTTTGTCAACAAAAAGCACGTGCCATTTGTCAGATATGCACTCATTTCGCTCGCAAGAGAGTCCGGCATTGACGAGTTAAAAAAATACTACGTGCGTCATACACATAAGAATTGACAAACAAGGGTCAAAGTTGGGTCCTGTTTAGACTGAGATTAATCAGAAGCGTTTGCAATTCGCTGAGTTAGGTGATTGTACACATCAACATCGTAAAACTGATCAAAATTTGTAGATACTAAAGATTTCAAGTCTGTAGACTGACCAAAAAGAAAATAATGTGAAAATTAATACCTATTAAATATAAACTTAATACAAAATAATCTAATTTTGTTATTATTGATGGATTAACTTCGAGTTAAAAAGAGAATTATAACTTGACAAATAAATGGTGAGATTTATGAATATAGAGCTCAAATGGCCCTTGAGTGCACATGCCAAAATTGGCCGAAGGAACTGTACTTGTCGACACTGTTGTGGCTAGCAACAAGCCCCAACACGAGTTATAAATATAATAAAACTTTGAGGGTGTCCCACTTCAGACCAAATAAACAACACTCGAAAATTTATTAGGCTGACAAAACAAGGCCCATATGACGACATTATGTTGCTGTTATTCGTAATCGTACATGAATCAAATTCTCTATATTGTAGTCCAGTCATTCTAGCTTGTGCATATTATGCAGAATCGATGAAACATATATCGATCGATAAAAAATCACCAGATGTAGATGGCGCTACTATAAACATGTCTGTTTTTATTTCGTATTTATGACATTTGACGTATGGTATAACCTAAAGAAGTTTATGTATTGCTTTCTATCTGTACAAATATTTAAACTGGACTGTGTTTGAGTTTTCTAGTCGATGAAATAGTACTTTCACAATCGTCGCTATTGTAAACATGTTTTCCAACTTATTACAAACACGCTGTACAATACTCCAGAGTGCAAGTCTAGAGAAGTTCAGAAAAAAATAACTTGCGCTCTTATAGTTAACATTTGATTATATTTTATAATGTATTACAGCAGACAATAATCAGACGCAACTGCCATCGGAAAGCATTTCTATATTTGTAGTCCACACCAAAATTTTTCATAAATAATTTTCATAAATATTGAAATTTCTTTCCGATGGCAGTTGCATAACGAGCCTTAATACGAAAATTTACAATTAATGAAAAACCATCGAACAATAATCTAAAAGCTGTTTACCAAGTATCTTAACCACAACTTAAAGATTTCAGTTAGATAATACATCACCTATTCTACATCTAAAATGTATTCAAACGTCCTCTATATAGGAAATCCCATAATGTAAAGACATCAAAAAACAATTAAACGATGCTGCGACCCAGACACTGGCTGAGAAGACGGTCGGTAACAAAGGCAACGTCAAACTCGTCATTAGAATAACACACACACACACATAGAAACCCGATGGAACCTGAACCTCGGCATCGGATTATGTAAAACACTTCCAATTCAAATATTTAACACCCCAGAAACCGGGCAATTTACATATGAATGCGCGCACTAATTGTCGGCAACCTTAATGGTTGATGCTGTGAAAGGAGATGAGAGACTTGAAAAACAGAGACGGCGAACAAAGCCCATTGCCATAGGAGTCATTCAGCGGTAAGTTAGGCTTGATTAAAGCCACCGGTAAACAGGTAGGTTTGTTGGAAGCAGGTAATGTTTTTCTTTCTATCCAAATAAGACTATATAGTGTATACCATGAGCGGACTGGCCCGACTATAAAATCTATTATATATAGGTAAATGGTCGATATCTAGGTTGTTGTTTCTAATAGGGTTATGGAGTTTATAGTAGTGTTGTGTAGTGTACTGCAGAATTAATTGGACAAACTATTCTGTAGAAACTGTTAAACTCTGAGTAGAAATAAAATTATATGTTAAACTAGCACCAGTAAGAAGCTGTCATTTACACTATTGTTTACCCAATTCATCTGTGATCCAGGAATATATAGAATAATTTTTAACCCATAAATAAGCTTGGAAATTGTCTTCACATAAACTAAAAATGAAAACATTTGACCAGTGTCGTGCAGTCCATACGTGCAGAGCGTGCAGTGCAAACCCAAATATTTAGGAAAAAGAGAAAAAAGAGAAAAAGAAAAATATTAAAGTTGTCCAGCCAAAAAATTACATGTATGTATGAACACCATACACACATATTAAGTAATGTCTTTTCCGTCGATTTATTTATGAGTCAGTTTAGTGAATAGAAAATCATTTATTAAAACGTTCTATTAATGCACGATTTCTATTAATGCATGATTTGTTATAGCCAATCAAACGACTTCATTATATCCCATTACTGCGCAAGCGCGATAAAAATTATCTCGGTAGCACTTTACCATCTAGAAAGGAAAATTGCATGAGCGGAGGGCAAATTTACATATCAGACAGTAGTTTTAATGTATAGATTTGTAATTTTATTCCGTTGAAGTAATTGTTATTATGAAATTTACAAATTTGTTAGCAAATTTACCTACAGTTTGTACTATTAATGAATGTAACTGCATTTTCAATGGTATTTAGTATTTTTGCTTAAAATTATGGTAAAATTGCCGACAAATAGGGTAGGTTTACTGAAAAAAATGTAAATTTCATTTGTAAATTCGCACTCATTCTTATCAGTGTAGCCAATCGAACATGCGCAAAATAAAACCATCCAATCAAAACATTCCTTTATACAAGCACACAGTCCAGAACTGTCAGTGTCAAATTACATAAATGGTCATATAACCTCAAACGACAGCGACGAATAAAAACTATGTAGACGCCGCCAGAAGAATACGATCGACGAAAAAATATTGTAACCAACTCGAATATAAAACTGCAATTAATGATCTCGACAATTAAACGCACTCGCTAATCGCTCGTGTGTTAAACAGTCTCGATCATTAATCGCTCTTTTTAATTTACTTGTTGGTTAAATAACTATTATAATAATTTAAAGTAATTTACACCACATAGAGTAATAACTCCGGTGCACTTGTCCGGTCCAATCATTTCATATATAATTGCTAGAGCCGAGCGCTCCCGTCCCGACACTCGCCTTTGCCGCTACTGCCATCTCAGTGCAGCGACAACCGGTGCACTTTGGGCTAAAATCGGTGAATTCAAGAATCATTGCTGCTTTATACGTATGTAAATAATGTATAAACTATCGCAAACTGTACCAGTGATAAAATAAAACTATATTCTAGAGGCTGAATACAGAATGCACTAATTTGTTGTCCTGTGTCCGATCTTTGCAACCAACCGATACACACCAGTGTTGAGAAAAAATGAGATTTTTGTTAATTGTGAGTATTTTTCTTTCAGTGCTGTTTCGTATAAATGTCGCGGCATTATAAATTACGTTTAAATTAGTAATAATGTTTTACATATTGACTATAGGTGGTGCTTATTGAATTGTGTCAGTTTTTATCACTGACTTACTTAACAACTTCAATTCCGAATTGCGGCCTTCAGATTCAGATTTTACGAAAAAATTATACCAGAAAGATTTTTTATTTCTTTTTTCATTCTTAATAGCAGTGGTATATCGTAAATAAAAGTTTTTTTAATATTATTAAACCAAACTTATTCTTGATTTTGAGGCCTCATTGGGGATCGATTTTTTTTTTAAATTTCACAGGAATAAATTACGAGAGTATCTTGCATAAAAATATAAAACTTCAATTCATCCCTATCAATTTTATCAAAAAGAGGACATTTTAGGGAAAATCTGCATTTACACTACATATTACAGTTTACATGTTAGTAGTGATATAACTATAGGCATTTTTGTAGTTTTTTCAAATTAAAATGGTGAGTAAAATGATGGTAAAATGGGAATTTTTGACAGGCGTGCAGAGTATTCTGAAATCAAAGGGTTAAGTTACTTACAATCTAAGCTGGATTTTTATGAAAATAGTATAAATGTTTTTAAAATGCAGAAAGGAGCATTGAGTTATCATACAAATAATATTGCAGTAAATATAGTTTAATAAAGGATAGGAGTTAAATAAAACCCTCTTAATTTTACAAGAATATTTACTTTGGTACTAGTTTCGATCAACAGATCGTCATTGGCCAAAAGCCAGAACAACACAAAACTATCGAAAGAAATAAAGCAAAATTGTAACATAAAAAAATCACTGACGCATCATTCTGTTGCCTGATGTCTTGTGCCTTTTACAATTGATTTTGACTATAAGTTTAACATGTTTATACAATTTTAAAGCATATTTAAGTAATTTATTCTGTTACAATTTTGCGTGATGTTTTCTGATTGTTTTGTGTTTTTCTGGCTGTTGGCTGATGATGATCTGTTGATCGAAACTACTGGGTTAAATATTCTTCCAAAATTAAAAGCTCTTATTTAACTCCTATCCTTTATTAAACAATTAACGAGCTGTAAGGTAAGGTAAGGCGCTGTATTTACAGTATTTATTACCGAATTCATCGGTGACCGAAGCATAAATAAAAATATTCAAATCTGAATACGTGACAGTCTAATTTTGCTCAAATTCACTCAAAATCAAAAGTTCTGTTTGATAAACTCGTTACTGACGATATTTTTGGCCCTCGACAACATCGAAGCCGCCTCTGCACCACAAAAACATAAAAACGCACCAAAAAAACTCAAATAAAAAACCACGTGAAATAAAATAGAAAAGGGTAGAATGGCCGGGTCGTAAAAAAACGAAGATAAAAAACTAGTTAATATTCGCCCGGAGCCGCTAACACAAAGTGGTAATCATTCACACAAAAGTCGCTACCTGTTGCGATATTAAAACCAGTCTTAGCCATGCCCAAGTCATCTTCACATCTGAGCCGAAGCACCGGCTTCAACCTCAACACCGTAGCGGACAAAATTAATATTATTTATCCGCTGCGATGCCGTCAGTTATCCACACACACACACATACACTCGCAAGAAGTAAGGTGTATGTAAAAAAAGGGACGAGTTGGACCAGGAAAAAAAAGGACCGATGATGGCACGGACCCAGGACAAAAAAGAAACAGAACCTGCCGCTGAGGCTGTCTTTTATTTACATGCTGACGGATAATCAAGATTTATGTGGATAATTATAACCATTGTGAGGCAGGAATTGCTTCAGTTTGTTGAGGTGTCCCCAGATCAAAAGGATGGCGGTTTTCTGTTGAAAAAAAAAATCGTAAAAGCGACTAGCGGGTAATGAATTTCTGGTTGGGTGATCATTTATGTATTATTGAAGATTTTTTAGTTCAATATTTGCACTGAAGCATGCAGGGAAGCTGATTTTTTAGTGTTTCTGGATCGGTTTGACTGTTGTTTTATATGGAACTTGGTGACACTAAATACTTGATTCGTCCTAAAATCTGTTTATTGCTTCTTAAACTATTTGCGTTATTAGGTTTAGTTTAAATTGATTGCTCATATTTGTCCAAATCATACAATTTTAATATTTTCATCTTGAACTGTTTCGACAAGGATATAAAGATCATAGTGATAATATATTTCCATGATCTAAAGTATAATATGCATTCTTATAACACTTATATGCATATGCAAGATGTGCTGTTTTTGATGTTACTATCGAAGAATTTCGAAATTATCGGAACACCTAAATAATTCTATAACCGTAAACAATTTAAAAAAAATAAAAAAAAGTTTTGGGTTCAAACAAGATATCGTTTAAATATATTTTTTATACACAGGACGTTCATTTTGTTATGGAAATTTGGTCACAAACATTTCCTTTTTCAAATAGGACAACGTGTATATTTTAAAATTTTCTAATTCTAAGAATTTTTTGTAGGAATTTTGTAGGAAACTTTTTTAATAAATCATTTTTGAAGTTAAAGCAATTAATCAAAATTAGTTAAAATTACCGGAACACCTAAACAAGTATCCAACTGCAAAAAAAATTTAAAAGATTTTTGGATTTAACAATCTCTCGTTCAATATAATACAATATAATTATATAATTTCTAATAGAACACTTTTTCTTGATTATTTTAATAAAAGTTTATGAGTTTTATTATTTACTCAAAAATGATATGTTGCATACAGAGATGATCCCTACAAAAAAATTCTTAGAATTAATCTTAGAATTAAAAATGTAAAAATAGACAGAGTATTCTATTTGAAAAAGGAAATGTGACCAAATGTCCAGAATAAAATGAACTAAAAATTTATTTAAACGATAGGTTGTTTAAAACCTAAAAACTCTTATTTGAAAAACTTTTTGACGTTGCTTAGGGTTGGTGAATTATTTAGGTGTTCCGGTAATTTGGCTAACCCAGTATTTTAAAAAAAAATCTGATGTGGCCAGGCACATGACTTTATCATACTATAGATAAAATTAATAGTTTAGCTGCATGAGGTTCTATTTGATCGAGATCGGCCATGTCTGCATTAAAATAAGACTAGTAGAATTAGACAGATATGATTATATGATTAAAGCTGCGTTTGGATATTGCACTCCGTTGACACCGGGTACACCGTTCAAGTGACACTTACGTGTTATTGGGTTTAAAAAGTGTAACGGTGTACAATATCCGAACGCAGCTTATATTGACAGTACGTATTGTCAAAACATTAGCGTTTGACACAATCTACTGTTATTAGAATCAACATATCTGACAAATCCTGGCTAACTAGTTTTATTGCAGTACGACCGATCTCGATGAAATAGAACTTGCTCATGCAGCTAAACTATTGTACCAAAAAATGTCATAGTCATAAATTATTCAAAATTTCCTCTAGTTTAATTTATTATTTAACTATTTCGACGAAATTCCAGAAATGGCGGCTTATTTGCAAAATCTTTCAAAAATGCTAAGACTAAACCTCCAGTTCCTTTGGACCCTTGTCAACAGAAAGCTTTTCAGCTCTAAGTTTGGTCATTAAACTTCTAAATATGAAGTTTCGTCCCGATACCTTTAGTAGTTTCTCCGGAATCGTCGCCACAAAAAAAACACACACACAAAGACCTAATAACGTTTATAGTTTTGGTTATTTACTGTCTACATGTCCTACACCAACATTCTACAATAATGTTATACTTGGCATTAAATATTCCCAAGAATTCATAGTTTATATTAAAAATCGCCTATTATGTGGACCAAGTTGTCATTTTTATACAGTTTTAAACAATATAATAGTAACAATAATAAACAATTTATAACAACCATCATCACTTTTTGACACCAATCGCAAATTGAACGATTTTAAATCAAATTGACTCATTTGATATTAATTCTGGTTTAATTTCTAGTTTTTTTTTGTAATATATATCTAGTATTTATCTACTGTAGTAAAATGGCTTTGAAAGTTAAAGTTTCAAAAACATCAATTAGCATTAGAAGAAATCCCGTTAACTGTATTAATTAAAATCATCACGTTGATAATTATTTAGTCTACACCACGTCGCTTTGTAGTAATAAGTGACGATAATTTCGTCAATGATCTGTCACGTGCAACTCAGGAGCATGTGACACGTCAGTAAATATTTTGTTTTCAAATTATGACCATTGGGTATCCCTGGAAAGACTTTACAACCTGGCATTGTCACAAACTAACAATCGTGGTCGTAAAATTACACATTCCCAGAAGTATGGCGGCACAGGATAAACAACCCCAAACTACTTAGAGGAGTCCCAAAAGTCGGCGACGACTTTTTTGATCTACAAAGTGTTGTTGCACACAAAAAGAAAGGATGCGATGTTAGGTGAATTTTTATAGTGGGTTTCGTCTAATAAACACATCACCGCCTATGACGTTCATTCATTCTTATTTCCTTTTGTAGGTCTTGTAGAGACCAGGCAGAAGGGTTGCCGGACATGGAGAGTTGAATAGGGGAGGTCCTGGAAATGCTTAATGATGGAAAAGGTTGCCAGTTATATTGCCCAACATATCAAGATGTGAGAGGGTGTCTTTTTAAAAGTAGTTCCTGTTTTTGTAATGATTGAAATTTTACACTGATTCTCGGGCCTGCAGAAGTCTACAAAGTGACTTCTTTATGTATGTAATTTTGACAATTTGGTAGGAATACTACTGTCGCAGCAAATCAACGCGTTGAGTATTGAGTTGGAGCGCATTCATATCTTTCTTTCACATCTTCGAAGGGTAACATTAATAAGTAGTATATTTGTCATGGGCAAGTGGGTTCCATCGCGTCACTTTTTTGAGTTAAACGGGGTCAAAACCAAAAGATGCGTGAATTTTGCAAGGTTTGCTATTAATTGAAGTACATTTACATTTAATCCAGTCAAATTGAGTTTTTACTAGGGAAGTTGTGGGGTAGTTTTTATGTCTTCCATTCTGTATGTCAAAAGGTATTCTTTTTTGGAGGGGTGCTGAATCCAAATCTGAGATTTGCTGACACAATTTCGTGATGCAACATGGAAGAAAATACGAAAAAAGGTAAACATTTTCATTTTATTATTTTGTGTTCCATTTGCTTTTTTGTCTTTTTGTCCTGTGCAGATTCTGGCTGATTATGATGCAATATCGAAACCGGTACCAGAGCATATACAAATAAATTCTTGCAAAGCTTAAGAAGTTTTTATTTCTTATTTTATTCTATGTTTTCATTTTTGCTTATAACTCGGAAACTATCAACTTTTCGTAAATAACCTCACAATATGACAATGAGTGTGCATAAAATTTCCTACAATATTCACTATTTAGATTTCTCTTCGACAAATTGTCCGGGCTCAAGCGATAGTTCCAATTGGCGTATTTTTATCAAGGTTGTTCGTTGGAGTTAAATTTTTTTTTGTAACAGAATTTGTACAATTTTAGTCTGGATTAAATGACTTGAACGATATCCAATTTAAAAAACATGTACCTTTACACATGCGATCTCAATAAGGTATGTGCAGAGAACTGGAAGAAAATCACTGATTCACTGAGTGGAAAAGGTTGGCTTTTGCGCAGACAGATAAAATACGCCAATTTTTAGCTATTGCTTGAGCCCGGACGGTTGATCTAAGAACAAACCTAAAGAGTGAAGTTTGTAGGAAATTGAAGAGAGGTTCTTTAGGAAAAGTTGATAGTTTTCGAGTTATAAGCAAAAAATGAATATTTTTACCATTTTTTTTTGCATTTTCTTCCATGTTGCGTCACGAAATTTTGTTAGCAAACTCAGATTCAGATTCAGCAACCCAAAAAACATATAAAAAGGAAGAAATAAAAAGTTGACTGTATTCATTACCAAAAATTGGTATTTGGAAACACAATTTAAAACTAAAATATAATATAACAGCCAGAATCCGAAACTCTTCGTTGTTGCATGATTAATTGCATATTTAATGCCTTCTAATATTTTGAAATATTTTTTCAAATTATTTTTTTACATAAGATAAAGGTACTTTACTCTTATGTCATTTTCATCTTTTTAGCAACACGCGGTATATGCAACGGAGAAGGTGATTATAATCACGTATTTAAAGACCTCTAATATTTCCAAATATTTTTTCAAATAACATTTTTGCATAGCTTTGAACATAGATAAAGGTATTTTATTCTTAAGTGCTTTGCATACCTTTGGTTACATCCGGTACATGCAAGCAAATACTAATATTTGCATTTTAGGTAAAAGACAATCCAGACACTTGTATGGAGAATATAATTGCATGAGAAATTGATAATAAAAATATTAATTACTAATAAAAACACCCGGTATATGCAATGAAGAAGGTGGCCATAATTTCGAATTTGATCGTCTCTAATATTTCTAAATACTTTTTTCAAATTACATTTTTTGATAGCTTTCAACACAAAGGTACTTTACTCTTAACAGTTCTTCATAGTTTTGGTAACACCCGGTATAAGCACATACATTCCAAAAGTTGCATTTTAAGTTTAAGTCAATTCAAAAGCTTCAATTTTTTTTTAAGATTATAATTAAAAGAAATTCCATTAGTTTCCTTACAGCCGGAAACGGTATATATTATCCCAGAGAAATAAAAAAAATATATATTATCAACAAATTTGTAACGTAATGATATAGTTTCAATCGTGCATGCAACCAATGTGGGATGTATTTACAACGACCAATCTATGAACAGCAGCTTGTTTGTTGCCTGCCGACCCATCAACAAGCTTTGTCAGCAGGTCAAGGCAATTAGTGACCTAACTTTGAGGATTACATGTAAAAAGTACACAGTTTGCGGTTTAGTTTGCGATCTTTTTGAAGTTTCTAGGACATTGGGTTCATCCGCTATAAATTCGTAGACATTGCCAAAATCGCGTATTTTTCGCATTTTGACCTCATTTTCTTCGAAAAACTGACGTGATAGAAAAATTTCAACATTGTTTTTGTGATTAGCTGGTCGAGTTTAGTCAAACATAGTAACTTTGATCAATGTTAGAACCAACTTCTCTCAATTTGTCACGCAGAGTTATTAGATGAAATTATGAAACCAAAAGATGGAGAAATGCAAATTTGAATATTTATATCCAACAAAAACTACCCTATATAAGTATATAGTTTCTTTATTTTTTGTACGTAGTTAATCATATACAAAAAAAGAGTGAATTTTTCTCCAAAAATCAGTTGATTGTATCCTAAAAATTGCTAATGTACATAATTTCAGAGTTAGTTACATAGCGGGTAGTTGAAAATAGTTGATATGCGAAACATTGAACATTTTTAAATATTTAAAAACAACTAAAAAACCCTGCATGGTGTTAGATATTTAAATATTTAACACCATGCAGGGTGTTGAATTAACTGACAAAATTAGAGATTTCCAAAAGTTGATTCAGAGCCTGCTTTAAGCAAGCCAAGCCTCTAACATCTAATTTCTCCAAAACCTTATCACACGACATACACTGTACTAAATTTTATTATATAATTGTTTTCTACTATTTTCGATACCCTTCTCCGAATTTGCTTGGTGTATCAACGAATGTTTACTATCGTCATCACTCATAAGTTGACACGGATGTTTGCGTTCAAGTACATATCGACAAAAAGCTATCATTCGAAGAAGCATCGACCGATCGCTACAAAGATTGCGCGGGTCCCGACCCCGACCCTGGACCGACCAACCGACCAGTATAGACTATAGAGTGGAGGCAGAGATCCGCCTCTTCGCACAGGGAGGCACACGTTCGTCGTCCCACGGTTTATCGCTTCGCGTGTCGGCAAGCGGGCCTCTCAAGTCCCTCTCATCAACCGTCGAGGAGCAAAGGTCGCGGACCATCTCCACGACACCGTCACAACAGCCGCAATTAGCCGAGCATTAGCCAGCAAAGAAAAACGTGTATCTATACATACAGTCTGTTATAAAAGTTAGAGAACCAATAGAGGCGGTGGTATCAAACTCATTTATGGGTGCGGGCCACAAATTTCTGATCAGAACTTCGGAGGGCAAAATACAAAAATAAACATTTATAAATTAAATTAATTAATAGATTATTTATTTTTACCATTTTTTCATTTGAAAATGTTTTAAAAAACAGAATTATAAAAAACTCCAAATCCAAAGTTCATTAAAAATAATGTAAAATTCATTTTTTTAATTTTTAGAACCGGCAAACGATACAAAATAGCGTATCAACTTCAATGTAAATGTGTAGTATTCACTTTGAACTAATAAACGATTGCTACAATATGCTTTTAATCTAAAAAATCCAGTTCAAATTATATTTACGAAGATATTTTAAGAAAATTTCGATTTTTAATACCTAATTCTTTTTTATTTTGAAAAATTTAATAACATATAGCATAAATGTATTGCTTATTATGACATCGGATATAGCGACCGAACTAATATAACGACCAAACAAACCAGGTCGGATAGCGCATAGAGATATCGCATATAGAGCATATAACGAGCGGCGAAAAAATCCAGTTCGAATTAGGAGAATTACCGAGTTTTGTCAAAGATTGGTGCTGGCGAAAAGTTATTTCCATTTGTCAATTTACGCTGGAAAATCTTTAAATTTAGCTTCAATTAGGTATACGGCGTCCAATGTTTCTATAGGTAAGAAATTTAATGTAAGTACAAAAATGCATTTAATGTAAGTGGCGTAAGTACAAAAATGCAAGTACAGAGTCCGCGCCAGTTCAATTTTACAAAACGACAATCAAGGGCGGATTTTTGAAAAGAAAACAACTATGTAATTAAAGCAAATTAAGAGATTTCTTCGTTAAAATAACTTTTCCGTCGATCGTTTATTTATGAGTCTGTTTAGTAAATATAAAATTGTTTATTAAACAGCTGTATAAGTGCACGATTTCTATTAATGCACGAGTTGTTTTAATCAATTAAACGACTTCATCATAGCCAATCCAACATACGTAAAATGAAACCTCCGATCAAAACATTCCGTCACCCACAGCTATAAATGACACATTGCATTATCATATAACCTCAAATCCTCAAATCACATCGACAAAAAAAAACTATGTCGATGCCGCCAGAAAAATACGATCGACAAAAATATAAATATAAATTACATCTAATAGGTACATCCAGTATGTAGATTTTAAAATAAAAAAAGTCTGATGTGGCCAGGCACATGACTTTATCATACTATATATAAAATTAATAGTTTAGCTGCATGCGATTATATTTGATCGAGATTGGCTATGTCTGCATTAAAATAGTAGAAGTAGACAGATATGTCGATTGAAGCTGCGTTCGGATATTGTACTCCGTTGACCCCGAGTACACCGTCCAAATGACACTTACGTGTTATTGGGTGTAAAAAGTGTAAGAGTGCGTACGGTTTGTCAGGGTAGGGTATGGGGAGAGCATTGCTCAGATAACCTAGGTATAACCTAGTTTTAATATACTTGTTGGTTAAATAACTATTTCA
The DNA here is from genome assembly GCA_963966075.1 of Aphodius sticticus. Taxonomy (NCBI): domain Eukaryota; kingdom Metazoa; phylum Arthropoda; class Insecta; order Coleoptera; family Scarabaeidae; genus Aphodius; species Aphodius sticticus. The sequence goes on from OZ014509.1 coordinate 75,816,004, forward strand.
ATCATTAAACGATACGTACAAAATGTCATTAAAAATATGACATAAAAACAACACCTATACCATAAATGTTTAAACATGTACAGTTTTATTCCAAAAGTATATTTAAAATTCTTAGGGTAACCGATTGCGCTAACTCACTAAAATCATCAGATCATCCGATCATCAGAGTGGGTATATTAAGATATAATATCCTTAATCACTAATAAGGTTAAAAACATATTAAAATAATGAATATAGAATAAACAGCTAAAATTTTTGTAAAAATCATTTTGTTTTGTTTTTCAAACCAAACTCTAACAATTTACTATTAATTGTTGCTATAACGGAAGGAAAACAACCCAGATCTACGTATTTTATCATAAATAATGAATATAAACACCTGGGGTTGCATCACTTTTGTACAAAAGAAAAGCCACTCAAAGAAGACACTGATGATGACAAACTTTCGACAGTTGAAACCTATTTAAAACAAAGACATAGGCACAGAGCTCTAATATACTCAAAAGGCACAAATATTTTAATAAATCCTTACTCTAATCTGAACACTTAGGTACTATCATGACAGACTGTATATGAGCCAGCAATCTAACCAAAGAGCAACAGCATGGCTACCAATAAAAGATAAAAGAGACGTGGTACTATACGACTATGAAGAACGCTAACCAAGTGTTGCTGCTTTCGCATAATTAGCAACCAGTTATTTCATGAGTGAAGGCGAAGTGATAATGACGCATGGATGCTCGTGAGAGCACGTGAAAGCACCAATCTTCTAATCATCACGTGCTTCTTCTGCTCAAGGTGCAGACTAATCTTACCACCAATTAAAAACAGATTTAAACTTTGGCAAAAGAAGTAAATTGCTGGGGTCAGGAAGTATGCAAATAAATACGCGTTTAGTCAAATAAATAACAAATAAATAACAATGAAGAACGTTTACCCAATCCAACTCAAAATGATTCATATGGTTGACCTTTTGAAGAGACACTCAAGACTATAGCTAAACCACATACAGCGTGGCCCAACTAGTACGTACCATCTCCCATCTAACCCTAAAAAAAGATATTAAAACTCCACACCATTGCTGTTCCTTCTCTAACTTTAATCTTCCTCCTTACACGTAACAATCTCCGCACCTACCAAACAACACCACAATGCCTCCTAACAACAAAGGAGCCGTGTTAATTATCTTCGAACCAAAAAAAAGCTATAGACCATCGTGGACCATCCTCAGCGTGCACGCTTCTACTGGTCGAAGGTGGGGTTTCTTCAAGCGGTCTTATTTTACGGTCTCATCTCGTTATGGCTATTACTGCATTTCAATGTTTATAGCAGCGCTAACCAGACAGTGGGCTCTGCTATCCGATGCCGCGTTGGATAACGGCTTGGGAGCGCGGAAGAGAGAAGAGAAGGGAAGCTGTGGGTTGTGACCTCTTGGTTATCAGATGGACCCGCGGTGGCTTCTCTTGATACCACTGACACACCGCTCCTTGTTTCTTATGATGGAATGTCTACCGCTAACAAAGCTTTCTTGGTTGTTGGTAGGTATGGGTGATTGCTCAGGTCATCTTTTGGTTTCCCATAGTAAAGACAAGGGGACTGGAAATGCATAAAGTTGATAAGTGAGAAGATTTCAGTAGTTGAAGTTTATTGCGTACAGGTTTCTGGTGTAGAGGAATTGGTATTAAAGATAGTTGTTATGTACAATAAGTTGTTTTGAACGTTGTTATACGTTATGATTATTAAACTAATTTGTGGATATTTATTTGATTGCATACCTACATACTAATAAGGTATTTGAATGTATTAAAAATATGGCTTGTATTATAGTCATCCTAATAGATTACAGTTTAAGAAAACTATTTGTTATTACTTTTCAAAAAAAATGCTTTATTTCTATTAAAAACCAAAATTAAAATTGAATTTTATTCACGTCCTATCACGTGATTGAAAACGCTCTGTAATTGGCTCAGTCTCCAGTGACGTCATTCGTTAGTACGCTTAGAGCGCGTTCGGTTTGTCAGGGTAGGGTATGGGGAGAGCAATGCTCAGATAACCTGGGTCAGCTGTCTCTCTCTTATATGCAGATAAACGCCGTATAACGTTAGTCCGCTTATGATGCAGCGCGTCACTCTCACCGTACCCTACCCGATTATCCGAACGCGCTCTTATGCTTCTCCCGTTTGAATTTAATAGCATTAAAGTGCCATGTAAGCATAACTTTGTAGGTTAGGTTAGCCCTAACCTTAAGCTGTCAGATCAGATAATACCTGGTTCGAAAATACGATAGATAACTTATTCTAGTCAGTTTTACTTATGTCGAAGTAATCTTCACAACAAACAACACTTGTATTGGCCGCTATTTATTTCATTTGGATTTCTACAAGCCAACCACTCTGTTTCTAGGTATGGGTTATTCCGCAGTAACGTGTCACACCCGTCACGCCCATTTAATGACTATGTAAAAGCAATGGGGGCTTTTATTATTATTTCGATGCAACATTATAACAAAAAGATGACTCATCTTTTAGAATAAATTGTTTTCCCGGACAATTTTACCAAAATAAGAAGCACCCAAACAATTTTTATTAGAAAGGGAAAATAATTCAATATACAAAGCAATACATAAACAGTATTAAAGTACTAAAATATACCTTTTATGGGACCTTTTCCAACTTGATGATATAATCAGCACGCATTACCGGATAAGCAAACAGCAAAAAACGGATGCACGTGATTATTGAAATATTACGACCTGCTCAAAATGACGTTCACGTCCCTCTGGTGTGGAAACAAGAATCACGTGTAGGCGCCTAGCAGGCCATTGTTTCCCAAATTCCTCTTGGTTCCTCTTATCATAGCATCTACACGCACCTCACACATATTGAAAACATACTCCAACGGACTACAATCTTTATTAATAAAAAAATCGTTAATTCTGTACAATATACGTATTCTTCAAATCAGATCAACAAGGGCCTCCCGTACCACCACCCAACTGCTTCTTCAATGCCAGACCAATGTGCGCAGGAGATTTCACCACGATACAGCCAGCATCAGCCAACGCTTGCATCTTCCCTTGAGCGGTGCCCATACCACCCTGTATAATGGCACCAGCATGTCCCATCCTCCTTCCTGGTGGTGCAGTCGCTCCAGCAATGAAACAAACAACAGGCTTCTTCGGATTTTCATTGTTCACTCTCAAGTACTCAGCTGCCCTTTCTTCAGCGACACCTCCTATTTCACCAATCAGCACGATGCCTTTGGTGTTATCGTCAGTTAAGAACACCTCAAGGACGTCCACAAAGTCAGAACCGTTGAATGGATCGCCTCCAATGCCAATGCAATAAGTCTTGCCTAAGCCAACGTCTTGCACTTGCAAAGCAGCTTCGTACGTTAAGGTTCCAGACTTTGAGACTATTCCAATAGGTCCGGAATCGCTCATAGCCATTAAGCCAATGGTACATCTTCCAGGCGCTATCATACCAGGGCAATTCGGGCCGACCATTCGTGATTTATTCTGCCGCAGAAGCATGTTTTTAATTTTGACCATATCATGGACTGGTATGCCTTCAGTTATAACGACGATGAGTGGGATTTGGTTGTCTATTGCTTCCATGATGGCTGACGTTGCAAACTTTGGTGCGACGTAAATCACCGTCGCGTCTGGATTCAGTTTGTCTTTGGCGTCTTTGACTGTGTTGAAGACGGGTAGCTTCAAGTGGGTCCTGCCACCTTTTCCAGGAGTGACACCGCCGACGATTTTGGTGCCACTCTCGATGGCCTTGGAGCATTTTAGGGTTGCTTGTTTGCCGGTGAAGCCTTGACAGATTATTCTGGTGTTTTGGTGGATCTTGAGGTTCTTTCTGGTTTGGAAGTACGCTGCTTGTACGTCGGAGCAGAAACGGCGTGAGTGTGTGGTTAGTCTGAAGGCAGAATTTAAGAGACCTTGATAGGTCATGTTGTATACTTGTTTATGACTGACAGAATGACTGCATTTGCCTGCGTTAGTGACTTGAAATTGCTATCAATGAGGTAATGACAGAGATGTCATGCGTCGATGTAAATAAAACCAGCGGTCACTATATCGGTATATTGAAACTGTGATGGCGGTTTGTACCAAGTTGTCGCATTTGTTGGATAATCATAATTGTAACGAAATGGAAATGTTATAAAACTTACTAATTTTTATCTTCCCAGCCTAAGTTCGATCAAAAAATCATGTTTTTGAAGGTTTCAAGGTCATTCCAAAACGAAACAAGCAAAAAACAGCAATTCCCCTCAGCTTGACTAATTCCATTCTCCAACCGTAAACAATTTCAAAAAATGTACCTAGTCAAATTTATTTTGCTTTAAACAATCTATCGTTTAAATATATATTTAATATACAGGGTGTTAGTTTTATTCTGGAAATTTGGTAACCTTTCCTGTTTCAAATAGAACGGCCTGTATAATTTTAAATTTTTTAATTCTAAGAATCTTTTGTAAGAATCCTTTGTAAAATGCATAATTTTTGAGTTATGAGCAATAAATCAAAAATAGCCAAATTCCCAAAATACCTAAATAATTCTCTGTGAAAAGTTCAAAAGATTTATCAAACAAAATTTGTTTCTGTGTTTAAACAAACTATCGTTTCTCTGGAAATTTGGCAACCTTTCTTTTTTCTGATAGCGCACCCAGTATATTTTTACATTTCAATTCTTAGATTGAATTAATTCTTAGAATTTTTTGTAAAAATCATTTTTTAATAAATACTATAATTCTTTTAGTTATAAGCAATTAATCAAAACTCCTAAACTTCAAATTAAGAATATTTTCCCACATACATACACATTTCTTTTAGTTTGGCAAAAGTTATGGACATTTTGCTGCAGCAACTGAATGAAATACGTTTGCTATTCGAACGGACATTATCGCGATTTAGGGCTTTTTTTCGGGGGGGGTAAAACTCTGAGGGTCTGATGGCTACTAGAACTTTTAATTACCTCCAATTTGAGGTATGATAGAAATTCATGCAAGAATTTTTGCAAAAGTTATGGACATTTTGCTGCAGCAACTGAATGAAATACGTTTGCTATTCGAACGGACATTATCGCGATTTAGGGCTTTTTTTCGGGGGGGTAAAACTCTGAGGGTCTGATGGCTACTAGAACTTTTAATTACCTCCAATTTGAGGTATGATAGAAATTTATGCAAGAATTTTTGCAAAAGTTATGGACATTTTGCTGCAGCAACTGAATGAAATACGTTTGCTATTCGAACGGACATTATCGCGATTTAGGGCTTTTTTTCGGGGGGTAAAACTCTGAGGGTCTGATGGCTACTGGAACTTTTAATTACCTACAATTTGAGGTATGATAGAAATTTATGCAAAAATTTTTGCAAAAGTTATGGACATTTTGCTGCAGCAACTGAATGAAATACGTTTGCTATTCGAACGGACATTATCGCGATTTAGGGCTTTTTTTCGGGGGGGTAAAACTCTGAGGGTCTGATGGCTACTGGAACTTTTAATTACCTACAATTTGAGGTATGATAGAAATTTATGCAAGAATTTTTGCAAAAGTTATGGACATTTTGCTGCAGCAACTGAATGAAATACGTTTGCTATTCGAACGGACATTATCGCGATTTAGGGCTTTTTTTCGGGGGGGGTAAAACTCTGAGGGTCTGATGGCTACTAGAACTTTTAATTACCTACAATTTGAGGTATGATAGAAATTTATGCAAGAATTTTTGCAAAAGTTATGGACATTTTGCTGCAGCAACTGAATGAAATACGTTTGCTATTCGAACGGACATTATCGCGATTTAGGGCTTTTTTTCGGGGGGGTAAAACTCTGAGGGTCTGATGGCTACTAGAACTTTTAATTACCTACAATTTGAGGTATGATAGAAATTTATGCAAAAGTTATGGACATTTTGCTGCAGCAACTGAATGAAATACGTTTGCTATTCGAACGGACATTATCGCGATTTAGGGCTTTTTTTCGGGGGGGTAAAACTCTGAGGGTCTGATGGCTACTAGAACTTTTAATTACCTACAATTTGAGATATGATAGAAATTTATGCAAGAATTTTTGCAAACGTTATGAACATTTTGCTGCAGCAACTGAATGAAATACGTTTGCTATTCGAACGGACATTATCGCGATTTAGGGCTTTTTTTCGGGGGGGTAAAACTCTGAGGGTCTGATGGCTACTAGAACTTTTAATTACCTACAATTTGAGGTATGATAGAAATTTATGCAAGAATTTTTGCAAAAGTTATGGACATTTTGCTGCAGCAACTGAATGAAATACGTTTGCTATTCGAACGGACATTATCGCGATTTAGGGCTTTTTTTTGGCTTGAATATTTAATTTAATTCTTTTTCATAATTTTGTTATTTTTCTTGATTTTTATTTTATTCATCAAAACATCATCAGCGTCTGACACTACCAACTGTCATTGGAATGAAAATATCTGTCAAAACCTGGCTAACTAGTTGCATATTAATACAGATACAACCGATCGCAATCAAATACAATTTGCTCATGCAGCTAAACTATTAACTTTACCAAGAAATGTCATAGACATAAACTATACAAAATTTCCTCTACTTTAATTTATTATTTAATTATTTTGACGAAATTATAGCATTTGCAAAAATCCTTGATAAATGCTAAGAGTAAATATCCAGTCCACAGACACACACACATACACACAGACATTTTTTGTACCTTGGTCAAAAATGTTCAGGGGACCCAATAGGACATATTTCTGCTAAAATCGCAAAAATTCTTTTGGCACGATTACAACACTTTATCATACTATCTATGATAAAGTTAATAAAACTCATATCATGGTCTATTTCATCTCATATAGTTGCCTTTGTAATTGTTTTATTAATATTAAGTTGTAAGCTGTTTTTGTACACTAAATTTGCATTATCGTCGATCATTATCGATTATATCGTTTATTTATAGTTAAGTTAATAAAAATCAAAAAATTATTATACAGCTCAATAAATGTACGATTTCTATTATTGCACAATCTACCGTCAAACGAGTTCATTTTATTCATTTCTATCTAATCAAAACATTATGTACTCCAGAACACCAAAAACAGTGTTATAATGTGTCCATTACAGGGTTGTTATGTTTAAAACATCTTGCTTTAAAAAATTGTTTTAAACATGTTTTATTGGGTCCATTACAGGGTTGTTATGTTTAAAACATTTTATTTTAAAACACTGTTTTAAACATGTTTTAACCCAAATATTTTGTTTTAAACTATTTTGTTTTAAACTATTTTGTTTAAACACGTTTAAAGCAGATTGTTTTAAATGTTTAAAGCAGTTTGTTTTAAATGTCTAAAACAATTTGTTTTAAAACATTGTTTTAAATCAAATATTTTGTTAAAAACATGTTTAAAACAACTTTAATTCGTTATTTAAATAGTTAGTTATTAAAATTTTATTTGTTTCAAATTAAAAAAAAAGCGTTTTTTAAAACCCTGGAATATGAACCCAAAACACAAAAAATATATCTTCTTTAATCTGCTCTTAATCTTGTCTAGTAAAGTTTAAAACAACCTCAATTCGTTATTTAAAACATGTTCTATTGGGTCCATTACAGGGTTGTTATGTTTAAAAATTATTAATTATTTTGTTTTAAAATATTGTTTTAAACATGTTTTAACACAAATATTTTGTTTTAAACTATTTTGTTTTAAACATGTTTAAAACAGTTTATTTTAAATGTTTAAAACACTTTGTTTTAAAACATTGTTTTAAACATGTTTTAAAACAGATATTTTGTTTTTAACAGGTTTAAAACAGTTTGTTTTAAATGTATAAAACACTTTGTTTTAATAAATTGTTTTAAATCAAATATTTTGTGTTAAACATGTTTAAAACAACTTTAATTCGTCATTTAAAACATGTTGTTGCATCATTTTATATATAAAAAAAAATTATATTTGTTTTGTTTTAAATAATAATTAAACGTTTTTTATAACAACCCTGGAATATGAACCCAAAACACAAAAAAAAATATCTTCTTTAATCTGCTATTAATCTTGTCTAATAAACTTTTCGCGGGCAGCGTACACAGTCGCCGAGTCAACTCGACAGCACACTCGACAGCGTGCACCGCCCGCGGCAGCCAGACTACCCGCGCCCGATACACGTGCCCGTCGCGCTCGCAACTGTGGGAAATTCAAGTCGGCTCGCCTCCGCATCTCCGGGTACGCGGTCGGTCGGTCTGAGAGCCGGCCGGGTCGCGCGGCGTTATTGCCTAGCGGGTGGCTGTGGCTCTGATAGTCCGAATCTCCGATGCGAGCGCGGTCGGCGCTCGGGCCTTGCGCTTGGGTACGGTCCGTCGGTCGTTTGGCTTCTCGTTGTTCGGCTGCTGCCGATGATGCGGCGATGCGCGGCGGCAAACGACAAAGGAGGCTACTCTGTCTCGCGCCTGATTCATGGCCGGAGATGACGCGCTGCTGCGCGCTGCGCTCTGGCTTACGAGAGCGCGGCTCGTGTGCTTATCTCGGCGACCTATCGCCACGGAAAATGAATCACGACTTTTCTGTGTTGTGTGTGAGAATTGTACAGGGTGTGTCGAAAGTTTTTTGGGTGTGGGAATGTTAGATTATTGGGGATATTGAATTGAAGTTGTGTTTTCGCTTGAGAATTTATAACATTTGCCAACTTCAAAGGGTTTTAAAAGAAATAAATAAAAGTTTTAATTATATTTTTTTAATTTTTCGGGAATCTTTCCTTGTTAGGAATTATTTTAACTTTTTTTTTCGTTTTGTTTATAAAACGTATATAACGATTTGAAAAAAAAACCGATTTTTTTAAATATACCGATAATTGCAAAAATGCTTTAAGTTTTTCTTCAAAAATCACAAGTCTAAAAATAATACAAGACTTATGATCAAACTTGCCATAATTATCTAAAATATACCAATAAATAATTTAATTGGCATAACAGGTAAAGAAACCACCTGAGAGGGATTGTCCGATTTTTTTAATATACGGATAATTGTATAAATGCCCAAAATTAACTTAATAAATCACAAGTCTAAAAATAATACAAGAATTATGATCAAACTTGCCATAATTATCTAAAATATACCAATAAACAATATAATTAGCATAGCGGGTAAAGACACATCCTTAGAGGGATTGAACGATTTTTTAAAAATACTGATAATTGCAAAAATGCTCCAAATTTACTTTAAAAAATCACGAGTTTAAATATAATGCAAGAATTATGATCAAACTTGCCATAATCAACTAAAATATACCAATAAACAATATAATTACCATTGCTGGTAAGGACACCCCCTGAGAGGAATAGTTCGATTTTTTTAAAATACCGATACTTGCTAAAATGTTCTAAATTTTACTTAATAAACCACAAGTCTAAAAATAATGCAAGAATTATCATTAAACTTGCCATAAATATCTAAAATATACCAATGATATATTAGCATAGCTGGTAAAGACACCCCCTGAGAGGGATTGCTCGATTTTTTAAAAATAACAATACTTTCTAAAATGCTCTAAATTTACTTAATAAACCACAAGTCTAAAAATAATGCAAGAATTATGATCAAATTTGCCATAATTATCTAAAATATACCAATAAACAATATAATTAGCATAGCGGGTAAGGACACTCTCTGAGAAGGATTGTGCGATCTATAAAAAACAACAATACATGCTAAAATGCTCTAAATTTACTTTAAAAAAATCACAAGTCTAAAAATAATGCAAGAATTATGATCAAACTTGCCATAATGATCTAAAATATACCAATAAATAATATAATTAGCATACCTGGTAAAAACACCCCCTGAGAGGGATTGTTCGATTTTTTAAAAATACCGATACTTGCTAAAATGGTCTAAATTTACTTAAAAAATCACAAGTCTAAAAATATTGCAAGAATTATGATCAAACTTGCCATAATTATCTAAAATATACCAATAAACAATATAATTAGCATAGCTGGTAAGGACATACCCTGAGAGGGATTGTTCGATTTTTTAAAAATACCGATACTTGCTAAAATGCTCTAAATTTACTTAATAAATCACAAGTGTAAAAATAATACAACAATTATGATCAAACTTGCCATAATTATCTAAAATATACCAATAAACAATATAATTAGCATAGCTGGTAAGGACACTCTCTGAGAAGGATTGTGCGATCTATAAAAAACAACAATACATGCTAAAATGCTCTAAATTTACTTTAAAAAAATCACAAGTCTAAAAATAATGCAAGAATTATGATCAAATTTGCCATAATTATCTAAAATATACCAATAAACAATATAATTAGCATAGCGGGTAAGGACACTCTCTGAGAAGGATTGTGCGATCTATAAAAAACAACAATACATGCTAAAATGCTCTAAATTTACTTTAAAAAAATCACAAGTCTAAAAATAATGCAAGAATTATGATCAAACTTGCCATAATGATCTAAAATATACCAATAAATAATATAATTAGCATACCTGGTAAAAACACCCCCTGAGAGGGATTGTTCGATTTTTTAAAAATACCGATACTTGCTAAAATGGTCTAAATTTACTTAAAAAATCACAAGTCTAAAAATATTGCAAGAATTATGATCAAACTTGCCATAATTATCTAAAATATACCAATAAACAATATAATTAGCATAGCTGGTAAGGACATACCCTGAGAGGGATTGTTCGATTTTTTAAAAATACCGATACTTGCTAAAATGCTCTAAATTTACTTAATAAATCACAAGTGTAAAAATAATACAACAATTATGATCAAACTTGCCATAATTATCTAAAATATACCAATAAACAATATAATTAGCATAGCGGGTAAGGACACTCTCTGAGAAGGATTGTGCGATCTATAAAAAACAACAATACATGCTAAAATGCTCTAAATTTACTTTAAAAAAATCACAAGTCTAAAAATAATGCAAGAATTATGATCAAACTTGCCATAATGATCTAAAATATACCAATAAATAATATAATTAGCATACCTGGTAAAAACACCCCCTGAGAGGGATTGTTCGATTTTTTAAAAATACCGATACTTGCTAAAATGGTCTAAATTTACTTAAAAAATCACAAGTCTAAAAATATTGCAAGAATTATGATCAAACTTGCCATAATTATCTAAAATATACCAATAAACAATATAATTAGCATAGCTGGTAAGGACATACCCTGAGAGGGATTGTTCGATTTTTTAAAAATACCGATACTTGCTAAAATGCTCTAAATTTACTTAATAAATCACAAGTGTAAAAATAATACAACAATTATGATCAAACTTGCCATAATTATCTAAAATATACCAATAAACAATATAATTAGCATAGCGGGTAAGGACACTCTCTGAGAAGGATTGTGCGATCTATAAAAAACAACAATACATGCTAAAATGCTCTAAATTTACTTTAAAAAAATCACAAGTCTAAAAATAATGCAAGAATTATGATCAAATTTGCCATAATTATCTAAAATATACCAATAAACAATATAATTAGCATAGCGGGTAAGGACACTCTCTGAGAAGGATTGTGCGATCTATAAAAAACAACAATACATGCTAAAATGCTCTAAATTTACTTTAAAAAAATCACAAGTCTAAAAATAATGCAAGAATTATGATCAAACTTGCCATAATGATCTAAAATATACCAATAAATAATATAATTAGCATACCTGGTAAAAACACCCCCTGAGAGGGATTGTTCGATTTTTTAAAAATACCGATACTTGCTAAAATGGTCTAAATTTACTTAAAAAATCACAAGTCTAAAAATATTGCAAGAATTATGATCAAACTTGCCATAATTATCTAAAATATACCAATAAACAATATAATTAGCATAGCTGGTAAGGACATACCCTGAGAGGGATTGTTCGATTTTTTAAAAATACCGATACTTGCTAAAATGCTCTAAATTTACTTAATAAATCACAAGTGTAAAAATAATACAACAATTATGATCAAACTTGCCATAATTATCTAAAATATACCAATAAACAATATAATTAGCATAGCGGGTAAGGACACTCTCTGAGAAGGATTGTGCGATCTATAAAAAACAACAATACATGCTAAAATGCTCTAAATTTACTTTAAAAAAATCACAAGTCTAAAAATAATGCAAGAATTATGATCAAATTTGCCATAATTATCTAAAATATACCAATAAACAATATAATTAGCATAGCGGGTAAGGACACTCTCTGAGAAGGATTGTGCGATCTATAAAAAACAACAATACATGCTAAAATGCTCTAAATTTACTTTAAAAAAATCACAAGTCTAAAAATAATGCAAGAATTATGATCAAACTTGCCATAATGATCTAAAATATACCAATAAATAATATAATTAGCATACCTGGTAAAAACACCCCCTGAGAGGGATTGTTCGATTTTTTAAAAATACCGATACTTGCTAAAATGGTCTAAATTTACTTAAAAAATCACAAGTCTAAAAATATTGCAAGAATTATGATCAAACTTGCCATAATTATCTAAAATATACCAATAAACAATATAATTAGCATAGCTGGTAAGGACATACCCTGAGAGGGATTGTTCGATTTTTTAAAAATACCGATACTTGCTAAAATGCTCTAAATTTACTTAATAAATCACAAGTGTAAAAATAATACAACAATTATGATCAAACTTGCCATAATTATCTAAAATATACCAATAAACAATATAATTAGCATAGCTGGTAAAGACACCCCCTGAGAGGGATTGTTCATTTTTTTTTAAAACACCGATACTTGCTAAAAAGCTCTAAATTTACTTAATAAATCACAAGTCTAGAAATAATGCAAGAATTATGGTCAAACTTGCCACAATTATCTAAAATATACCAATAAACAATATAATTAGCATAGCTGGTAAGGAGACCCCCCTGAGAGGGATTGTTCGATTTTTAAAAATACCGATACTTGCAAAAATGCCCAAAATTTACTTAAAAAATCACAAGTCTAAAAATAATACAAGAATTATGATCAAACTTGCCATAATTATCTAATATATACCAATAAACAATATAATTAGCATAGCTGGTAAGGACACTCTCCGAGAAGGATTGTGCATCTTTTAAAAACAACAATACATGCTAAAATGCTCTAATTTACTTTAAAAGAATCACAATTCTAAAAATATTGCAAGAATTACAAGTCTAAAAATGCAAAAATGCCCAAAATTTACTTAAAAAATCACAAGTCTAAACATAATGCAAGAATTATGATCAAACTTGCCATAATTATCTAATATATACCAATAAACAATATAATTAGCATAGCTGGTAAGGACACTCTCTGAGAAGGATTGTACGATCTTTTAAAAACAACAATACACGCTAAAATGCTCTAAATTTACTTTAAAAAAATCACAATTCTAAAAATATTGCAAGAATAACAAGTCTAAAAATGCAAAAATGCCCAAAATTTACTTAAAAAATCACAAGTCTAAACATAATGCAAGAATTATGATCAAACTTGCCATAATTATTTAAAATATACAAATAAACAATATAATTACAATAGCAGTAATGACACCCCCTAAGAGGGACAGTCTGAATTTTTGAAAATACCAAATGTCGGGATTGTATTAGGATAAAAACAAAACGAGACTTACCTTAACTTTTTGAGTGCGTTGTTTATTTCAAAGTCCTCCAAGCGTTCCTACTGTCTCCAGGCATCTGTATTTTCTCCAGATATCCCATTTTTCTCCAGACTCCTGACATTTCTAACCAGGAATTAAAAAAAAAACAAACTTGTTACTTCATTATATCTTCCATTTATAGGTTATTTGAGGTTTCCGATATTAAAATAGAAATAAACCCGTATATTCCTACATAAAAAACCTCAAAAATACTATATTTCATATCATAGCTCTACATTAGTAACAATTTCTAACAACAAAATCAATCGAAAACACAGCAATAACCAACAAAATACAAGAACGACACCCACCAAGGGACTAAAACACGAAATGACCTTGACAGATTTTCACAGATTACGATCACAGATTACGAAGAATTACTCATCGATTTCCGAAATATAACACACGGAAACGTAGCCCGGTAGGCAATAAACACTTTACAATACTTTTCACGGCATCTCCTGAAAATTGTACAACGCGAAAAACGACGAAAAAAATCACAAGTTGAAAACCCGTATGAACGCGCTGCAAAAATGTTGAAACTTCCCGACGCTAGCGACCGATGGTAACGCCATCTATTGGCGAAATTTGGAACCGTCGCTTGTCAAGCGGATAAATTGATTTTTCAATTGATATTTTTGATTGATTTTAATTGTCATGCAAAATCTTATGCTAAATCCCTAATAATTATAATCCTTATAAGTATCTCAATCACACAATTCATCTTCTAATTTTTATCTTTAGTATTAACAGTAAAATTAGCGAAAAATAAGGAAAATAAATCTAATGAAGTTGCCCTTAATGTTTATGGATTTAATAACATTATTAACTATATGTTTGCTTAAATGATTAGTCTAATATACTTGAAAAATTGTGTGAAATAGAGTTGTTATTTAAATATGACGAGGACTTCTAGATCACATGCACGCTTGTCACATGCTTCGCCTAAAAAAATTCTCCATAAATCATTAGCACAATTTATTTTGATAAATGAAACAGAACCAGCTGATTTTCATGACAAAAAAAAACGTCATTCTACGGAAAATTGTTTTGTTCATAAAGAAACTATGCTTTGCATTTCAAAATTGTTCTGGCATCGCAATACTTCGTTACACATATTATGTACTTGTTATTTGTTGTGTACCTACGTTATTTTTTGAATACCTAAACATAAAATAAACAGCGAACAATTTCCTAACGAAACTGTCACGAAATTGTTTGAACTCAACTGAATACAAACAGATTTAAAAGTAATACATTTTACATGTTGACACATTTTTGAGCTACCTGATAAAAATAGTACCTACAACTTTATAATGCTTGCCTGTTCAACCCTGTAGATTGAGGCATTTATTACTAATTGACTCTTTAGGTCTTTTTGGAAAGAATTTTTGAGTAGATATACAATAAGATTTTGTCAAGCTGTCGGTGGTTTTATTATAACTGAACTGTAATAAAAATCTATACAAAAAAAGATATATACTCAGCAATAAAAAAAAACGAAACTATGTACAATAAGTGAAAGGTATACCGGGTGACCCACGCCATTGGGACGCCCGTTTATTAATTTTTATTGGTGAAAAACTTTTGGAATATACTTTTGAGGTTTCACTTTTGTTTCTTCCCGGAAATGACGTCATCCTTAAAAGTTTAAATGGCATCCTGTATTATAATTCTTATAGTTAGTAAACAAACCTTTTTGATCTGCTTTCGAGACGCGTTGAGGAATAATTGAGGAATTTGGGTAAATTTTAAAGTACTCTGTTAGAAAGCCTATACCTATATTCTCATTTTGTTCAGTCTGTTTTTGGTTCATTCCAATATCTGAATTTTGTAGAAGATACACAATTTCAAGCAAACCTTAGCAATTTGAATTGCTGTTAAACCTTACCTTTTCCAGTGTTTCTGGTGAAAAACAACGCAAAATTTTACTTGAAACTGTGTATCTTCTACAAAAATTCAGATTGTGGGGTGACTCAAACAGGATGTCTCAAACTTAGACAAAAAAACACCATTTTTGATCTCCCAGCATAATCAGCTTGAACGTCTTATAATTTCTCATTAATTTTCAAAGGTATGTAATGTAAAATAAATTTGATAAGTTTCTTTACATGTCCAGAAAAAAATAAAGCATATTGGACTACAAAGTGACAAAGACTACAATGTGGCTACAAAGTGATTAAATATCAAAGTTTCGTTAAATTATCATTAGCTTTGCTATTTGAAATGCTGTTAAACCTTACCCTTTCCAGTATTTCTGGTGCAAAAACAATGCCAAATTTTACTTGAAACTGTGTATCTTCTACAAAAATTCAGATTGTGGGATTAATTAGAAAACAAGATGTTGAGAATTGACATGGTTTCGTAACAGAGTACAGGAGAACCTGTGAGAGAAAAAGTTCCTTAGTTACCCCACAGGATGTCTCAAACTTAGACAAAAAAACACCATTCTTGATCTCCCAGCATAATCAGCTTGAACATCTTATAATTTCTTATTAATTTTCAAAGGCATGTCATGTAAAATAAATCTGATAAGTTTCTTTACATGTCAGGGAAAAATAAAGCATATTTGTCTACAAAGTGACAAAGACTACAAAGTGATTACAAAGTGATTAAATATCAAAGTTTCGTTAAATCGGTCTACCAATACACCAAAACCAAACCAACTACCCAATAAACCTATACATAATCCCCAACAATCCAAACTTTCGTTCGGTAACGTACAAGATCCACTCCGACGACACCACGCTTTACCTGCTACAGGTGTCTACAGGAGGGTAGTGGGGGAAGCAGGGAAATCCAAGCCTGGTTGAGAGAAGACGAATCTCGACCTTGCCATGCGACGCGCGCGTCGTTCTCGGCACGCGGCGCTTCTCCCACCACTTTTGAACACGCTCCTCCGAACACAAAACGGGGATAACTCCATGCTACCAAATCAGTCAACGTTCACCTCCGATAGGCTTAACGTGGGAACGCTCCGAGTGTGTGAACGTGCTAATATCATCAGTTCATCAGTGACTGTGAGTTTATTGAGAGAAATATGGGTACCGATAGTCGTGCAATGCAAAGTGCTTCACCCATAACGGCTTCTATGCCCAGTGGTGCTACAGTTGATTGTACCAGTACTACAGAATCGCCTGCTACTACAAGGAGAGTGTCAGATAATCGAAGGGTAAGTTTTTCGAGTTTAAATTAATCTTTTTGTCAAAAAAAATGTGTTAAACAGAAATAAATAATAAAAAAGTATAAGAAATAATAATAATAATAATAAAAGCCTTTAGAAATGAAAAAAAAAATCAAAAGCTACTACTTAGTACATTATTTTGTTTGTAACTAACTTATTAATATACATTTTTCAAAATTGACGTCATACAGTTGCCAGTAACACACGTGCCTGTAATGGTGTCACACGACTAAAGTGTGTATGTTAATTTTTCATAACAATGCGATAAACATGTTTTAGTGTGTCATAGAACTTAAATAAATATCGTTGGATCACATGCAAACTTATATATGTATTATAGTATGCCTAGCAGTTTAGTTTTTCTTTAGAGCTTTATCATTTTCTTTTTGTTCTAAAACATTGCAAATTTAAAAGACAAAAATCTCCAGAAATTGTAAATTGTAATTATAAATTGTAAATATTTTAATTTTTACAGAGTAACAAACCAATTATGGAGAAACGACGGCGCGCGAGAATAAACAACTGCCTAAATGAGTTGAAAGCTCTTATATTGGATGCTATGAAAAAAGATGTAAGTATTTATTTTTTTTGTCAATTTATTAGGTACTTAGATACAGGGTCCAACATTGAATTTATTCTTTTAATTTTGTATTCCAAAATATTGTACAGGAAATACCACTTTTTCCCAGAAAAAAATATTTCTGATAGTAAATAACATATTAACTAAAATGTTTCATACAACCGTTTGAAATTAATTAACAAAACCGGATTTTAATCTGGTCTAATTTCTTAAGAAATTGAAAATTCCGATATTAAAACTTTCATATGGATTATTTGTTTATTGAATTTATTTATTTTTGTACTCAACGTTCTCACATAGAGACTTAAAAAGTAGCTCAAGTTTGGGACAGTTTTTTCAAACAAATTGTAAGAGATATGAATATTTTTTCTTTTGATATTAATTTATTATGCTTAAGTGTACAAAAAGAAATACTGCCATGAAAAGCTATATGAAAGAAATGGATACTGTTATGGAAAATATCAGGTCCTACTTTATCATACAGTATGATAAAATATTGTAATCGTGCCAAAAAAAATTTTTTGATTTTAAGCGGAAATATACCTTTTTGGGTCCCCTGAACATTTTTAATCAAGATACAAAAAATGTAATTTCGTCAAAATAGATTAAAGTAGAGGAAATTCTGAATAATTTATGTCTACGACATTTTTTGGTAAAATTAATACCTACTAATGTCAATAGTATCAAAATATCTGTCAAATCCTGGCTAACTAGTTTTATTTTAATGCAGACACGACCGATCTCGATCAAATAGAATCTCATGCAGCTAAACTATTTATTTTATATATTGTATGATAGTCATGTGCCTGGCCACATAAGATTTTTAGCATTTGTCTTGCTTTCTTTAAATCCTCGTCTTGTGAACTGAATTTTTGAACCTTGTCTTGTGGCAATTGTATATTTGAAACGGGTAGTTATAGGATTAGAAAAAAACGAACAAAATTTTTTTTATAAAACATTTTTCAAGCTGTAATTTGAAATATTTAAAATTCATACAATATTTTTTAATTAAAACGAAGATAAATCCCACAATCTCTTTTCTGCTGTACATCTAAAGATATACCATGAAAAAACGGTTAAAAATGACACCTGTTTTACTCCTCTAGCTCAATTATGTGATCCACAATCGCAATTTTAAGATATAATTTACAAGTAAAGTTTAAAAATTAACGTTGCGTAATCCTAAATGAATATAAATAAAATGGGATCAAATCAACAAAAAAATTAACTTATATTCTTTAGAATCATTCTCAAAAAACCCATATATCTAATACGTAACATAAACAATAAACGAACGAAAAAAATTTCCGAATAACTAAATTAATAGCTTAGCTGCATGAGCAATGCTATTTGATCGAGATCGGTCGTGTCTGCATTGATAAAAAGCTAGTTAGGCAAGATTTGACAGATATTTTCAGTCTATGGCAATAGGTACACTGATTTTTTGACAATACCTACTGTCAATAGAATCAAAATATCTGTCAAATCCTGGCTAACTAGTTTTATTTTAATGCAGACACGACCGATCTCGATGAAATAGAATCTCATGTAGCTATACTATTAATTTTATATATAGTATAATAAAGTCATGTGCCTGGCCAAATCAGATTTTTTCGTTTTCAAATCGTTATAAATAATATAATTATTTAAAAGTTTCACTTATTATTAAGTTCAGCCTACAATAAAATTCATTTCTCTAAAGGAAAAAAAAGAATAACTTGATCCGTTAAACGATTCAAAACTAATCGCGCATGCTTGTTTGAAAGATCATGTTTCTAGAAAAACGCGTCTATATTGTATCCAAATTTCTCATTCCTACTTTAAAATGTTACCGAATTATCATTTGAATAAAAACATCTCTTGTTTTGTTTTGTTGGATGAGGTTGTAAACACTAACAATAAATTTGAAGCAAAATGTGATATGTTTGACGGAAGCAAATCTATTTTGAAGCCAAAGCAAAAATAGTACTTTACAAGACAGAGTATTCAACGAAGTAAATATTTATTTGTGCCAAAGAAATATGTTTCAATCCAAAAGAAGAAATTCAAATAAATCATTTGTGCAAGACTTTAGAGTCAATATAATGTTATTAACCTATCTATATCTTATATCGACATATATCTAACTCCTTTTTTTCTTCTAAATTACAGCCCGCCAGACATTCCAAACTGGAGAAAGCCGACATCCTCGAGATGACCGTCAAACACCTCCAAAATCTCCAAAGGCAACAATCCATCTCCGTAGCGAATGACCCATCAGTGGCCAACAAATTTCGGGCTGGATTCACGGAATGCGCCAACGAGGTGTCACGTTTTCCAGGATTGGAACCAGTCGTCAAAAGAAAACTCCTGAGTTACCTGTATGGTGTGATGAAAAAGACACAGCAGAGACCAGAAGGCCAGGTGCAAGTCCATATTCTACCAGCGGGGAATGAAGACCAAAACAACCAAGGGATCATCTTGTCGAATGGTGGTGGTGTCCATTTGGTCTCGTCCAGGCTACCCAATGGTAGTTACGCCCTTTTGCTGCCTCCTAATGTACCTCAGATGCAAAATAACAACACCTTACCACTTCTGGTGCCGATACCACAAAGAACTGCCTCGAGGGATTCAGCGTCTTGTTCTTCAGTTAGTTCGAATTGTTCCAGTCCAGCTTCTCCAGAAGCTATGGATTATAATCCTAAGCCTTTGTCGCTGGTGATAAGAAGGGACCGACCACAAGAGGAAGAGAATCGTATTAAGTTCAGGCCTTACTTGTTATAGGCTGGACGGATAATTGTTAAATTAATTCCATCATTGAGGAAGATATCGTTTTGCTAAAATCAGTTGTTACCGATGTGTTGATCTTGGCCATTAATTATGTAATTAATTTAACATTTTAATTTATATAGATACGTGTGATGTATAAGTGTATAAGTGTAAAAGAATATCGTATGTAAATACAGGTTAGAAGGTTGTGATAGAAGAATATTTTGCCATATCGCATGTAGGAATTCACACTATTTTTTGATAAGAATATTTATGAAGACGTGTTGATCGAACGGTGATAATAGTATACTGAATACTGATGTAATTACTGTGTATAAAGACTGCTTAAGTTATAGGTTTTAAATTTTATCGTTGATGCACGATAATGTGCCGTATGTGACGAAACAATAAAGTTTTCTATGTTCTGTATAAATGGTGTTTTTATTCCACACTTCTTCCATTAAGAAATTATTGCACTGATGTTCCGGGATAAATATAAAATTCAACCGCGCTTGCTATAATCATGAACTTAATTAGAGAAAAGAAGCTAATTTTAGACACAATATACTGGTTGATTTAACATGCTTTCATAGTGATAAAGCCAATAGCATTAATCCCGGAACAAGAGCTAATTTATGGGTGACATTTTAAGACATAGCACTTTAAAATTGACCCAGCCGTTGCCAAGTTGATCTGGTTTTTATGTAATTGTGTCGAATTACTACGAATTGTCACCGGGGAGTTTCGTAAAGATGGTTTCTGTAATAAAGTCCATAGACCGAGACAAGGGAGAAGAGTACCAACAGCTCAGATCAATAATAACTAACAGTTGACAACAACTACTGTAGCTGCCTATTGGCAAAGGGCAGAAATCGGCTGAACAAATTAAGTATGTTTGTTTATACACAAGGGCTTGAGTTCAACAGTTCACCGTTAGATGGAACCACATCCTGGGCGTACTACAGACTCAAGGCCGAGGTTGATCTCACTAGCATAAACGCCCCTCTTAATCTTAATTTTTAATCTATAATTTGTTTGGGATTCGTGAATTACACCATGGAGTGAGAAAACCCATAGAAAAAACCTTCATTCTGAAAGGGTTAGAGTGTATCATATTGGTTGGCTGAAATCACAAAATGTTGGTATTTTAATTTGTGTGTCCTAGGTTTTTCCTAATGAATTTGAGGAGTAAACATGCAAAACTAGTAAAATCCACCATTTTTCTTTTAAGATATACATCAGTTTTATAAATTCGGTCTATCCACGAGCTTTGACTCGAGAAAAATCCAGTTTTAACCATACAAAATCAACTCTGACATCTACCAGAAGGTTTAAAGTTCCAACTGTTGTTAAAATGATGATTTCTTTTTACAAATGATGCAATAACTAAAAAAAGTAGTACTTTATGCACTAAAATTTGGCTAAGAATTCAAAACATTTACAAAAATATAGGCTATTCCATTGAGAAAAGAATAAGTTTATGTCTTAACACCTTTTTGGTGAAGTTAAAACAATTATTAGTGGTGTAAAAAAGTGGTGCTCAGTTTACACAACGAAAAGGGTGTTTTAAAGTTAGTAAAACATTGTTCAAGTAGTTAAAAATTCAGTACATATTTTAGTTTTGAAATGCTTTGAGCTTCAAATAAATTGGGTGTATGTAAAACTACCACTACTTGAGCATAAATATATTTATATCTAGAAGTACTATCGTCTTTTTCGATACTACTTTGTAGTCACTAGAAAGAAGTTTTAATGTAAGAAGAGATGGGTATACTAGACACAGTACTTTATCTATTTCAGAATAGCCAACCTAGTGCAACCAAAAGCATTCAAGGTTAAGTTGTTTGTTTACTTTATGCCGGTTTATTTCGACATATTTCGATGTAAACATGTCAGTAAACGTATATATGAAACGTATACCTAACTGCTTTAGGTCAAAACAAAACAAAATGTCTCACGTTGGCACTGTTGGCAGACCTTTACAAACTATACCATTATTTAAACTTTTTTCTAGTTACTAAAACGAAGTTTAGAAAAAGACGAAAGTAATGTAGGGTAAAATAGCCTTTAGGCTTAATATTTTAATGTGCCATTTTTAACAGAAAAATTTTCGTAATTATCTATCGGAACTTCCCAAAAAACTTAAATCCACAGTTTTATGAAGATTAAAAAATACTGAAGCTTCTTGTTAAAAAATTAAAAAGTTTATCCGAACTCATTATTTGGATGGGTTTTTTAGTTTAGAAAATTATAATGAGCCTATTGAACACACAGATTTGTTTCAGTTATAGAAAAAAGTAAATGAAATTCATTAAGAAAACGTCCTTAATTCAGAAAATCTTTAAAATATGTTTATGGTCATTTCATTTCAGCTGTACTAGTAAACAGTAACTTAGGAGTAGTTTGTTGTTCTTATTTATCTAGCCTAAATGACATGGGAAAGACTTATTAGCATAATTAGTTGAATTGTCCCTACATAGCATCATTAGGACGTCTACTCCAAACAGCTGTAGCCACAAATCACAAAACTCCTAATAAATAAACACCCTGTGAAAAATTGTCCTAATGATGGTTACACTGTTTTCTTTTAAACTCCAAACAGTCATGGCGAAAACATGACAAATTACTATAACAGCTTCTCCTGGAAGTAGATCATAAATTACCGATTGATAGTCATCACACTTATTAGATGATCACAAAACGAACCATATTAATTAAAATTAGAGACGTAATTTCTCGGCTTGGGAAATAAAACCTTGAATTTCAAACTCCACTTGACCGTTTCGAAATATAAACACGACACCATCATGCCTGGCAGATACAATATTGTCGGTCGACTTCAAGCAGGTCGGACGATTTGTCTTGCATGAGCCGTGGAGAATAGAGTCGTTATTTTTTCAACTGAAAGCAATCCGCAAGAGATTTAATACCAAATCGCTCCCATAATAGACATGTCACGTACAGGTTATTATACTGTCCGACCTTCCATCCGCATTTTTACGCCTATTCTCGGCCGCAGACCTCCTCTGGTCTCTGTCTTGGCCGACATCACTCACCATGCAACAAACAGTAAGTTACCAATTGGTACACCTGCTTCTCATGGGACTGCTTCATCGGGTTATCTCTGAAACGTACACCCCTTCTTTGTATGCATTATTTTCGTGTTATTGGGGTTCTATACAGGTAAGAGATGGCTTCTGGATAACCACTATTGTGGTGGTGATGGATGTATAAATAAAGGATTAGTTTTCATGGTTTTTCTTGGTTAAGCGGAATATGCTTCTCTTGTTTTGCGATTTGGTTAGTATTATAATTGCTGGAAGATGTTTTTAAGACAGAACCAACCCACACTGAAACAGTCCTCAAAATAAGCGTTCTTTTTTACAACTGGTGAATATACTTGTAGTCCTAACTACCCTAAAAAAAGCTCCAAAATGGCGCCCTTGAACACAACTGAGTAAAAAGTTTAATTAATTTATTTAGTTTTTATTATTATACCCCCACATTTAATGTGGTGAGGGTATATTGAGTTTGATTCAACATTTGTAGCACCCTTAAGGTGGAGTGGCAGATATAGACTTATATATATGGATTTGATCAGAATTGAAAACTGAATCGATTTAGCTATGTCCGTCTGTCTGTCCGTCTGTGTACACGATAACTGCCGTAATTTTGAAGTAATTGATGTGAAATTTGGTATACAAGCTTATCTCTTTAAAAAGTAAGGACAAGTTCGTGAATGGGCAAAATCGGCTCACTTCTAAGTTAGCTCGAATAAGCGGATAAGAAAACACTCTGTATACTATGGCAAAATAGTCCAGTAAAAAAAATATAGAATTTCTTTTTTTCTCATTCTATATGTTTATTGTGGTGCTGAATCCGAATTTCAACTTCGCTACTTCCCACGGATGTGACTTCCCAACGAAAATCGCAAAAAAACTAAAAATTTTCGAACGTTTTCCAGTTTTTTTGCGAAAAAGTGATAAAAATATGCACTTTTCGAGGTAGAGCATTCCATGTAAAAATAGAGTACATTAAATTTCCTATAAGAGCACTCCTGAAATGCATTTTTGGTTGAACGATTTGGCCGCTAGAACGCGCTGAAATAAGGGAAAACTTTCCTACTTTATGTAAAACCCAGTTTTTAAGTTAGTTAAAAAGGCTGATTGTGCTAAAACTACATTAATTTCTCTAGAAATTGCACATCTTAATCACTTATTTTGGCCAAACCGTGTAGCCGCGAAATTGGGTTGATATACAGTAGAGCGTCGATAATCCGAACTAATTGGGACCGAAGGTGATTCGGATTATCAAATTGTTCGGATTATCAAATGTTGCAGCGAAACACTAGAAACTACGAGTATTGGATAGAAGTTCAATCTTACTAAAACCAAAACTATTCGATCCCGCTCTTCTGAAACTATAGGAATGTCAAAAAGTAAAAATCGAAAGATATCGAAGAGATATCGAAGGGATATCAAAGGGATATCTAAAGGATTTATTTAGTATTTATTTATGACTTATTTATGATTTATTTAAATAAATAATATAATATAATATAATATATTTATTTATTATTCATTTAACTAATTGGGACCGAAAGTTATTCGGATTACTAATATATATAAAACAAAAGCAACATTTTTCTGTAAACAGGAACCGACAAAAATGGATTTTCCCTAGGTTACATATATTTAAAATATATTTATTTGAATAAAAATAAGATAGCAAAAATATTTCTTTGAGGGATTCATGTGTAGATATTAGTACCGCTTGAATGACTTCATAGATAGTTCATTCTTAAATACGCCACATATTTAAGTATAGTTCAGTTACTTAAATTTGTGATGCAGATTTCATAGTCTTTCAATAATAATTTAAAATATTTCCATACACCTCAACGCACCTACTTTCTGGTTAAAACATTGTTCGTCAAACTGTAATTTTCTTTTTTTTCTTTTAACATTGTCACTTTCATACTTATTTTTCGTAGCTAACGCGTAATATTTCGGTTCCTCATAAAAAATACTATTATTCCAACTGTCTTCTTATATATACAATACAGTGTGTACAAAAAGAAACGTACCGTGTTGAATATACAGTATGATTTGTATTGTTATGATTTGTAAGAAGATCACATTTTTTTTTAATTTAACACCCAATATATTATTTCCTGATTGTTTTATTTTTTTTGTATTTATTTATTATTACAACATAAATTGCAAAAAACGCATGTCCCTGAGTTCTTTCGTTTAAATGTTACAAGGTGATTTAATGTTAACAGAAAGCTATTGAAAAATGTTAAAAATATTCATACCTTGCCAATAGCTTGTCCATAACATGGAACAATTTTATACTACAATTCTTCTTCGCACAAATTTTTAAATTTTAGTCGCAAATCCTACAAAATACTCAAATCTACAGACCATCGAATACATGGCATTTTCCTTGCCGTTTGCAGTTTTGAAAATTTACTTTTAGTAACAGATAACTTTAGAAACATATTAGTCATCAATACATTCAAATTCTTTTAGCTCGATGACATAATTTCCTCCTTCTTCAGAAGGTCTGTCATCCGGAATGCACGTTAATAACATCGTAAACAGTTGAAAATGCGTCAGCAGCTTCGGCTAGTGGATTCAACGGCCAAGTTTCACTGCTTCGTCGTTGGCGTATGCCGGACACCCAGTTCGATAAAAACAGTGGGCCTGGGTGGACCTTTGGACCACACACGCGACCATAATGGTCACCGACGGGCAATCCGCTGACCGGCATAAACACCCAGAATTAATTAGCGAGAAAATTCGACCTCCACAAGTTATAGCTTAATCTGGTCGGGTTTTTTTTTTCATTTGGAAATCTTCGTTGAATTTTATTATTCTGAATCAATTTATTTCGGAGATTGATTTAATGACCTTGAAATTAATGTGAAGGGTAAAGTTCGAATAAAAATGATCGCATTTGAAGGATTTACTAAAGGATTTTGAACGAAAACAAACTACTCAGACGTAGTCCTGTCAAATTTGGTTTTGACTTCGAAAAAAAATTGTTAAATGTTAGATTTCGTTGTATAAACTTATTTTGACGTTTAATGGCTAGTATCAAGGGTTGAATACGAATTCATGGTTTTTGTGATTTTTAAACAACAAACAACCAAAAACATGCAAAGACAGGATGAATCCAATATCAATATATTTTTATTTATTTGTATTATACAGACAAATTGTAGAAAAACAAACGATTGATTCGATTCTTCACTGTTCTTATCAGTGACCGGTTTCGCCTTTATGGCATCCTATATTTTATAGCATTTTTAAATCTTCATTAAATTTTAGGTTAATTATATGTTACATATCCAATACCAAACATGAGTTCATCTGCTGTGACCGTTGCATTTTAACCTACTTAAATGGATTTTTAAACATTGGTAAAGAATTTAGAAAATTTGCCAAATCTAGATTGCGTTGGAAAACAACTGAACAACTAGAAAGTATTAAAAAACAAAAAACAAAAAATCATTAAACTTATAAATAACTGAATGTGATGGAGGTCTGGGGAATTTTGCTACACACAGAAAAGTGATTATTTGGAACGAGAAAACTAATTCTTGAATTTATTTACTAGATTCAAATGCATATTTACTTGGATGTAGAAAGTTAGGTATATACAAGAAATGCCTCATACTCAATCTAAGTAAAATAATTTCTCAGATAAATGCTGTCGACAAATAAATTCTTTCTTTATAAGAACCAATATTGTATTGAAAGAAGTCATTGCATTTTATGTCCCAAAAATGTCAATTTCTCCAACGAAGTAATAGTAAATCCATCCCAAGTGCGTAGTTACTTGAACCAAGAAAATATAAGACATTTAATATAAGTAAGTATTGTTTACTGAATAAAAACCCACCAATTATTTAACTGAAGTGATTCTCACTTCTTTCAAGTAATCCCTTTCTCTGGAATAAATATGCGCATCGTGATTTTGTAAAGGCTCGTGCGCCCGCGCGTAGGGCTGGCGCCGTAAAGGAGCGAAACCTAGTACGAAAACAACAACGAAGTACCCGTAGGGGATGTGCCTTGTGATTAGTGTACAATAAACGTTTCAACACGGAATAATTTGATGTAAGGCACGCAACAGGTTAGAACGAGTAAGTAAATATAACATACCTATCTTGTTAATTAGCAATAGAAAACGTATTTCCGCCAAATCTTTAAAATTCTTACATTAAGTAGCTAAAAATATTTACCAGGAATAAAAATATACACTTCATTGAAGACTGTTTACTTCCTTCACCAGAGTAACAACTTTCTTATATCTAGTAATTACTCTAAGAAATAAAATTTCTTGATTGAAGTCAATAATCTCTCGCGTATATACGAACCTACCAACTACGTCATCAAAGTAATTCTTTCTTCGTTCGAGAGATCACTTTTCTGTGTGTATCTGATGTTCACTTCAACATCGCATCGGTTCTCTAACTTCCAAGAACCACAAAGTACATCTGCTCAGTGGATTGGCAAATTGATAACTCCAACCTCCCATATGTCTTAATAATACAGACCCGTAAGCGTTTTTATATCTTCCTCAAGTCATTCCGTCGCTAGATTGGAGGTCCAGCATCGAAAATGCAACTTTAAACGTTTCGGATTGCGGCAAAAACAAACAGTCTATCTCGACATGAGTGTACGGCGCGTTCGGGCCAGTCAAAACAAAACTACCAGAAAACAATTCAATTAAGACCCTACCGCCCTAATTACACGTTCATAGGTGGTCCATTTCGGACGTAATAATAACATATTCGATGCCCCATCAGGAGTGGGTTACGCTCTTCTGGTTCTTGCTTTGGTGCACCTTGCAGTAAAGTATAAGTTGCCTGGAGATACAATAGATTGCAGCACTGTCGTTCTTCCACCGTTTAAGGTTGTTGGTATAAAAATTGCCGGGTTTCCGTTCACAAATATTAGCGAACGACCACACAAGCGTTGGATCTGTGGGTGCATAAAAAACAGGTAGTTCTGGTTTTTTATTTAATGCTAACCCACGCTCGTAATATGGATGATATTAAGACATTTTGGTGTATTTTAGATACCATTGAGAAAAATCGGTTAACGTTAACACATGTCACCGAGCGCCTCAAATTTCCCATTTTTTTCACCAAATCTACAATTTTACAAAGCTACGTTATTTATTATTTTTTGACAGAAATTACTATTATTATTGGATTATTGATATGTATTTGTCATGTATTAACTAATTTAAAATAGTTTAAACAATTACCATTTGTTTAAACAAAAATATACGATGTTATATATTTTTCCATTTTTTCAAAAATTATTAAATTATTGTTTTTTTGTTGTCATTTATTAATTAATTAGCAATTGTTTAAATAATTACCATTTTTTAAGCCAAAATATATGTTGTTCGCACATATTTTATATTTTGCAGAAATTATTAGATTATTGGTATTTTTTTTTTCATTTATTAACTAATTTGCAATTAATCAATGTATAGAAGAAGGTGATATCCAGGCGGGATGCAAATTTTAAATAAATCAAAAATTACAGCCACAACCTGGGTTTCGAGCCAGGAACCTTTGCGTTTCTAGCACTGTGCTCTCCCATCTGAGCTACTGAGGCGTATTCATTTCTAGTTAATTTGCAATTGTTTAACCAAATACCAATTGTTTAAATAACTATATACATTGTAATTAATGGACATAATTTTCTATATTTTTGCATAAATTATTATTAGATTTTTGGCAGTTTTTTGAAATTTATCAAGTAATTTGTAATTGTTTAAAGAAATACATAAACATTGTTACGGACATTTTTTATATTTATTGCAGAAACTTATTATTAAAATATTGGCATTTTTTGTCATTTATTAACGAATTTGCAATTCTTTAAGCAAGTACTATTTTTTTAAACAAAAAATTACTATGTTTTTCTAGTTTTCCTTTTGTAGAAATTATTTTTGTTACATTGTTGGCATTTTTTGTAATTTGTTACTTAATGTGCAATTATTTGGACAAATAAATTTGTTTAAACAATAATATACAATGTTAGTACGTATTTCTTGGCAAAAATTATGATAGGATTTCTGGTCTTTTTTGTAATTTTGGAGGTTTTACGATATCGGTCAAACCAGTACTGTGGTTGCAACACTAATTATTATTATAGCAACACTTATAATTATTATAAAAGTAGTTAACAAACTTGGCAAGAAAAAAAAGACAAGAAATACAATAATACTCTTTGCCAAAAAGATACGTCAGTACCATTGTATATTTTGTTTAAACAAATGCTATTTGTTTAAACAATTGCAAACTAGTTAACTATTGACAAACAATGAAAACAATCTAATAATAATTTCTCAAAAAAGAGAAAAATATGGCCGTAAGATTGTATATTTTTGTAAACAAATGGTATTTGTTTAAACAATTGCAAATTAGTTAAGTAAATGACCAAAAACGACCAATATCCTAATAATACATTTCTTAAAAAAATAGAATATATGTCCGCAACATTGTATATATTTGTTTAAACAAATAATATTTGTTTAAACAATTTTAAATTAGTTAATAGATGATAAAAATATGTCAGTAATCCAATAATAATCACTTTTGCCAAAAAAAAATAATAAAACACGTAATATTGTAAAATTGTAAATTTGGGGTAACTTTTGTCTCATATTTAGGGTACTATGGGTAGGCTTACCATAATTATGAAACTACTTATCGTATAATTACTTATTGAACCACTTCTATTTTTGGGTAGTGTACTTTTCTAAATATAAGGATTATTATTTAATAAAACTTAAAGAAATATCTGTTATAACCATTGCATAAAATTTGAGTTGCCAACATTTATTTTGTAGAATAATAAATGAAGTAAAATTAGACTATCGTTGGAAATACTCGGACTTACTCTAACGCGGAGGAAGAAATTTATGGGGATATTAACTACGATGGCGAACATAAAGAATAAAATAAGATGGCGTTTCCAAAATATTTTTGTGGAAACAATGGGAAATGAATGGAAAATGTAATATTTCCACCGAGAATTTGAAGTTCGAGACTTATACGCATTGACCTGAGAGAGCTGACATGTGCACTCTTGACAATCGTACTGAAATAATTATTATTTATTCAGTTTACAATTATTCATTTATTTAATTATTTATTCTTATGATAGTATTACTGACACTGTGACATAAGATCGTAGTAGCAGTTTACAATGGCTGTAACTTGTTGCATGAACAGAAGAAGTATTACTACATTTGTGAGATTGTTGAATTTGGACCAACAAGATTGTCGACCAATCTGGATATTTCATATTAATTTATGAATTATTGTGTATTATCATTGTTAAGTCACAAATGACAAATTATATGCTTAATTACTTTTTAGCTGTTGTCGATCTTTCGAAGTAAGTCAAGATATATAGGGTGTTCCAATTAAAATTCTTAAACTATTTGACATTATTTAGCAAATGTCAAGTTGTTCGGGATAAGTCATAATAGAATCGCAAATCAATAATAACTGTCAAAAAGTGCGATACTTTTATTATCCAAAATTAGTTCCTTTGTTTTATCGTTGTTAGTTACCCCGGAAAGATTTTTTGAAGAATGCTCGTTTTTGATTTTAATTTCACAATATCTCAGAAACACTTGACAAAAAGCCTAATATAAGTTCAAGTCAAAACAATTAGGATACAAATCTTACTGAAAACTGCAATAATATACCCAGTGTTCCATTTAAGCAAACATAAGTTTGTGTTGGTAAGTTGTTGTGGGATATTGTGTAAGCATCAACATATTTTCTTGCTGTAGAGCGTATGGAAACGCAACTTGTATGTATGGAAAAAACGTAAATTTGATTTCTTCAGCCCATTAATATATACTTTGTTTATAGCGTGGGACACCCTGTACATAATATTCTAAAATCAATACCAAAGGACTATACAACCTCCATTTTACAACTTTAATTCGACTAATGGTAGAAAATTATGCAGTCATTTTTGGAAAAGTTATAAATATTTTGCTAAACCAGAACACCGAAATGTATATTCTATGTTCAAATGAAGACACCTCAGTAGTTTATTATATGTCGATAAAGCAGACTTCTTATCAATAAACCAGTAGATTTTCTTGTAATGATCCAGGAATATAGAAGGAGACCTGTTGTCCATATATCTCCAAACAGTAATGGAGACACACGTATTAATTTTTATTAAAACAATCAAATATTTAACCTCTTCCGGTAAAGTATAATAAACACTGACGAAACACAAACTTGTGTAAAGTCGCCTTCAACTTATCTCTGTTTATCCTGGAGTCATTATTTAGTTTTCTCATGACCTTAGCAAAGCAAATTTTTCTATTTCTGCCATCCTTTTCAAACATCTCCCATAGAGGAAAATCTACGACAGGCGTCTGTCGCTAAGATCTATTTGCAGCGAGATTACACCTTTTATTATACTATGTCACAATCTACAGGAAGTACAGTTACATAAACTTGATTCTCAATGAACAGGAAAAGATTTTCTGTACGGCTGAGACGTGCTGCAACTCATAATGCAGAGCTAAAGGTCAGGAAGAGATCATAACGTCTGGCGTTACTTATAATTACAGGATAGACAGACGATTGTGAAAAATACGATACTTAGTTGAAGCCTGTTATTATTATTATTATTATTATTATTATTATAGATAACAGAAGGAGTTTTTAGAAAGTGGATCGGTAGCGAGAGATCGACTTTTGTTCCCTTTCGCAATCTAGTTAATAAAATCCTTGTTATTGTAATCGCAATTTCACTTCGTGTGGACCTATCTTACGCTGGATTACTATTTGATTGCTTCCTGTATTCAATTACGTGATGTTCTGGGAAACCACTCGTTGGTAATATAATAGAGAAGATCTAAGCCAGATGATCTGATCACGATTAGGTAATTTTATTGTTAAAATCAGAAGGAATCGGTAATTTAATCAAATTATTTGCATCTTGGTCATTGATAGATAGATATTTCCAAATGTGTAGGTACAGGATTCTCTACTTATCTCCGTATAAAATTCAAGCAGGTCAGGAAATCAACCCCTTAGATTTTGTTAGAAGACCAGAGTACTCGATAAGTGTTTATTTTCTGACAAAGATTGGTTTTATCTTCCAGGCTACTTAAATAAGCAAAACTTAAGGATATGCTCAACAGAATATCCCCATGATTTCGTTGAATTTACATCCACAACATTTGTTTGTTTGGGTAGTAGTTTCGAAAGGGTTAATAATTCACTGTGTTACAAAAATAAACGAAATATACTTTTCACGAGACATAGCGGAAGTTGTTGAGCTGAACATAATGGCATAGCTAAAATTTTCCAAACACCTCCAAAATCTCGATTATTTTCAAAGAAAAACTGTTTTTGGGTACTTGGACGTATATAAAAATTCATAACTCTGTTCAATTTCCAAAATAAAAAACGCAAATGAAAGAGGAAGCATAGACAATTATAAAGATGTACTGCTCGGTCAGCCCCAATAAGAAATCGAAAAGTTATGGACGTTCAAGTTCAGAAGTTTCCAATTATTTTCAGATTTTTTAAACTTTAACAACAATTTGATGACCTGTTTGAATCCGTAATATTTTTTTGCTTTTTTTTGAGTGCCCATTTAAATTTGCGTCGAATACGCGTTTGTTTATTAGAATCGGTTGAAATTTAACAGAATTATCATATTTTATTGACCGGCTAAACACATCACACTACGGAGAAGGATATACAGGCCGACTGTAATAAATCCGTAGTCTTCATACACATTAATTAGACATTTACTTGTTATACTTATATTTACAATGTTATTCTAAAATTATGACAATGTTTTTCCCTTTTGTTGTTACCTGCCAGACATTCACAATATGTTACTAAGTACATTAGAGTTTACCTTCATTACATACAGTGTGTTACATTACACACTGTAACACAGTGTAATCAGACCAATATTTTTAGTAGCCAATCATTGTAATTTACAAAGTGCGTTTGTTTTAAATTGCTTTTTGTTTTCATAAAACTAGATTAAACAAAAAACAAAAAACAGAAGCATACAAAAAGGAAAATTCGTTTGTTTCTGAAAATCTAAACTGAATTTACAATTATAGGTTTTGAGAAAATCAGTGCAAAACACGTTTGTTTGCACTCATCAGATTAAGATTTTATGGAAGAAAACATAACATAATTTAAAGTTGTCACTTGTTTGTTTTGATAGTCAGGGCAGTAATATATTTTTAATTATTGTATTTCTGACGAATTAAGTAGAAAGTTTGGAAATCCAAAAAACTCAAAAGTTCATTATTCTTTTTACGGTAATGGTAAAATGAAAATTCATTATAATTATTTTGTTTACAGTCGATTTTAACTCCTTAATATATAAAATTTTTTAATTATAAAAATATTGAAACTGTGATTCTAATAAACAACGCCTAAAACTTGAGAATCATCCTAATACAATACAAGTACATTAAAATTAGACAAAAAATGGGCTATGAAGGAAAAAATCCTGATTACTTAATTATTATTATTATTTATTATTATTTTAGTATTACCAAACTTATAATTTCAATATCAACAATGCCTTTAGTTAATTTATACCTATACTTACATTTAATTTCGTCACTAATTATAGTTCATCCACCTTGCTAAAATTAGCAAGAAAAGTACCCCTAAGAAAAAGTAGTAAATACCTTTTTTTTTGTGCAGAATTTTATAAGTATACTTTTTGTCCAGGGGCTAAAATTATGAACTCGTAACCGTTTTGCGGTAAAATAAGAAAAACCGCAAACGTGCATGTTAGGTTTTTAATTTACTTTCCTTATTTTTACTAATTTCACTGTACTATACAAGATGTTAAAAAATATGCTCTGAAATTTATTGAGTATATCTCCAATAAATTAACTAAACTAAATAGTACCAAGTACATACTGCGCTTTTTTTTATTTCTATAGTTATAAATGTTTATTTATTTTTTTTAAATTATAACATATGATTAGACGAATTGTTAGATCTGTATTTGTACTAAAACATAGGTCAGTACAAACAGTAGATGAACAGATCTGCTGTTAAAACAGTCGATCTGATCGAAAAAGTCAGTTAGCTCGAACGATATGAAAAGAAAATACACTTTAATTTTTACTTAAGACCCAGTTGTACCTCTCCTACGACACGATTTCAAATAAAAACGTTATTTATTGTTCAAACTTGACGAAATTTTCAGTGTAAATTCTTAGATAAATAACGAGCTGGGCAGGATGAAAAATAATTTTTTGAAAAGATAAAAATTAATTTTACTTCTACATCTTTGGCTTTTTACAAATATAAAACATCTAGCCCAACTCATGGTATAAAAATAGATTTTGATATAAGTACAATTTTAACCCATACATTATAATTGCGATAATAAAGCGTAATTGCCAGAAATATATTTATTTGCCCATATTATTGCTGCCCGGTGTAGACAGCAGACGACAGGAGCTTTAAACACCGCCTATAACTGATGACTACGGATTGACGTTGGTGGGGGGCAGGCTGACCACTCCCAGCAACGCAAACATCGCAACGAAATAGTTCGTTTCAGAGTTGTGATGTTTTCAGAACGGAGCCTTAAGATACATTCGGTTCAAAACCTGACAATTGGCAACCCAAAGTGTACCAATAGAAATAAAAACATACTTGTCTTTCCTCATAATTAGTTAGTTGAGCAGTTCTTCCTTTTTGTGTACAATAAATTCAAATTATCGAAACATTCCAACAAAATCGTTCGTTGGAAGTGTTATTGTACCACGTCACCTACTTCTATTTGATTTAAGATCATGCAGTGGGCAGTGTGGCTACGACAAGGAACCAATCGTCTTGCCAAGACAAATCATAGGTGGTCCTTTTGAAGGCAAAACAACAACAAACGCCGACGACCGGCGTGTCAAGACGACCACACGATGTGTATTTTCTCTTTGAACTCCTGGTGCCAGAAAAGAAAAAACAAACACAAAGGTGGTTTCTATAGGTCGTCCACGACCGACCAGTCTCACCATAGTCAATCAAGCTTCTACGCCTAAAGTGGAAGTGATTAATCAACGATGCAAGCAGATATTCCTATACGAATCTTAGAAAAAGATGTTATCAGTCACCGATCTAAATTCAAGTGAGATACAATCCTTTATTTCTCCGATATATCTGACGACACTATCGGTTGAGCAATAACAAGGCTTCTCCTGGATATTGTTGGTATTGTGTGGCTTGGAGGTCTCCTTGGAGGCGCCATTCGAGTGAAAAATTAATTAGTTATATCTTGAGCAAATATTTGTTACGCTTTCGCTCCTACAGTCGGGCATATCTGACCGATCAGTGTCTGTTGACTGTTGAGTCAGTGATGCAACTCGTCTCGAGTCTCGACGTGCCGCGAGATTTTTTTTTTTGATCGTTGCGACAAACATGCACTTCAGTCGCCAATGAGTGCCAATCGGTGACCATGAAAGCAAATACCGTTAACCGTCATAATAGCGGAGATCCAACCTTGAAACGGGGTTTCTAAAACTCTTACCTAGAGAAGTTAGCGGTGAAACATGGTAACTTAATAAAATTAAAAGCACCATAAACAAATTCCCTGTTTTTAAAGAAGAAGTCGATGACATAAAATGTAAATATCGTGGTAAATATAACCCACAGATTCATAACCTAATTTATTATAGTACGATTTCCTGCACGGTTTTCTATTCAATTCATCGTTGGAGTTATTATACGAATCAGCAAATAGTTTATTAACTATTGGTGTATAAAAGAATTACATGCATGGAGTTATATATTAATTATTTTCTGTATCTTATAGCTTATACGCATATCACGTCGGCATAGTGGTCTAATGTAACTCCATTAACACACTTGGCGTGCATTTATTTGTTACCTTACTCCACATAAACGTACAAACAATCCAATCGGTAAATATTTCCAAGTAGAGTGACGTAGGAGTGATTTTCAGAAATCTCGATGTCCTCGATTTTGTTTATACAAGTTAACATAAAAGTCATCACCTCCATCGTCCACATCGTCCATTTCTAAAAGCGGTGTTGTTTTTTTCTAGTATGGTTTCTAAATGAATGATGTGTACTTCACAGTAGTTCTCTTGGTAAGAGTTTTAGAGACCCCGTTTCAAGGTCGGATCTCCGCTATTGACATATCTTTTTTGCGAAAACCATTATTATCAGAGCAAAGACTCAACGGATCAACTTGTTTGTTGACTTTTAGCAAGTAGAAATTTCGATAACGCGACAAAAAGAATCCTAATCTTTGAGTAGTTTCGGAGAAAGTTTTCCAAGCAAGGGCTATTTTTTTAAATCGAGGCACACCTCTGTTGTTTGATGTCGTTCTGTGTTCCATTAACAAATAGACGAGACCAGTTTGAATAGGACTTTTTAGCGACTCAAAACGCGATAATGGCTCTATTCGAAGGATCCCAGCACATTATTAAGACACCCTATATTTATATGCTCACTTTTATGTTTATATTTTGTTTACTTATTTTGGATAAATTTGACGACCTAATACACTATAAGCTCGACATAACCTAGAAATACATAATTAATGTTGGTGCCTGGGGATTTAATTATCATGTTTCCGTCAGTCAGTAAAAACAAACTCACTGAGCGTCTTTTAATTACGGCATAAATTGTGTAATAATTAAGCCGTCGTTTTTGTCCGCGTCTTGATGGTTTCAAGTCTCAACCGTAATATTATTGGCGGTTTCGGGGAGGCTAGATATCTGGGTGGTCCTGAAGACCTGAACGATGGCCGGAGTGACTTCATTTCGAAAACTGATCGTGTAATCTACAGCGGAGCATAATAGACTTAATAAATAACAGGGTTAAAGCCATTTACAAAAATTAACTTTAATATTCTCTAGACCGCTACCACTATATTTTTACTGTATTTATTATAAATATTTATCTAATATAGTGCACAAAACATGTGTGGATATACTAAGAAACATTTGTTGTATTAATAATCAAATAAACATGTTTTTCGAAGATACTGGCAAAGTAAGCTGTTACAAAATGTATAAATTAATGTACTTGTCACGATGATTAATTTTAATTGGGACTTCCCATCGAGATAGTGTAAATAAGTTAAGTCTATAAATTCATTCGAACATGCTTGTTGCTAGAAACAACAGAGAATACTTTGTTGGCTTCTAATTGCAAAGTTGGGAACAGTTTTTTCTGTTCGGTGATGTTCAATGAATTTGAAACGTAATTTGAAAGTAAGAATGGTTGGGAATCATCATGTCATAAGATAAAAGATTAAATGAAGAAACTAAAGCATTTGTGACCAATCCGGAAGAAAAGTTAAAATCAAGTTTGGAGAAACACGTTTGAAGACCAATAATTCCAAAACTACTTAACAAAACAAAGGAGATAAAGCATGATATACTCTTTAATCATTTCGACATAATGTTTAGCATTATAAAAATGTTCTGTCCTTCGCACAGTGGTGAAAAAGGAGATATATGCGTGGAGAAAAGGGGTCCCTGATTTTGAATCTGATATCATATTTTTGATTCATACGAAACTTATTTCCCGTAAACATATATAAAGATTTCCGATTGTAAATCTGATATCAGATCATATAATTTGTATTAACAAAAAAATACAACAAAAAAGTCGTAGGTACTACTCGCTTTGTTATATTTGGCGCTAGTGTGATAATGAGATCAATTAAAGTTTCTTTTTTTTTTTCATTTTAGTGCATGCAGTACTAACGGAGTCCTACAGTATTCCTTACAGTTTTTCAGTATTTGCTTCATCTGTATAACACCCAGAATCCTAGTATATTCTGTTTATAAAAGTAGTTTTTATCAATTTGAAGCCATATTATCAACAATACAATAGTTTGTAAACAGCGTATATATAATAGTGGACAACATCTATCCAGGAATTGCCATTCTAAGAATAGCGATATCTTTATTGAAACACCCAGTAAATGGTTCCATTTTTGTAACCTACGTATTTTTTCACATAAAAAACTACAATACTGGTGTGTAAAAGTCTACTGTTTTAGACATATTTGCAATTTCACGTCGATTATATTAAAACTTATTTTCTACGATTCTACATAAAAAGATACCAGAGCGTTTGAATACAATCGACATAAAAATGCATTTCTTTTCCAAAATAGGAGATTTTTTTACAATAGTCAATGGTACAATAGTACAATAGCACTTTTTGTATGTGAAAAAATGTCTGCAGTTTTAAAAATACATGGTTCTCCAATAGGAACATCGATATTCTTGCAACAGAAATTATTTGATAGATGAAGTCCAAAATTATGAACACGCTTTATAACCACTTCGAACAAATTTCTAGTAGTTATACTGTGTGAAATATACTGTGCGAGACAACTGTATTTCTTAAAATGATGTTTTCTTTAGACAAATAAAGCTTATAACTCAAAAAGTGTAAGGTTTATGGTAGGACAATCTTAGTATTAGTACTTTTTGTATCAAAATGTTGCAAAAAGTTGAAAAATCTACAGAAATATAGGCAATTCCATTTAAAAAAAATATGTTGACTAGGGTTTTTCGACACTAGCGTCATCTACAATAAAACTAGTAACACGTCCTCATAGCTTTGTAAAAGAAAAAGTTTTGTATATTTTTTGAAAGCAGGCGTTCTTTTTAAAAACTAAAATTCCTATATTTATATCTTAAAAAATCTGATGTGGCCAGGCACATGACTTTATCATACTATATATAAAATTAATGGTTTAGCTGCATGGGATTCTATTTGATCGAGATTGGCCATGTCAGCATTAAAATAAAACTAGTAGAACTAGACAGATATGTCGATTAAAGCTGTGTTCGGATGTTGTACTCCATTGACACCGGGTACACCGTCCAAAAGACACTTACGTGTTATGTTATTGGGTGTTAAAATTGTAACGGTGTACAATATCCGAACCGAGCTTATATTATTGACAGTAGGTATTGTCAAAACATTAGCGTTTGACACTACCTACTGCCATTAGAATCAAAAAATCTGACAGATCCTGGCTACTAGTTTTAATGCAGTATGACCGATCTCGATGAAATAGAAAACACCAAAAAATGTCATAGACATAAATTATTCAGAATTTCCTCTACTTTAATTTATTATTTAACTATTTCGAGGAAATTCCAGAAATGGCGGCTTATTTGCAAAATCTTTCAAAAATGCTAAGACTAAACCTCCAGTTCCTTTGGACCCATTTCAACAGATAGCTTTTCAGCTCTAAATTTACACACACTCACACAGACATTTTTTTGTACCTTGGTCAAAAATGTTCAGGGGACCCAAAAAGACATATTTCCGCTAAAAACTCAAAAATTTTTTTTGACACGATTACAATACTTTACATACTGCGTATGATAAAGTAAAAATCTGATGTGGCCAGGCACATAACTTTATCATACTATATATAAAATTAATTGTTTAGCTGCATGAGATTCTATTTGATCGAAATCGGCTATGTCTGCATTAGAGTAAAACTAGTAGAACTACACAGATATGTCGATTTATATTGACAGTAGGTATTGTCAAAACATTAGCGTTTGACACTATCTACTGTCATTAGAATCATATCTGACATACAACCTGACATATCATGGCTACTGGTTTTAATGCAGTACGAGCGATCTCGATGAAATAGAATTTGCTCATGCAGCTAAACTATTAATTTTACCAAAAAATTTCATAGTCATAAATTATTCAGAATTTCCTCTACTTTAATTTATTGTTTAACAATTTCGACGAAATTCCAGAAGTGGCGGCTTATTCGCAAAATATTTAAAAAATGCTGACTAAACCTCCAGTTCCTTTAGACCCTTTTCAACAGAAAGCTTTTCAGCTCTAAGTTTGGTCATGAAACTTCTAAATATGAAGTTTCGTCCCGTTACCTTTAGTAGTTTCTCCGGAATCGTCGCCACAAAAAAACGGGTAGACACAAACACACACACAGACATTTTTGTGCCTTGGTCAAAAATATTCAGGGGACCCAAAAAGACATATTACCGCTTAAATCTAAAAAAAAAATGTTGGCACGATTACAATACTTTACATATACGTATGATAAAGTAAAAAATAAATTTAAATTATTTTTGTATTGGTTAATTGGTCAGCATAAAAATATGTAACTTTGTGTCAATATTTAGACCCTTTCATACCATATATCTTTAAATAAACAAGATCTGTATGCCTTCGCGCGAAATATGGACACCTGTATAAACGGTTAATTTTCTGTCCGAAAATATTTTACATTTTTTTCAACGCGTACCTATTTATTTTCTATACTAAAACATTTCTTATACGATGTAGGTATATTATTTTTATTATGATAGGTTTTTATCCAGCTTTTCGGGTACACATGAAAGGAAGAAGTCAGAAGAAACAGAAAAAAAAACAAACACTGGTACAAGAATGACTGGTAGAACATTGGAAAAAGGTTTTAGTTTTTAGTATGATTATACAAAACTTCTAGTATTTTCTTTATTAATGAATACTCTCACTTTTACGACAGACTGCGTAAGCGTATCGCCTTCGCGTATGCGACCACATCTTTGCTCACATCGTAGCCTATAGCCAACGTCTTGGGCGGTCAGCCAACGCATTTCAATGCAGCTTCCTTATTCAGCCGAAAGCCTTATTACACCAACTCTCACACGCCATAGTCTGAAATGTGCGTGTGTATGCGTGAGAATCGTGTATACTTTGACACATTTTCCTTTTAGCAGTCTCACACAAGTCACGCGACGTAAGTTCAGACCGTTGAGTCATACCGCCAGCCGCAAACCGTGCGACAAATAGATCCATTTGTAGCGCGATGTCCCTAGATCTCATATAATACCATGTTATCTCTATGATTGGCACCGCAATGCTGTGTGCTCGCCTCGCTTACCGATAAGCCACTTTTATTGTGGACCGCCGCCCGCCGTCCCGTCATGTTATTCGTTATTGTTATATTAAGTTTGCGTAATGGTAGCTTATTCATCGAAGCCTTCTGCCGGATGCCTTATCTGAATTTACCAACGCTGATTTTTTTTACTAGATAACGATCAGATCTAGGTGCATCGAGAGAATGTGGTTTTATGAAATGATGATACAAAATGACACAATCGAAAATCTTACCTGAGTAATTGAAATTATATATTGGGGCTTCAAAAGTTCTACATCTAGTGGGAAGGAGTTATAAACTTTAGAAGATGAAGTGGAGAAATTGAAGGCAACCATAACTAGCTATGGAGACTGCCAACTTTCCATTCTAATTTAGCATACTATGACGTCTTCCATGCCAGATTTCTCGAATCTCTTCGTTTCAGCCAACCAGGCATAAAAAGAAGACCTCCAGCGTTGTGGATTAACCCGGGTATAGTTTTTAAAAGACTTCTCTTATATATACATAGATTTGGCTTCCATGCTTCGGTTGAAGAGAGGAGTAACAGTGAGCCTTAAAGCCTCGTGTGTTACCGTCCGCGAGTAGACCAGATGGAAGGAAGACTGGTGGATAGACTTTCACGATTTTCTTTGCCGGCCTCTACTCGAAGATCCTCTTGGTCCATATTTTAGTCTGGCGACGAACTCATCCCATTTCCATTCTAATTTACCGTTCTATGACGTTTTCCACGCCAGATCTCATCGTAACTCTTCGTTTCAGCCAACCAGGCATAAAAACAAGACCTCCAGCGTTGTGGGTTAATCCGGGTATAGTTTCTGAGAGGCTTCTCTCATATATACATAGATTTGGCTTCCATGCTTCGGTTGAAGAGAGGAGTAACAGTGAGCCTTAAAGCCTTGTGTGTTACCGTCCGCGAGTAGACCAGATGGAAGGAAGACTGGTGGATAGACTTTCACGATTTTCTTTGCCGGCCTCTACTCGAAGATCCTCTTGGTCCATATTTTAGTCTGGCGATGAATTCATCCCATTTCCATTCTAATTTACCGTTCTATGACGTTTTCCACGCCAGATCTCATCGTAACTCTTCGTTTCAGCCAACCAGGCATAAAAAAGGATCTCCAGCGTTGTGGGTTAATCCGGGTATAGTTTTTGAGAGGCTTCTCTCATATATACATAGATTTGGCTTCCATGCTTCGGTTGAAGAGAGGAGTAACAGTGAGCCTTAAAGCCTCGTGTGTTACCGTCCGCGAGTAGACCAGATGGAAGGAATACTGGTAGATAGACTTTCACGATTTTCTTTGCCGGCCTCTACTCGAAGATCCTCTTGGTCCATATTTTAGTCTGGCGGCGAATTCATCCCATTTCCATTCTAATTTACCGTTCTATGACGTCTTCCACGCCAGATCTCATCGCAACTCTTCGTTTCAGCCAACCAGGCATAAAAACAAGACCTCCAGCGTTGTGGGTTAACCCGGGTATAGTTTTTGAGAGATTTCTCTTATATATACATAGATTTGGCTTCCATGCTTCGGTTGAAGAGAGAAGTAACAGTGAGCCTTAAAGCCTCGTGTGTTACCGTCCGCGGGTAGACCTGATGGAAGGTAGACTGGTCGATAGACTTTCACGATTTTGTTTGCCGGCCTCTACTCGAAGATCCTCTTGGTCCATATTTTAGTCTGGCGATGAATTCATCCCATTTCCATTCTAATTTACCGTTCTATGACGTTTTCCACGCCAGATCTCATCGTAACTCTTCGTTTCAGCCAACCAGGCATAAAAAAGGATCTACAGCGTTGTGGGTTAATCCGGGTATAGTTTTTGAGAGGCTTCTCTCATATATACATAGATTTGGCTTCCATGCTTCGGTTGAAGAGAGAAGTAACAGTGAGCCTTAAAGCCTCGTGTGTTACCGTCCGCGAGTAGACCAGATGGAAGGAATAC
Organism: Aphodius sticticus; assembly: GCA_963966075.1. Classification (NCBI taxonomy): domain Eukaryota; kingdom Metazoa; phylum Arthropoda; class Insecta; order Coleoptera; family Scarabaeidae; genus Aphodius; species Aphodius sticticus. The sequence goes on from OZ014509.1 coordinate 75,859,114, forward strand.
TGGTGGATAGACTTTCACGATTTTCTTTGCCGGCCTCTACTCGAAGATCCTCTTGGTCCATATTTTAGTCTGGCGATGAATTCATCCCATTTCCATTCTAATTTACCGTTCTATGACGTCTTCCACGCCAGATCTTATCGCAACTCTTCGTTTCAGCCAACCAGGCATAAAAACAAGACCTCCAGCGTTGTGGGTTAACCCGGGTATAGTTTTTGAGAGATTTCTCTTATATATACATAGATTTGGCTTCCATGCTTCGGTTGAAGAGAGAAGTAACAGTGAGCCTTAAAGCCTCGTGTGTTACCGTCCGCGGGTAGACCTGATGGAAGGAAGACTGGTCGATAGACTCACGATTTTGTTTGCCGGCCTCTACTCGAAGATCCTCTTGGTCCATATTTTAGTCTGGCGATGAATTCATCCCATTTCCATTCTAATTTACCGTTCTATGACGTCTTCCACGCCAGATCTCATCGTAACTCTTCGTTTCAGCCAACCAGGCATAAAAACAAGACCTCCAGCGTTGTGGGTTAACCCGGGTATAGTTTTTGAGAGACTTCTCTTATATATGCATAGATTTGGCTTCCATGCTTCGGTTGAAGAGAAGAGTAACAGTGATCTTTAAAGCCTCGTGTGTTACCGTCCGCGAGTAGACCAGATGGAAGGAAGACTGGTGGATAGACTTTCCCGATTTTGTTTGCCGGCCTCTACTCGAAGATCCTCTTGGTCCATATTTTAGTCTGGCGATGAATTCATCCCATTTCCATTCTAATTTACCGTTCTATGACGTCTTCCACGCCAGATCTCATCGTAACTCTTCGTTTCAGCCAACCAGGCATAAAAACAAGACCTCCAGCGGTGTGGGTTAACCCGGGTATAGTTTTTGAGAGACTTCTCTTATATATACATAGATTTGGCTTCCATGCTTCGGTTGAAGAGAGGAGTAACAGTGATCTTTAAAGCCTCGTGTGTTACCGTCCGCGAGTAGACCAGATGGAAGGAAGACTGGTGGATGGACTTAAACGATTTTGTTTGTCGGTATCCATTCAAGGATCCTCTCATTTCCATTCTAATTTAGCGTTATATGACGTCTTCCACAACAGATATTCTCGTATCTCTTTGTTTCAGCCAACCAGGCATAAAAACAAAACCTCTAGCATTGTAGGTTAGCCCGGGTATAGTTTTTGAGAGACTTCTCTTATATATACATAGATTTGGCTTCTTTGCTTCGGTTGAAGAGAGGAGTAGCGATGATCTTTAAAGCCTCGTGTGTGCGCGAGTAGACCAGATGGAAGGAAGGCAAGCCGCGAGGTCGTTAAGCCAAGTGTCTCCTAAATAATCTCCTCTCGTGTCTTCGTCATGATAGCGATTGTCCTCGTGCGTGGTAGTAGGCTTGCTTCGTGTTGGTGTCTGGCGAGAGCGCTCGCGATGCTGTGTGAGTGTAACCTTGCTCGCGGTGCGGTGGGTGGGTTGTTCACGGGTGTCCGGACGCGCGCGCCTGGGAACTCGAGCGCCCTCTACATTCTCACGGCCTTTGTTGCTGCATCGGCCAGCCGCAGCCTCCGCACTCTCACAAACACGACGACGACGACGACGACACCCATCGACGTGCACTTACCCGACGACAGCCAGGCTCCTATGTATATCGTGAATAGGAGCACGGCTACGCAAGCTCTTCTCAAGAATGCAAAACAAAGAACTTAGTCATCATATGGTCTAAATTAGCCTAAATGCGATGGATGAGGTTTGAGATTTGATAGCAGGAGTAGGAAGACAACGTTCAGGAAGATGTTCGACCTATATTTTGATATGTTACAACCTATGGGCATCTATGACCTATTAAGTGTTCATATAATCCTCCTGGATTTGTGAAAAACTCGTACTGTTAAATTTGAGTGAATTTAAGTCACCTAGGTGACTCTCAAAAGCACCTGAGAAGCAAGTGTGTTTATCATTCCTCCAAGAATGGCAGTGACCATCCATTGAATCATCCTCATATCTCCATATCCGACTTATGCTGTAAGATCTCAGTTAATTTAACTTTTTCTATAGACAGTAACCTTCCACCAGTTAATAGTACGTCTAGATGCCTCCTTGACGTCAATATATAATCACGCATTTCAATTAACGAAAATGCCTCCGTCGGAAATTAACAAAAACTGGTTGCGGCGCATGGACGGCCGAACGGTGCTATCCGGTTGATGCTGAAGAGCCGACCTGAGCGCAACGTAAACACCTTAATTGGTACCTTGTCGCGTCACGCGTAATACAACCTCGAGGCCCACGAAAAAAATGCAAATGAATGACACACGTGCACGACGGCGGCGTACCGCCTCGCCGCGCCGTGCCGACCGCGGCCGCCCGGTTCCCAGCATCCTCTTTCACACACAGAAGACCGATCCGGTATTTCCCCTAGCCCCACCGCCCCCTGCACGCCGTTCACTGGAACCGCTCTCTCGGGTGGCGCGCCGGAATCAACCTTTGCATCGGCAATTAAAGAACGGACGACCAAATCCTTTCCACGAGCTTCATGGACCATGGTCCGGCGTTGACGAAAGAAAAATAACCAGAGGACCAGGCAAATAACTGTAATTAAGTAAATAAAAACCTCTTTAGTGTCGTTTCGCGACACATCATCAGTCATATCATCAGCCAAATCTAGATACAAAAGAACATAGGACAAACAGTTCACAAATTCTCATAATCTTCGAAATTAAAAGTGCAAGTTATAGTCAAAATAGCACTGTCGTTGCAGTGTCTATGTTTGTAAAAATACTTTTATATTCATCTCTACTGTGAAGTTCGCATCCTGCATTTAGAAACCATACTACTATAGTGTCCGACCGAACATTCGGCTTCGGCCACCTTCGGCCAAAAATTGAATCTTCGGCAAAACATCGGCTTCGGCCAAAATTAGGCCGAAGCCGAAGGTTCGCGCATAGCGCATACGTAGCAAGAATTTTGAAAAGAAAGTGATATATTTGATAGTTTGTTTACTTTGGTGCTTGGCGAAAATGTGGATGTACTTTTTGTGTCCTATAATAATAGATAAAGTACCGCTGAAACAACAGTTGAAGCATTAGAAGGAATTAGTAGTAAATAAATTCAACAGGCCTGACGTTATGTTGTGACCTCCTACGTCTAATTAAGTAATTTTTCAAGTTCGGCCTGATTCCTAAAACTCGCAAAAGTTAGTAATCATTTTTTGTTTGGCGATATTTTGCCTACGCATAATCATCAAGAACCAATAAAAATTAACACATTAATTAAATACAAATATAAAGAAAATCATCATTAGACTGAAAATTATACAGTTTTTAATGGGAATGTGTAAATAAAAACCCCTTTTCCTTTGTTTGGCTAAATTATTTTAATGAGTACATGTTTCGTCTTACGACATCTTCAGCCCAAATCTACAATATATCAATACATATAAATTTAAACGAGTCAAGCACCATTAATAAATTACGTACGGTCCAATTGAAATAAAAATACGCAGTACACAACAACACATGTCTATCATTTGAGAACACACAACACGAATGACAAGACGACCGTTGTGAAGTTAGCAGCGTAATGGCTGAAAACAGGTTGGGCAATGTTAGGAATTTAAAGTGTAAGAAAATATTGGTTTTTATTTCTTTTGTGTTTTTCTATTTCTAATTGTTCTAATAAATCCATTTTTTAACCCTTTTACATCGGTGGATTAGTTTGGGTGTATTATAGTTAATATGATGACCTGTGTTTAATCTATGTTGAAATAAGTTAGATGTCGCTCTGTTTTTATGTTCCGCCATTCGTTTTGCTAACTTCCTTCCGGTTTGACCTACATATATAGAGTTACATTCTGAACATTTGACTGAGTAAACTCCACACTCTTCCATAATAGATTTAGGGGTTTTGAAATTTGAGAGAATGTTATAAATTTATTAGTTTTGAATGCAGGGTATATGTTGAATTTGGGTAAAATGTTGTTCAATTTTATGTTAATACTATTATATGAATAAGGTTTGTATATTCTATTAGTGGGTTTTTCGATTGTATATAAAGGGTCATTTGTTGTTATTGTATGATGTAGAAGTTTATTAATATGTTTTTTGGGGAAAGACTTATTGTCAGCAAGGTCGAAGATATAATTTAGTTCATCTATTCTGGAGTTATAACTAATAGGGTATTTTAAGCAGCGATTCAATAGAAAATGGGAGGAAGACAAACGCTGGGAGAAACTCTGAGCGGAATCAAATGGTATTATAGTTGGTAGAGTGGTAGGTTTTCTGTATATGTTATATTGAATATTGTCATTAGTTTTAGTTAACGTTAAATCTAAAAAGTTTAAAATGTTATTATTTTGAATTTCTAAGGTGAATTTTAAATTATTGTTTTTTAAATTAATGGTTGTTTTATTGTTACAGTTTTTATATTAAATTTAAAGTAATATTTTCTGTTTTGTTGGTATGAATCAATAGTAAAAAAAAAACTAAGTGTTTTGCGACGAAAAAGCAGATGGAAGGTCTGAAGCATTTTAATATTGATTATTGATATCAGTTTTTTTGTTTTTAAATCAAATATTCCAGATGCGTCTCCAGATAGACTTTATTATACATATAATGGACCTACATCCTTTGTCGAGACAACGTTATTCTTTAAAAAATAGTTCTGTGTACTCTCAAATAGCTCTCAAAGATAAATAGTAAAGAATAAGAATTTTCTGATATTATTTTTTTTTACTGAAGTTTAGGCTAAGTTATTATTGGGGAACAATAAAATGAAAACATAAGAACAAACACTAAAATAATAAATAAAACGTAATTAATTCATACATCAATATATACAATGGTGATATACAGGCGGGATGTATATCGCCATTTGCTATACATTGATTATTTCATCATTACAGTAAGTACGTATGATACGGTATATCCGTATATTCATATCTAGTTATAATTCATATAAAATATTCAAATTTTATATCTGAGCACCAGACTAAATTTAAAACAATTTTTTATTATGTCGTTTCACATTTAATTCTGAAAAACTGATAGGTTACTCGTGACCAAATTTAACAGTTTCTTGTTTTTCGTTAAATCATAATGGCGACGTTTTTAGGACATCCACTATAGATATAGTACAGTCTATATGGGGACACACTGTAGGTATAGATAAATTTGTACATACTAATATAGTATGTAGAAATGTATCTATATTTATCAAATTTATTACAGAGTTACATTAGACCACTATGCCGACTTCATATATGCGTATAAGCTATAAGATACATAAAATAAATCATATATAACTCCATGCATGTAATCCTCAAATACACCAATAGGTAATGAACTATTTGCTGATTTGTATAATAACGTTAACGATGAATTGAATAGCAAACCGTGCAGGAAATCGTGCTATAATTAATTAGGTTATGAATCTGTGGGTTATGTTTACCACGATATTTACATGTTGTCATCGACTTCTTCTTCTTTAAAAACAGGGAATTTGGCGTGGACGCCGGTGTAAATAAAAACAAATGGTGACGAAGAATATTTAAGTGTCGAAAATAAACGTTTTCCGTTAAACCCATCGGCACCAATTTTGGAGACCCATCGCAAAAATTGTAGTCGTAAAGGAAAATTGGTCGAAGGTGTTATTTAAGTTGGGCGTACCGCTCGCCGATAAACCAGAGCTCATTTCTCGCCAACCAGTTTATCATAATGGTTATTGGTACGCACGGCTGCGCTCGCGTGAAAACGCATTAAATTTCGCCTGCTTAAGTGTCCCATCGGCCTGATTACCAAGCCTCATCATCGTGATGATCGAGTCGAGTCTTTTGTATGGACTCCGACATTCGTAATACGACCGACGGCCAAACCTTCCAGATAATTAAAGGGAAGAAGAGGCGAGACTGCACCACCGCAGGCAAATCGACCAGTAACTCCATTCGTCCAGACTTGCGGCTTCAGAAGAAGCCTCTGAGGAACAAAAGAAGCAGCGAGGAAGACACCGGGGTGTCTCAGACCGGTACCTGGAGGATTGTTAGTTGGTAATCACATACACGTGCCAACGGTTGATCGATTCTAGCACCTAAACACCAAAATCAAAACCGTACCTTTTAAAAATTCTGTCGACCAGAGCAGGGCACAGTAGCAGGAAGTTACTCGATTGAAAAAATCGTTTCTTTACGTCAAAAACATACTACTATAGCTTCTAAACTTGACGAAATATACCCACAGTTATTCAAGCTATTCAATTCATCATAATAGTATATTATTATACAAGTTTTATAAGACGTCAAATTGTGCACCAATACGTCTTATAAAACGAGTGTAATATACTACTTTTTCTACTTTGCGTCATTAATTTTATATAAGTTTAGAAATTGTGGTTACTATATCGCGCTAAATTAGAATCTAGGGTATTTTGCGGGTACCACGTGGTAGCACTGTAGTAACTGTCAACTTCGTTAAGGATGATATCGATGAGATAAAATCATGACAAAATCTAATTGTGAATAATTTTACTCTACTTTAGCCTACAAGTTTGAATAAATATTCAGCGAGGTCGCAACGATGATCATAATGGAGCTTGGGGCAACACTTTTAACCCTACTGTGATAAATACATGAAACTTAACCTAAAAAGTTAACAATTTTAAAATAGTGGTTTCATAAGTATAATAATCAGAATAGAAGTGTTTGGCGGTGACTGATTAGTTACTTCGAAGAACAAGAACTTACTAAAGAATTGTTATAACGCTTAACGTTTAAAAGCGGTGTCTACCTAATTCCGCTACGTAGCCGTTGCGGCTTATATATTTTCAAGCACTTATAATTAAATCCCAATTCTAATTTCGGCAAAGTAGTTTATTAGAATAAATTATACTTAGTAAAATTACATGTGATGGAGGTAATACAAATACGTTGCACACAACCAGAACTAAGACGAAGTCGAAAGCGACGGACAAAAACGAATATGAATTGAACCGTGCATCCAAGCGTCCAAAATATTTCCGAAAACTTATATGTTACATAAACTAAGAAATCCTCTACACTTTAAATGTACTATAGCTTCGTACGTGTATGCTAATAAACCATTTATTGCGCATATACAATCTCGCAGCAGTAATTAAAATCGTTCGTATCTACGATGTAGGTTTGATCTTCGCATAATACCTTATTAAAGTAAATGTGGTCCTTGAATTATATCTGAAAAGGGGATTTGATGTTTAGTTGAAAAGAATGATAACGATCACTTACTACGAGTCGTAAAACATCACCGTAAACGTCATGCTGGCGTATTTTGATGAACACAGCAAAACTAAGAAAGCCCCAATCCTTTGGCCATACTATAGCAGGCTACACCCATGTTTAAATATGTATAGAATATGGATATTTCGCAGTTTATGTGATTGCAAACGATTAAGAAGATGCAGTGTGTGGTTATGTTGGGTTATGTATTGTACATTTGACATGTGGCATTTGATATCACTGTGTACCAATCAGACAAAAATGTTACTGTTTTCGGTATTACAATGTGTTAATTGTAACACCGAAAACAGTGTTACAATGTGTGCATTGTGAATGCAAAGTAGAGAAAAGTTATTATACGAATCAGCAAATAGTCATTTCTTCATATGTTCTATTGGTGTATATGAGAATTACATGCATGGAGTTATATATTAATTATTTTTTGTATCTTATAGTTTATACGCATATCAAGTCGGCGTAGTGGTCTAATGTAACTCCATTAACACACTGGACGTGCATGTATTTGTTACCTTACACCACATAAACGTAAAAGCAATGCAATCGGTAAATATTTCCAAGAAGAGTGACGTAGGAGTCATTTTGAGCAATCTCGATACAAGTTCTCTTGACCAGAGCAGGGCACAGTTAGGATGTTATTCGATTGAAAAATCGTTTCTTTGCGTCAAAAACATAGTACTATAGCTTCTAAACATGATGACCCATGCTTAGTCAAGCTTGCAAATTTCTGGGAACATCTTGCTAATGCTAAATTTCACTCTGCGGTTTACATTTCACGCAAAATCTTTCTACTGATTTGCACAATCACTGATTCCAGTAATTTGGCTAATTGGTCACAAGGAAGGCGCCTATGTTGGCTATCTTGCCGACAAATGAGCGGCTATCGTGATAATCGACGTCAATGGCACCATGATTTAGTATCAAATGCCCACGTTTGGCATGCGCCTACCATATGGTAAACGGTGGTCTACGTCTACGCTACGCTCCACGCGGATGACTGGGTGTCTCCAGTCGCACACATAAGAACTTTCTTATGAATACGAAACTCCTACGTAGACCACTTTTATAATACTCGTGTTTGGCGACGATGTTATGACTAACACCGGACTTTCCCATTTTTTGTAGAAGCTCTAATTGTATCACCAGAATGGTTGTGGTTTACCTGCAACCATATGTTTCAATGTTTTACTCAATCAGTGTGTGAAAATTTTTGGAAAGATGAGTGGTAATTTAAAGGATTAAGTATCTACTTTGTTATAAAGCCATATCAATTCTCAATATTTTGTCTTGGTTCATCCCAATATCTGATTTTTTGCAGAAGATACACAGTTTTAAATAAAATTTTGCACCATCCATATTTATGTTTCTAAATAGAAAAATATAGAAACACCAGAGTGCGTATTCGTTTGAAATGATGGACTGGGTAACAACAAATATATACGTACATGCATATAGACTACGCCCATACTACCTGTATCATTGTTGAGGGTGACGTTAAGGCGACAACGCGTGCTGCCTCAAAACAAGCCTTAAAACCAGGTAGGCGGCACATAAGGCACGCTTTACTACACAGATAGAAACCTTTCTTTAGTTCAAATAAATATGCATTGATTAAAACAAATCTGATGTTTCAATAACTTTATCGGCACTACTTTTCTTAATTTATGTAAGAGTATATTATCAAAACAGGTATAGAATAGGAAAATGGGTATAGACATTTTCCCAGTGGTATCCGGAAAATCAAAAACTGACCATTTTCTGGTACAGTAGACTCTCCTATGACGCGGTTGCTACAACGCGCTAAAAATTTTGCGGCTACATCTTCATATAACGCGATTCTCGTACAACGCGCATGCGTCAAAATTTGCGTTACTCAAATTCCTATAACGCGTTTTCATAAAACGCGTGGTATTAAACCGCGTTGTAGGAGAGGCTACTGTACACAATCTATTTAGCCTCTACCATTTGGTAGATCTATTAATTGTATTCAAATAAAGCAAACGTTCTTTCCTGTGTAGTGTGTTTATTTACTTCAGTTGGTTTAAATATTGGGATGAATAAAAAAAAACAAACTTAACAATAAAACACATTTTTGTTTCTCATATCTAATCTTAGGCATTATTCTAACATGCAGCTGGACACAAAACGTGTAGTGGGAACTCTAAATTGTGCAGTGGGAAGCTCAAATTTGTGCAGTACATAACTGGTTGTTCGATTTTTATAAATATTTATATCTTTGTTCATACACAACGCAATGCATTAAAAGTTGATCATTCCATACGATTGTCTTTTTGTCGATGTGCAATCAGGTTTTTGAAAACAAGAAAATATCTGACATGTAAAAAAGTACCATTTAGCGAAATGTATAGTGTACGAACTCAGTGTTCTAGGAGGTGTCAAGAAAATCTGATAATTCTTAAATTTGCTAATGAAAATTATCCCCATTTTCAACTGTATTTTTCTGGAGTAGGCTTTTATGCAATGTGGTAGATTTTCAACGAAAAATCAATTGAAAATATTAAATTGCTATTAAAAAAATAGAAATTAGAAAAAATAATAAACGAAAACTAAATTTGGTATAAAAATGTCATTTTGATAAAATTGTATAATTCTGTTGTCAGTAAGTTATATTATTTTTAGATTTGTATTTATTGGAAAGTTTACTTTATTTAAATATATTTCTTATTAATAAAATACGGAACACAAAAAATTATTATATGCTTTTATTACCCTGAATTTGACTATTTACGTCAATATATTGATCATAAAGTATATACTCATTTTTATTCATAATAAGGTAAACTCGGGTAAGTGTGATTTTGGGGTAAGTGTGAACATTGGTTCTAAGTCAACATCCAAAAAGTAAATCTGAGCGCCATCTCTCAGGGAGCAGTCTCAGTTGCTTATTAATGCGGGGTAAAGTAGGAATCTGAAAAATCCTAACCTCACAAAAAAAAATGTTATGACAGTTGTCAAGCGCCATTTTCACTTGTTGAGTGAGTGTGTTCGCCTGTGTGTTCAGCAATAGTCAGCAGGGCAAAATTTACGGTAAGTCTGGGTTTTTCATCGGTAGCATACAGATTAATGGCTGCACTTTACTGTCACATATTTGAAGTACTAATTTTCCCCTTGAGAAAAATATTACGACATAGGTCACACTTGCCTCAATAAAAATACGTTTTCGGGTAAGTGTGACCGTATTGTGAGGGGAAGTGTGAACCTGTTATTTTGGGGATTTTACATTGAAATGGAAATTTCTTTTTAGGCGGTACAATGGTGCGAAATTACGTCCGTACGACGCAACGAGCTTCACAGTACTCCCAAAATGATCTCAAAACGGCTGTTGAGGAAATTAAAAGGGGAGCCTTGACTATATATCGGGCACATAAACAATACAAAATCCCAAAGACAACATTGTTTTACCATGTGACTGGTATTCGTGGTAGGAAGAGTAAAACTCAGGGAAGAGCCACGGCAATTCCATTAGAAGATGAGGAGCGACTGGCTGAAGGTATTAAGATGATGGAGAGATGGGGATTTGGAATTTCTCGCGCAGAACTCTTAAATGTGGTTGCAGATTTTGTCACAAGAAATAAAATAAGAACCCCGTTCAAAAATAATATTCCCGGAAATGAATGGTTCTTGAACTTCAAGAAAAGACACAACCTGAGCATTAAAAAACCTCAAGCAGTCGAATATTCCAGAAAGAAGATGACGGACCCCTTTGTCATCAACGAATATTTCGATTTAGTGAAAAAAACCTTAAGCGACCTTAGCCTACTTGACAAGCCTGAATTAATTTGGAATCTTGATGAAACATCTTTGTCCCATGACCCCCATAAAACAAAGGTTGTTGGAGCAAGAGGAGCACCTAGTTCAAGAACAACTTCTGGACCAGGCAGGGAGAACACCACTGTCTTATCAGCTGTTTCTGCATCAGGTTTGAAAGCACCACCTTTGATAATTTTTAAAGGGAAGAATGTGTGGGATTCCTGGTTGGCTGAAAATGAAAATTCCTTTCCTGGAACTGCATACGCTGCCAGCCCCAATGGCTGGATGGAAACAGATATATTTTTTAATTATTTTGAGAAAACCTTACTTCCAGCATTGGGACCGACGAGACCAGCCCTTGTAATATACGATGGTCACAGTACCCATATAAATATTCCTCTCATAGAATTAGCACGCGCTAATGATATTACAATATTAAAGTTGCCTCCGCACACAAGCCACTTGTTACAGCCTTTAGACTTGTCAGTGTTTAAATCTGTAAAGGACAACTGGGATTTAAAACTGGTGGCTTGGCAAAGAAAAAATATAGGTTTTAAAATTCCGAAGAAGGTGTTCTCTGAACTCATCGGACAAACTTGGAAAAACCTGGATCCGGAAATAATAAGAAATGGATTTAAAAAAGCAGGAATTTATCCATTCAATCGCCACGTAATTCCAGATGACAAGTATGATCCAGAAGCCTTAGCACGATATAACACATCAAATCGGGCAACTGCAACTGACCCAATCCATACCGAAAATACCACTCGACATGACCCGAGTGTTGATACCGCTGGACCATCGAGTGAAACTGTTGAATCAAATGTGAGTTTTCAAGAGTTACTATTAAACACTATGAAGCAGACCCAAAAAGACACACAGTTGAGAAAAAGGAAAAAGGTAGCCACAGGTGCAGAAGTAATAACATCGCGAGAGGTATTGGAGAGACTTGCAAAAGAAAAAGAGGAAAACGAAAAGGGGAAGAAGAAAACGAAGAAAAATAAACCCGCAAGCACTAGTACGGCAAAAAGGGCAAAAAGAAAATGTAGATTTAGTAGCTCCAGTTCAGAAGAGGAACTGCTAGAGCCAGTACTTATTGATTCTGATGTTGATGTGGACCCTGAGGTGTTTGAAGAGAATGAAGAGGAGATTGCGTTTGAAAAAAGTCTAGAGGAGATTGTGCCTAAGGTAAATGAAGAGGATATGCTGCAAATTGGTGTTGACCGATGGGTTATAGTGCAATATGCTACTAAGAAGACTATTAAGCATTTTGTTGGACAGATTAAATGTCAGGAAGAAGAAGGATGGCAAGTCAGTTTTTTAAAATATCAAAGCACTGGCTTCATTTGGCCACAAATAGAAGACATAGACACTGTAGTTGAAGAAAACATAAAAAAACTTTTGCCCCAACCAGTTAAGGGTAGAAGAGACACTTTACATTTTGGAGTAGATTTTGCTATTTTTCATTTATAATTCTTTAAAAGTTTGTTACTCTTATGTTAATAAAGATATTTAAGCATTCCAAAAAACAGGTGGTACGATTTTGTTGAAATTTTCACAGTTGCCCCACGATCTTAAGTATGAGACCGTCTAAACAGACCCACACGCCGTTGTCACACTTGCCCCAAATCGATGGGGAAGTGTGACCTGCGGACATTGTTTTAAAAAAAATTACGTACATTTTCTGGTGTATATTGGTTAGCTCTGAAACATGTACAGTGTGAAGCCACATGTTGAAGCTTACTGTAAACAAAAAATCGATTTGAAAATGTTGCTGGAAGCAAGTGAAAATACAGAAAGAAAGTCAACTAACCGAAAAACCGGTCACACTTACCCGAGTTTACCTTACCTGTTTTCTATATTTTCTAGTAATTTTCTAGACATTCAACAGAAGTTAGTGGAACACAGTGGGTGTTATTCTGTCGTACACACTCATTCATTGCATTTATTTATTAAGTTCCTCATATCGTAATATTTTAGCTACTTCACCTTCAAGAAAATGCCACAGCTACTGACAATAGGTAATTTAAAAATCTGTTCCGTCTGCAAAAAAATGTTTGGTTTGTTACTTTTATTACTCACCTTATATTAAAATGGTTGGCTTGCAAGTTAAATACATGACTTGAATTGCTATTGCATATTATTAAACTTTCAGGTGTCCATTTTACTAAATTTTAGTAAACTCTAAAGTTATATAAATTTTCAAAATCACGTTCTATTTTATTAATCTTTTCAAACACCTATATAGCTTGAACAAATTTCAATTCACTAAATCCACGTAGACAGGTAAGAAGTAAATATTTTGAAAACGTAGTTAATTAAAATATACCTACCTACCGGGTGGTCGTTTTAACTTGAAACTACTAAATATCTCTAGAAACATGCATGGTACGACAAAACTTGTAGGGCGCAAAGGGGGAAATGAGATGGCAATATCCGTTTCATTGCAGATGGGGCTGCAATCGGTGAAAATGAGGTCAACTTCATTTTTTTTAAATGGGAATATCCAACTTTTTTTTATCAAATTATGATATTACGCTAAATAAGAACAATCTCTTGTCTGAACGTTTTTTTCGTACGATGTATCTATCAAAAGTTATTGACGATGGTCGATGGAAGTTTGTGGCGTCTGCGGTAGTTACAACCGCTGCCACTGCATGGGATGCGCTCGGCGTCTGGCAGTCAAAGCGACGACTGTCATGTCTACTCATGCTACAATGTAGGAAGGTATGTGCATAACGGGGTCACGCTTTGGTCTCTCGTGCGTTGCCCCGTCGGGTTTGCTTACGCACAAAAAAAATGCATCGTACCAAAAAAATTTCAGACATAAGATTCTTCTTATTTAGCGTAAAATCATAATGTGATAAAAAAGTTGAGTATGCCCATTTAAAAAAAAAGAGGTTAACCTCATTTTCACCGATTGCAGCGCTATCTGCAATGAAACTGATATCGCCATCTCATTTCGCCCTTTGCGTCCTACAAGTTTATTTAAGACACTTTTGTCGTACCATGCATATTTCTCGAGATATTTAGGAATCTCAAGTTAAAACGACCACCCGGTATAATAATAATAATACAATAGTGGACAAAATAATTTATATTAATAATTTTTCTTCACATACGTAGTTGTTCTGGCTGATAGACTAATAAGTTAGGAGGAGAAATTCATCCTAGGTAAATATTCACCAAAATTATTAGATATGTATAGGAAAAAAATTCCTAAAATAATACCTGCCTAACCTGTTGGATGAGGTTTTCACACTAACTTATTTGAATCATAATTTTATATTTTTGACGAAAGTAAACGTACCTACTTTAAAGTTCAACGTAGATGTAAAATATTTACAGTGGGTTTCTGATGTAGTATAATGCACACTGGAAAGAAAATATAAGTAATAAACGATTAATTAACGTAAATATTTTTTAGTAAATATTGTTATTTTATGAAAAAGACTTTCCCAAGTAGAACATACGAAATAAAAGAGGTTTTTTTTTCTATGAATTTAGTTTGAATTATTTATCGTTTTAAGTGATTATGAATCTACGATTCAGAAAAAATATTTTTTTTCTAAAACACCCTAGACTTTACCGTTTATTTCATGTGGTTTTTACGTCCTATATTACCTGTTGTAAGTTTCCATTAGTCCAGTCATTTTAGATTTTTGATATACGTTGTATTAAGAAGATTAAATCCAGTGGATGAAACTGATACCAATAATAGCTTATGGTTCCAGTAGTAACATATTAAAATGTTTAGAATCATAGTTAATAGAAACATATGTAATTAATTAAAAACCATCGAAAAAAATGTTCCTGTCAGATTTTAATCCTTCATTCCTCGAATCTCACTGATTTAATCCCAAACTATAAATACCACATTGTAGCGGACAATATTTAGTATCAAAATAATTCCGGAACCTATATGAGAAAATGAATATCAAAATGATAATCAATTATAATAAATCTATTAATTTACAATCATTGTAATTGATTTATTCATGTACCTGGACTACTTCCTTGCCTTCAGGGTTAGTAACATATTTACATAGAATTTCAGGTAAGATAATTGTTTTGTGACACTGCAAACAAATTTGCACATTAAAATCCCAGAATGGATCCTCTCTAAAAATGCGACGCAGAACAAATTCGTTTTTGGACCATACAACAAAGTCAACATTGGCGATGTGTAATCTACATTTGAATTTGATAAAAATAAGCATGTCCTAGTTGTTTAAAATACTCACTAAATTGCATATTTTCCATAATAAACCTGCAAAAAACAGGCTGTAACCATAAGCTGTCAATACCAATCGACAGCTTATGGTTACAGCCTGTTTTGTAGCTGGAATATCAAAGAAATATTTCTGCTAGGTATATACCTAGCATCCAATCTAACATCGTCACACGATAAGTGAAAGTATAGTCATTAAAATCAACACAACCGCGGCTAAACGAATAATAAAGCGGCCCAAATATTTACATCTTTCATCACATGGCTGCGTATGAGTGTAGGTATATGGTGTCTGCCGTATAGCCGTACCCGGTCACATGAGGCCTTAATTAGTAGAGGAGGCGTCCGTTAATCTCGGCGCGTACGCATTTCGACTCACGTGAATGCGATGGCACACCGTTTACGACGTAGATAATTGGCCGCTAATCACTTTCAAAACACCAACCGAATCGTGCCGGTTACTTGTTTGGTCGCTATACGCAAGAGGAACAAACACATCGTCGTACAAACAGCGAACACCGTGTTGTTGCATGGGCACGGTAAAAGATCGCCGCCAGGTATGGAAAAAGTTGCGTTCGAAGCTAATGCTTATTAAGTGGCTAAAAATAGATTAACTCACGTGAATGTTGTTGTATACTGAGGAATCTGCTAATTTGACGTCACATGCAGGATGTGATAGTCGACGATAGGAAATATCCTGACCAGGCTGCTTCTGATTGTTTGCGGAGGATTGTGCTGAAATAGAAATTAAAATTTTAGAAAATTGTTTACTTGAATATATGTATTTAAAATTGAGACAAATTTGCGATAGATAATTTTATCTAAAATTAAATTTGAACTATTTCTTAGGTTTTCAAACAAGACTGACGTTTTCGTATTACATTTTTACTGAAACCCATAACTAACTTACTTACCGAACTTACTGAAACAAATATTATTGCAACTACTTTTTTTACGATAAATATAATGTTAAAAGATGAGAAAAACCATCAATGTGTATTGTCATGATGTTTGGTTGAAGTTTCTACGATTTTTTTTACATAATTATCATACTGTGTTATATGAAATTATGATGATACTTTTTGTTTGAAGCAAACGTGTGGCAGCTAGCTCACAATTGTTTGAATCAGATCTTAGTTTCTAGAAAATCAACAATCCAATCAGAGTTATTTTACACTTGTTTGGCTGAAGTTTTTACGCATTTATTTTACATAATTATCATACTGTGATATATGAAATTATGATGATACTTTTTGTTTGAAGCAAACGTGTAGAAGCTGGCTCACAATTGTTTGAATCAGATCTTAGTTTCTAGAAAATCAACAATCCAATCAGAGTTATTTTACACTTGTTTGGCTGAAGTTATTACGCATTTATTTCACATAATTATTATACTGTGTTATATGAAATTATGATGATACTTTTTGTTTGAAGCAAACGTGTGGCAGCTGGCTCACAATTGTTTGAATCAGATCTTAGTTTCTAGAAAATCAACAATCCAATCAGAGTTATTTTACACTTGTTTGACTGAAGTTTTTACGCATTTATTTTACATAATTATCATACTGTGATATATGAAATTATGTTGATACTTTTTGTTTGAAGCAACCGCATGGTAGCTGGGTCACAATTGTTAGAATCAAACCTTAGTTCCTAGAAAATCAACAATCCAATTAGTTATTTGACACTTGTGTGGCTGAAGTTTTTACGCATTTAGTTAATATAATTATTATACTGTGTTATATGAAATTATAATGATACTTTTGTTTGAAGCAAACGTGTGGCAGCTGGCTCACAACTCTTTGAATCAGATCTTAGAGTCTAGAAAATCAACAATCCAGAGTTATTTTACACTTGTTTGGCTGAAGTTTTTACACATGTATTTTACATAATTATTATACTGTATTATATGAAATTATGATGATACTATTTCTTTGAAGCAAACGTGTGGCAGCTCGCTCACAATTGTTAGAATCAGATCTTAGTTTCTCGAAAATCAAGAATCCAATCAGAGTTATTTTACACTTGTTTGGCTGTACTTTTTACGCATTTTTTTACTTTATCATACGAGGTAGGAAAATGTATTGTAATCGTGTAAAAAGAAAATTTTTGATGTTAGCGGAAATATGACTTTCTAATAACAATTGTGTTAGGTTATGTACATGTTTGGTTTCAAATGCGTCACTAGTGTATTATTTTAATTGTTGATTATTTCTGAGAAATATCTAATTATTTTAGGTTATAAATTTCCTTTTTAACGAAAGAAAATTTGAAGATTCGACGATCGATGTAGAAGATATCACTCCAATGCATTCCGATAACAATGCATGACAAATTTTTAACATAACAGTACAGTAAAAATTGGTGATATGTTGAAATATTTTTGCATGTCTACGTAATGGTTCTCCGATGTTTCTTAGATCACTGGTTGTAATAGCAACTGTAATATTATAGAGATCGTATTGATCTTCCGAATACAGTATCGGAAATATCATAAAATACATATCGTTATGATGAGAAACACAGATCAAGATAATACCGTTGACAGGAACGCAGTTATCAATGAAATATTTCCAAGATAAGGTAAAAATTGTTTGTTCTTAACGCAGTAACAAAAAAATCAATTGTTTTACTTTTATAGATAATAATTCACTACTTGGTAAGTATAGTTGTCGACTATGTAAAATGAAACACATTTTTAGCTACTTAGTCTGTCCTATTTTGTATTGCACCTACATATAAAGCATTGCCAACGTTTCGCCTGCAGGCTTGGGCTTCATCAGGGCTTGTCAAATTGAACTGGTAAAATAACATAAAAGAATCATAATTAATTATCTACCACTCACTCGCTAGGTCAGGTGAGAGAGGCGACAATTACAGCTAACAGCCAACAATTACATCCACAAGCAACTTTTGTGCAACGGAGTCAGTATTATAAACAACCAAGTTGGTATGGTCTATTGGTTAAGTTGGTAGTGAAAATATCGAATCATTTAACGCCTCATCTATGGGAGAAACCGAATGTGAAATTAAACTACGTGCGAGATGACTGTGAGACAGATCTTTCTCCAGCATAGAGGTAACTGGAAGGATCGGAGATGATGGCTGAAAAATGATTTCTTGCATAGTAGTTGTCTAGTTAATCAAAGCTATGATAATAATATGAGCTCAAAAAATGGTCCCACAACTTTATCAATTGTTCGTATTTCGCGATTGAATTGTTGGGAAAGTTTTGTTTAGAGTCGAGGTCAAAATTCAGTGAAACATTTCTTGCCAAGAAGTCCAAAAGACATGGGCTATTGTACTGCTCAGTAGGTCAATAGGTTGGTTTATCTGAAGGATAGCCCTAGGGCTTTGGTGGGTTAGACTAGATGTAGCTCTCATACCAATAAAATCTAGTCATAGCACCAGAGTGGTCAATTCCTCCAGGCAAGGGTTGCCTCTTGTTTTGAAGCCAAAACAGTAGCAGAAGAGGAGATATTTTGCAGGTTTTAGCATCCAATACATCTTATAGACAGCCTTCTTCACTCAGACCATTCTCTCCTCTTGTGAAATTGATGGTATGCTACCATCACACTTTTATTATTTCCAGGCACACCCTTCCATCGTAAAACCAGAATGCATTTACAGCCACACAATTCCTCAGCAACCTTCATGCATTTAATGAGATCGTTCGAAATGCGGACAGGGTAAATACCGGCCACTGCGGCTATTAAGTGTGAATCAGTCAAGCGGTACGAGATAAACACCATTTTTCTATGCCGCGGTCGAAGCGAGCAGAGCGAGAGAGCTGCTCCTCAGTTCCCAGCCTCACGGCTCGAGTCAGGTTCTCCTTGGAATTCACGTACATAATGTACGTGGCTAGTACCGTATCTATTATGGCTCTCGGTCGCGCTCTCACTAGGTGATGGAGTATGTGCGTGCGTCAGTGAACGCCGCTGAGGCCGATTGCGGTTGACGCAATGCCTAGTGAGGCGTAGCAGACAGACTGGCACGTCCTTTGGACGACGCGTGTGTTGTTGTTATGCCGCGTTCACATCGCCCGCCAAAACATTTCACCAAACCATCTCACCAAACATTGAAGAAGTAAACGGTGGATTACCACAGGCTGGTGTTCTAGGACCAGTACTTTACACTTACTGACTTACTTAATCCTCTTCATTCCTTAAGGAACATTCCACTGTGCCTCTCCATGATGTCCTATCTTGGCCCTTGGCTCTCACCTCCATCCTAGTCAGTCCAGCAGTCTCTATTTCGCTTGTTACAGTTCTTCTCCACGTTTGTGCTAGTCTGCCCTGTTTTCCTTTTACACTTACTGACTTACTTAATCCTCTTCATTCCTTAAGGAACATAGGGCTTCCACTGTGCCTCTCCATGATGTCCTATCTTGGCCCTTGGCTCTCACCTCCATCCTAGTCAGTCCAGCAGTCTCTATTTCGCTTGTTATTGTTCTTCTCCACGGTTGTGCTAGTCTGCCCTGTTTTCCTTTTACACTTACTGACTTACTTAATCCCCTTCATTCCTTAAGGAACATAGGGCTTCCACTGTGTCTCTCCATGATGTCCTATCTTGGGCCTTGGCTCTCACTTCCATCCAACTCAGTCCAGCAGTCTCTATTTCTCTTGTTACTGTTCTTCTGCACGTTTGTGCGGGTGTGCCCTATTTTCTTTTTACACTTACTGACTTACTTAAGCCTCTTCATTCCTTAAGGAACATAGGGCTTCCACTGTGCCTCTCCATGATCTCCTTTTGGGCCTTGGCTCTCACTTCCATCCAAGCCAGTCCAGCAGTCTCTATTTCTCTTGTTACTGTTCTTCTCCACGCTTGTGCTAGCCTACCCTGTTTCCTTTTCCCCGATGGTTGAAATTCTTGGGCTTGTTTTGTGATATCTGTGTCAGATTTCAGCATTGTGTGACCGATCCATCTCCATTTCCTCCTCCTGGTTTCTTTATCTATTTGGTCCTGCTGAGTTCTTTTCTGGCCAAAAGATTCTTAATATTTTTCTTAGACATTTGGTGACATATACTTGGGCTTTCTAGTGCCCATCTTTGTATTTTTCCATGTTCGACAGCCATACAACAGTATGCAGTATAAGAGAAGATATAGGAACATGATATAGAGACATGAGTTGGCTACTTAGACTTACATTTCATTCCAGCTTCTCTTGATGTCTTACATGAATTTGGCATGGATTGTTTTAAGTTTGTCCTAGTATTCCTCTATAAGTTTTTGCTGGTGGTCGAGAGCCAGGAAGAAGCAAGGAAGTAAGGAAGCAAGGAAGCAAGGAAGGAAGGAAGGAAAGAAGGAAGGAAGGAATGAAGGAATGAAGGAATGAAGGAATGAAGGAATGAAGGAATGAAGGAATGAAGGGATGAAGGAATGAAGGAAGGAAGGAAGGAAGGAAGGAAGGAAGGAAGGAAGGAAGGAAGGAAGGAAGGAAGGAAGGAAGGAAGGAAGGAAGGAAGGAAGGAAGAACGGAGGGAAGGATGGAAGTAAGGAAGTAAGGAAGTAAGGAAGTAAGGAAGTAAGGAAGTAAGGAAGTAAGGAAGTAAGGAAGTAAGGAAGGAAGGAAGGAAGGAGGGAAGGAGGGAAGGAAGGAAGGAAGGAAGGAAGGAAGGAAGGAAGGGAGGAAGGTAGGAAGGAGCGAAGGAGCGAAGGAACGAAGGGACGAAGATACGAAGGAACGAAGGAACGAAGGAAGGAAGGAAGGAAAGTCGCGTAGGCCAGAAGGCATAAAGCAAGTTGGAGAAGCCCAGTAGTGCATAATGCGTCATATTAACAGGGATAATGTTAATATAGTTCCCTACCCAGTTATATTAACATAGGAATTGTCCATATAGCTTCCTGCATAGTGGTTCATGTTAATAAACATGGATGATCTTAATGCAGTTCCCTGGCTTGTGATATTGACATAGAAGTAGTCAATAAAACTCCCTGCGTAGTGGTGTTAACATGGATGATGTTAACGTGGACTACCCATGGACTACCCCCTACTAACGTGTACTGCGATCTACAAGACTACAAGCTAGCCAGCAATTATGTCAAGAGATGACATGAGTAAGTTTAATGATAATGCCAAGATGAGGCGACGATCCCGGTACCTGGTGACACGCAGTCCTCTGGTATGTTAACCTACAAATGTATCGTTAAAGATTCGTTTTCTTTGTCTTCATTGGTAAACGTGTGTTATGTGAACGC